>OY979716.1:113520591-114103091 GCA_963855995.1 Muricea muricata
ATGATATATTTTGCTAGGTGAAAAAGGCCGCACAGATTATCTTCAACTGGACAAATGGTTCCATAATGACTTTGAAGCGGGGAGTAAAGAGCAATATACTGTTCAAGGTTTCGATGTTGGTGATATTCATTTAATTGAACTTCATTCCGATGGAGGCGGATATTGGTCGGGAGATCCAGACTGGTACGTGAACAAGGTAAGCGATATAAAGATGATGATCGATTATTTGACGAGGTTGAACATAATATCGTGATCGACTTGTCTATGGCGATCGCCAGCAAAGACGATATAAATGCGAGAAGCGTGCTCAGTAATTGTTTTATCTCTTACAAAGCATGTATTGCTATAAAAACAACAAACTTTTCACAAAAACCTTTTGAATGTTGAACAAAGAAAGCAGCCATTGTTTGTAAAATTGTAAAAAATGCGCATGCTCAGAGTATAAATTGTAGCTCAATTAAATCCATATTCTTATAAAATTCATAACAACGTTTAAATCCGCATAATAATACAACGTTTTAACCTTGTTATGTTTTGGTTATTGAAGCTGAAGACCATGCTAATAAAAATTACAATGCGCGAACCATTAACGCCGCGTATAACTTACCTTGCGTTGTTCTAACTACCTAATGTGAAATCAAACTAAAAAAAGTTCAAACAAACTAAAATATCTCAAGTTACATGAAAGGAAATAAAAAAAAATTGTTGAAGGTGTTGTTATACACTTTTAAAAGATCTTTGCAACAAGGGAATAAAAATTGTGGTATTTATTATATGGACAAGGGTGTTGAAGGGTGAGGAGGACAAGAGTCGACGAGAACTAAAACACTCGTAGAATCCATACAGCACTACATCCGGGACCCGAGTAGCGTATTTTCCGTATGTAACGCTGGCGAGTGGCATATCGATAAATACCCGCCTTTTTTATTGTTGCTGTTCTCAAAGTAGCCGCCAATTCAAAGTTTGCCACTCAAACATAAAATCCATATGTTTTCGCAACCGTTTAATATCCTATATATATTATGCACTTCTTTAAATCCATTGTTTTAAGGACCGTTCACTCCAATATATAAATAATACCCTCGATTCCCCAAAATTATCTAAAACTGGCTATGGCCTTGCATGTTGTTAATAGGAACATATTATAAAATGTTTATAAAATATATTTTTTTAGGTTACCATACTGAGTTCATCTCAGGATCGCATTTACTCTTTCCCATGCTTCAGATGGGTAATCAAAGATATGGTGTTGTTCCCTGGTGAAGGTACATTATGCTTCAGACTCAAATCATCACTTCGCTCAAAAATATTTAGTAGCGCATAAAACGCAAAGTTTTCTCAAAAAAAATGAACGAAAATGACCACCGTGTGTTTGGTTTCATTATTTATGAGCTTTACTGTATACTGTATTAATGAGAGGACAAAGGTTGATGGTTGGTGTACATATCTCTGCTTTGCTAAAGAATGGCGCACGCAGTGATGTAAAATGCAAATTTGCGGTCATGACTTGTAAAATGTGCATCCAGTAAGAAGGTTCCCTTATCTGATCTCAACTTTTACACTGCCAAATGAAATGACCGGTTCTAGCAGAATGGCGGTTTTCTTTAACCTATATATAGGCTCTTTACAATTCTGTGGTTAGCTGGCATGACCGAGTATTTCATAAATAATATACATACATACAGTACAGGATATATCAAAAACGGTTACGGTCGGGAAAACGTCTACTAATTGTAAAAAGCTCTTACTGTTTCAACGGACTTTAGTGATCAAAACCACCACCGCTTCATAGGGAATATCTAATAATATTTTTAATTTCACCAAACTATTTATTTTTCTTAAAGTGGCTGGATTTAAAAAAAGCCACTTTTTGAAGTCTGCGCACAAATGCTTTTTGTTTGAAGCGGATTTCGAACGTAACAGTGTTAAAAATTAATTGCAAGGTTTCAGACATTTTGAGAAAAGCACTATTAACCGGTGGACGTTCAAAAATCACTAGCGCACACTTTTATGTACGAATGATGTTGATAAAATAATTTATAATCAGGCATAAATTCAATCATGCGTAATAGATTGTGTGCAAAAATAACAGAAAATCTAGCGGTATCTTGCTCGGATTTTTGCTGGTGTGCTTAAAGTGTCCATGACACTAAAATTTTTATTACATGATGTGAAAGAGTATTTAAAACTGTAACACAAGTTCTTTGCAACTTTTGCGGTGCAACGTTTTGTTGATGAGATATTTCAGTTTGAATTTTTTGTTTTGTCGGCTAATTTACGTCACACTTTGCATAATGAGTTGCTGTTGAATACCAGTTATCTATGTCTTCAATGAGCAAAACTCTCGTAATATTGAAAGGATATGTAGATTAAAGACAAACATAAGCATCCATTAATGTTGCACGTCGTCTCTTTATCGGAAAACAACTTTATAATCTACTTTCTGATGCCTCATTATGCAAAGTGTGACGTAATTAGCCAACAAAACAAAATATTCAAACTGAAGTATCTCATCAACAAAACGTTGCAGCGCAAAAGTACAAAAGAACTTGTATTACAGTTTTAATTACTCTTTCTCATTATGCAATAAAAATTTTCGTGTCATGGGCACTTTAATATACTCCATAATCCATAGGTAGTTTTGCAAGAAAATATTATCTTACATGTTCCAAATGGAGCTAAACTACTCAGAATTACAATATTCTATTAAAACATTGAACGCTGTCTCCAATTAGCAGGCTTTTTGCCACTGTGAAGATGTACAATTGCAAACGGTTATGGAAGCAGTAGCTACAAGTGTCATTGCAGACAGCCCAAATCAAGGCAGCTGTCTTGATTTTTAAATCTGTCGAGTTTCACATGAAAGTAATTATGTAGCCACTGCATACCTAAATTATTGTCACCTTACCAGCGTTAAATTTGTAAAGTAGATGTTCTTTAATTTACAGCTACTTTACCATTCCATGAGGTACCAGCAATAGTAAGTGAACAGCGTCAGAAGGAATTAGAACAAAGAAAAGTGACATACCAGTGGGACTATGTGTCCGATGATATGCCAGGAAATATCAAGGCAAAAGCACACAGTGATCTACCTCGTGATGTCCAGTTTACTGATGAGAAATCAAGGTAATTGTCAGTAATCATAAGTATTTATTATTTCATTATGTTATTCTTTGTACTGTTTTCTTGATTTGTTATAACCAGCAAAGGTTATTTGTAGAAGCAGCAATAAACGTGTGAAATAAATTGGTGTGAAATATCTAATTATAGGCACCGATTCGAAATTAGTCTTTGAAGTTAGATAAATTTAGTCATGGACCAAAGAAAACTTTACTTGTTAAAAAATATATTAACAGATATTGTTCATTACAGGTATTGCGACCATAAAGTTACTGTTTTGATTTGTTTCGAATTACTTCTGTTCATTACAGGTATTGCGACCATAAAGTTACTGTTTTGATTTGTTTCGAATTACTTCAGATCCTATCAGACGAGCAGAAAAGCAGCGCTACTCAATCTCGGAATAGGTAATCTCTTCTCGCTGTTTGAGGATTGGGATTCCTATGACGATTACCATATTTTATATCGCAACTGGATTCTCGGTGGTACGCCAAATATGGCCGAACGCTGGATTGAAGATCGCTGGTTTGGTTATCAGTTTCTCAACGGAGCAAATCCTGTAGCGCTAACTCGTTGTGAAGCACTTCCTTCTAACTTTCCAGTAACAAACGATGACGTCAATGCTTCCTTGGATAGAGGAAAGAATTTAGATGAAGAAATTAAGGTAGGAGTTGGGCAATGTATATGAGGTAAATGGTAGTACAATCCATTTTTATTCAGCGTCACTACGATGGGAATTAATACAACATCAGCAAATGCTAACTATTGTTAGTTGCATTGCTACCCAGTATATTTTCCAGAGTATCAGAAAGACCATCTCAGTGTACTTAAGTCCTGGCTTTAAAAACGAATTTTACCTTCTGCAACGTGGGTACCGAAGTTTCGTGAATTCTGCGTAGATTTCACGTGGATTTTGCGTGGATACTAACAAGTGTTAGCTACGAGCAACTAGTGAACTAGGTCACATAGTAGAACAGTTTTTACTTTAATAAGACAAAGGTAAAGTGGAGTTAAAAGAGTCATTTACACGATAAATGAATTATATTTAACGTTTTGAACAATTTTTGCAGATATACAAAAGCAATTTATTGCCTTCCTTGCATTTATACATAACAAAACTTGAATGTTTTCTTGTATATTTTTCTCACATGAAACAAAAGAAGTTGAAAAGATTATGTTTTAACCTTTAAAAACGAACTTTAAAAGCAAAATCGATAAAATTTTGCCGTTTTCGCCAAGATTTTTTGCTTGACTAACCCTAGGTAGCCCAAAATTGCTCAGTATTTTGATAAATTCAAACATCCATTCAGTTTTAAATTGAGGTCTGTGGCGTAGCGGTAGTTGCGTAATTGTATATATATATATATATATTAATAAGGTTGGCAACTAAATACAAATTATTACAATTTTACGACCTATCAACTCAAGAATATCGTCAAAAACATTGAAAATATACCAGATAACACAAAACAAACTACATAACTATAAAATTTGATATTTTTACTTGCTTCCTGGTAGTTTTTTGGTTGCAAACGACTCGAAAAATAATGAAAATTTAGCAAAGTATTGCGTGTTGTTATATTTTTTTCGCCGTGACGATGCTGGATGGCGTTTACCTGATACTGGTTTTCGCTTCAAATGACGAAGCAATGAATTCATTGGCTGCTGAAATTACTGAAATTTCAGCAGCCAATAAACTCAAATTCGCCAATTTCAGCAGCCAATGAATTCACTGCTTCGTCATTTGAAGCGAAAACCAGTGTCAGGTAAACGCCATCCAGCATCGTCACGGCGAAAAAAATATAACAACACGCAATACTTTGCTAAATTTTAATTATTTTTCGAGTCGTTTGCAACTAAAAAACTTACCAGGAAGCAAGTAAAAATATCAAATTTTATAGTTATGTAGTTTGTTTTGTGTTATCTGGTATATTTTCAATGTTTTTTGTCGATATTCTTGAGTTGATAGATCGTAAAACTGTAATAATTTGTATTTAGTTGCCAACCTTATTAATATATATATATATATATATATATATATATATATATATATATATATATATATATATATATATATATATATATATATATATATATATATATATATATATATATATATATATATATATATATATATATATATATATATATATATATATATATATATATATATATATATATATATATATATATATATATATATATTTATATATATATATATATATCCATTCAGTTTTATATTGAAGTCTGTGGCGTAGTGGTAGTTGCGTAATTGTGTATATATATATATATATATATATATATATATATATATATATATATATATATACAATTACGCAACTACCACTACGCCACAGAATTCAATATAAAACTGAATGGATGTTTGAATTTATCAAAACATTGAACAATTTTGGGCTACTAGGGACTAACTGTTTCCATGGGGGCAAGAAAATTCAAAATTCAAAATGGCGGAAAAACTAATGACTTAAATTAATTCTTTTATCGCAGTGAATTTAGCCCTGCATGCGGTCCTTTTTTTTGGGGGGGGGAGGGGGGAATGTTTATGCAGTAACACAGTTGTTGCTAGATGGCGCAAGAAGTGTGTTATGTCATCTCATCTTGGAAAAAGTGAGTAAAACAATTGCCATAAAGCCATAAAGCTGTCAAAAGTCGGAAAAAATTGCCTCGGGAGACTACCCTGTATCAAATACCAGCTCTCAGTGACTATGAAAATAAGTTCTTTTCTTACCCATTTTTGGGGAACTAACCGGAATGGGTGTCCTTTGTGCCGAAAACATAAAAAAATTGAAGTAGAAATGGAAAAATACATCAATTTTTAAAACAATTCTTTCTTTGCCCTAAACTATACATTAAGGACACTCGTTCCAGATAGACTGATAAACTTGAATATACGTGCTTTCTAAAGCATACAGTTTGCAATGCTAACATTTGCAATGCTAACACACGTGACCGTTTCCATAGCAACAAAATGTTGCAGGTTGTTAAGACTAGGCCTAACTATTATTATAGCAAGTTTGGTGGAGGTTGCTTTAATATATGATGAGTAATTGCCATTTATGTCATTATTTGCTAAAATGAGCTGGAGCCATGACTTAAGTGCACTGAGATTACGAACGTAATGAGGTGGCGAAAGAGTAAATATCAATATGTAGCACATGCGATGATTGATGATTTTTCCATCAATTTTCTTTTATGCACATTAGTATCAATACTGCATATGTGCATGATGAATGTGTTTTATTCATTTCTTTCTTTTGTCCACATAACCGTTACCCTGTGAATTTTTTTTCATTTCTCTCTTTTGTATGCAAAACCGTTAGCCTGTGAATACGCTGGATATTTAATCTGCTAGCTAGTATTCTTTCTTTCTCTTTTTCTAGGATGGGCATATCTATATTGTTGACTTCAAGGTGTTGGTAGGTGCTAAGTGTTATGGTGGTCCAGTACTCGAAGACATAGGCTACCAAGTACCTGATCATCTCAAACATGATGGAGCTGACATCCGTTACTGCGCTGCACCTCTTGCCCTGTTCTATGTGAATAAACTTGGTCATCTTATGCCTATCGCCATTCAGATTAATCAGGAACCAGGTCCAGAGAATCCAATATGGACACCACACGAGAAAAATGAACATGACTGGAGGACTGCAAAGTTTTGGCTTGCTGTGGCAGAATCTAATTTCCATCAGGTATGTACGTACCAGTTTTTTTTTATTTGGACAGTCTATGCGCGTGACGCTTACTTGCCCATAAATTTCATGGTAAATTGACTTACCAATGATAAGGTAAAATATGAGTGCAGTCAAGGGAATTAACTCCATGTAAAGGAGAAAAGTGTAGTGGCAGAAACTTGTGGCGATAAATTAGACAATATAGATTAGTATATTACAGTAATTAACCTTCAATACTAGCGAATACGTCATGAACATTTTGACCAATAAGATCATCTTCTTTTGCCATGTAAAAAAGCTTTTAAACACGGTAATACAGTGCATTAGGCGAGCGCACGGATTTTTGCGATTGCTTTTTTTTGAAATGTGATTTTGTCAAGTAGAACGAATTTCATTAGATATGACTTATTCAACATATTTCAAACGACAGCGATCGCAGAATTACGCCTGATCGCCAAATTGCACTGAGTGGAACTCAAACTTTAGCCTTTCATTTATGTTAATTAAAAAACACTGCAAGAAACGATTGTTTATTAGCACACAACATTAGTATGATATAATCATTATAATGTTATTATATATGATCTTGTTCACTGTACGAAATCTATGCACGCGATTGGTCAAAACCAATCGCGTGTCTATTTGTTACCTGACAGTATTGATAAACAACGCACGGGAAACGTGCATTATTCATGCAAAATGACTTTAAGACAAAATTAATCAAATTAATGGTAAAGCAAGTACTAAAAGTAAGAAAAGACAAACAAAGCGAAGCATTGATGATAACAGGTAAACAAACTAGGCAAAGACTTAGGCCTATTGAATTTAAATTTTGCAAGTGAGCTTAGATCATATATTTAAAAGTGTCAGAAACTGTCAAATTCGTGTTTTGTGCAATTCAGATCGCGCGTTATCTGTAAACAAAACACTTTCAACAATCTCGAACCGTCGATTCACTCACAACGATCGTGTATTACTACAGAATCAGAATTCTTCATTGCATTTATTTGAGAGGCTATTTGTACAACTCGTTCTTCGTGTTCGATCGCGGTATATTAAAACACTCAAAAGCAATGAATCTCTCGCGGCTTCGTAAATTGAAGTAAAATATTAAGTATGTATAATAAAACTGGTAAATTGATGTGTCTCTCCCGAGATTTCACGTTATTATATTTCATTTTATCAATCTCTATATATATATATTAAAAATTAATTAATGTTTTTTTCCCTTTTTCAGTTGAATACACATCTGCTTCGAACTCACCTGACCACTGAATCGTTTGCTTTATCAACATGGCGAAATCTGGCATCAGCTCATCCAATATTTAAATTACTGCAGCCTCACATCTACGGTGTCCTTGCCATCGATACCATTGGTCGTAAAGAATTGATTGGATCTGGCGGAATCGTTGATCAATCTTTGTCATTAGGCGGTGGTGGCCACGTTAAATTCATGGAAAAATGCTTTAAAGAGGTAAGAAGATCTACTGTATCTCTTTCTATGAACTTGGTGGCCATAGAAGCATTTGTATTTTTAAGGTTTGAATGCGACTTAAATGCACATTTATGGCATGAAAAATGCTCAGTGAAACCACACAAAAATATTATGTCGAAACTTACTTCTTGTGCCTTTTCCCTTTATTTTCTTTATCAATTTATTTTCTTCTCAAAATTGCTTTAATCTACGAAAAACAAAAGCTGTGAAGTTTTGATTGACCAACTACTTAATTTTTTTTTGCGTTGTTACAAATTGGGCAACTTCAAGCGTGTTTTTTGTAAACAAACTAATCTTGCCGCTTGTACATTTCAAAATTTTATAATCATACGTTTGATCTCAAACTAAATTCCTGTCTGCTCAGTTTAATTAGCATTGTAAATTATGACCGAGTTTGAAAGAAACAATAGCACTTATGCGGGTTTTCCCTGAGGTTATTGTCCTCACCACCAAGCCTCGTATTGACGCATACGTTCTCTTTACATGGAAGTGAGACTTGGTGGTGAGGACAGTAGCCTTAGGGAAAACCCGCATAAGCACTATTCACTCGTTCCTTTTTTGAATGGCCCATCAAATCTTTAAAATTATTGGGCTGACCGCAGTCGCATATATTTTGCCCGGAAACTTGTCAACTATTTTCAAAGTAGTGCGTTCTTAGCGCTGACAATGAGGTTGCACTTCCATGAAAATGAAATAGTGTTTATGTGTTTATTATCACAAAGGTAAACCTTCAAGACTATCACCTTCCAAATGCATTAAAGAAACGCGGTGTCGACGACCCATCTAAACTGCCAGGCTTTTACTACCGAGACGACGGTCTTGCCCTGTGGGGTGCTATTGAAACATTCATTGGTGAAATCATTGCAATTTTCTACAAGAATGACGATGATGTGAAACGAGATAACGAGATACAAAGCTGGATCTACGATGTCCACAAAAATGGTTGGCGTGTGAATCCTGGTCATCAAGATCACGGAGTTCCAGGCTCATTTGAAACTCGAGAACAACTAAAAGAAGTCCTTACATCACTTGTCTTCACGTTTTCCTGCCAACATGCTGCAGTTAATTTCAGCCAGAAAGATCACTATGGATTCACTCCTAATGCTCCAGCCATCTTAAGACAGCCACCACCAAAGAAAAAGGGAGAAGCTACGTTAAAGTCGATTCTGTGCACATTACCCAGTAAGGCTCAAGCAGCAAAGGCTATAGCAACTGTTTATATTCTAACCAAGTTTTCAGAGGATGAGGTACGTAGTAGAATATCTATATTTGATTGGTAGAAATATCCGGGCGATCCAATAATTAGCATGCAGTCAACCCATAAGTTAGAGTTAAATACGAGAAGGAGGGGTGTATATCATAACAGCCCCCGAGGACGCGCAGCGTCCGAGGGCTGTATATGACATATATCCCGACTTTCGAGGTATTTAACTAACTTAATTTGTTTTTGAAGAGGTTTTCTAACAGAGTCTTTTGACTTTAAACAATTTAAGTCGAAATTCGTCGAGATTTTTCCACAACTTTGATCTAATTACTTATTCAAGGTAAATAACCTATATACAACCCGCGGTACATCAAAGAAAATAAATTAACTCGTCGTAAATACTTCCCAGGGAACTACTAAACCTATTAACCTAGCATTCATGTTGTTTTGACTTCATCCTAGTATTCAATTCACGTTCATTATTTACAACTCTCATGGTTGTTTAAGGACAGCGGGCAGTCCCGCGACACTTTGAAATGTAAATCATTTTCGCTCGAGTTTACTATATGATGTACTAATTGTAAAAATTCATATATTTTAATGTTCAGCGTTACTTGGGTAACTACACTGCCACGGCCTGGGAGGACAAAGATGCTCTTGATGCAATTAGCCGTTTCCAAGATAAGCTGGAAGATATTTCCAAGAAGATAAAAAAACGAAACGAGAATTTGGAGGTTCCGTACACGTATCTTCTTCCAGAACGTATCCCTAACGGAACGGCGATCTGATGTGAACATCGATAGAACAATGAGGCACTTTAGTTAGAAATATAAGTAAATGCGTTTTTTCAATATTACTGTTTGTGATGCCACTTTCAATCTCGATATTTTGCGTATAATTGGGATGTTTTTATTAAATAAAACATACTTATGAATCATAATGCTGTTGTTTGTGTATTTTATATAAATATATATATTTATCACATACTTGTGCCTTTATCTGATCGACAACGCGGTGACATAAAAACGATGTGTCCGGTGATATCGTTTTTTGTCCCGTGATAAATCGTTTTTTGCTCCGTGAAATCGTTTTTTGTTTCGCTCAAAACAAAAATGGCGTCCGACAGAAGGATCGATAGAGAGATAACAATTAGTCTAGGACCTGTATATGAGTTTGTATGCATTTCATTTAGGACAGATAATCTCAACTGTTTTAGGGTAAGTTGACCATGTCGGTCAACATGGTAACGCTGCTCGGACACCAATCCGGGGCGAAACATCCCAAACTGACCACACCCAAAAACGACGCTTTCGCCATAGTGCTATCTACTAAGCCATAAAAGCTAAGGTTATTCTGAGGTGCTTATGTGGTTCAAATATGGTGCTTTTAGGGGTGGTCATTGGTAAGAGGGAAATGTCTAGCATTTATATTTCACAAGAAAATGAGCATGCAATACTTGTGGTCAAATGGCAATTTATGTCATACAACTTCAGATAAACAGCAGTGGAACAAAATTTTTTGTTAATATTTTCTATAGAAACATAATTAAGTCTTATCTAAATATACAAACAATAGTTTTGTGTACAATAGTCCGTATTTTGTGACTGAAATAATTATTTGAAATGTACATACCTCAGGCAAATTGACGTATTTGGCCAAATTCGCCACTTTACTCCGCTGTTTACACCGATGCTCGTTGAAATCCTTCCGAATACTTAAGTCAGCTCAGATACGGTGGTATCGGGCACATTTCCAACGGGTTTTAACTAATTTTCAAGTAGATCATAGCTGTTTAACCATCCACGGGGTAAAATCTCGACTTTGTCCAAATTCGGCGCCATTGTGTTGTCCCGTTCGGTTGTCAACAATTCGATCTTGTTATAATTCCATCCAAGCCATTTTAATTGCACTATTGACAAATCTAAGCCTTCGTTAAGAATATCAAACAAAAATAATGAATAAAACATACAAAATGCAGTGTTAAACCAGCCTGTAAAATGTTGCTCACGAGTCTTTAAAAACATTCCGTACAAATCTCGCGTGGACAAAGCAGCAGGACTGTGACGGGGGGAGGGTGAGTTCAAATGTCTTTATGAAGAAGACTACGTGTGACAGCAGCACCCAAGATACAGAGTACTCTGTGCCCAAGACGTGTCATATTAAATTTTTAGAATGTTACTATTGGATGAAAAAAAATTATTATGCAGAATCAGCAAATTTGTTATAATGCCTCGTGTTTTGTTAATTTGTTATTGTTAATTCAAACGAGTTTTCTTGTGCCCTGCTGCTGTTTCAAGATGACCCAGCATTCCAGCCCTAAACCTATTGCCAACTTTACAATGTGCCTTGCCGTATTAACCAAGCCAAAGACCAATACACCGGACATTAAATTAAAAAGGAATTTGACTGAAGATTCAATATCATATGTCATCCGAAATATTCGACCGTCAACAAGAATTAATGAAGTGGAAGTAACTGCAGGTATAAATTAACAAAATGTTATATTATATATTGTACAATCATGATGAAATGTTAATTGTTATTGGCTAAAAACCTGGAGACATTTCTCAATGTTTTGTCAGCTAGAATGACATTGAAATGATTGTCGATTACGTCATAATGAATACCTGGGGGTTCTACAAAAATCCTTAAAAGCTTCTCCGTTTACAATTTTATAAAATGTTCGGCTTTACCGAGAAATATCCAGGTTTTTTTTAATGTCTTAGCGTTAAACGGCTTTTCTTGGTGTAGGTAAATTACAATTATTGAATGATTATTTACTACCAGTGCTGAATTTTTTAATGTTTATTGATGCATAACTGAGAGGAAAAAATTTAAAATATCTTTTATTAGTTAAATAAGTAGTTTTTGTTAAATAACATTCATAGTTTTAGTTTAAATTAGACTAAGGCTTAATATAAGACTCTTGGGTGCTGCTGTCACTCGCAGTCTTCTTCGTGAAGACAATCAACCACCCGTCAGAGTCCTGCCGTTTTATCCACGCGAGATTTGTACGGAATGTTTTTAAAGACTCATGAGCAGCATTTTACAGGCTGGTTTAACACTGCATTTTGTATGTTTTATTCTTTATTTTAGTTTGATATCTGTAACGAAGGGTCAGATTTGTCAATAGTGCAATTAAAATGGCTTGGATGGGATTATAACAAGGTCGAATTGTTGACAACCGAATGGGACAACACAATGGCGCCGAATTTGGACAAAGTCGAGATTTTACCCCGTGAATGGTTAAACAGCTTTGATCTACTTGAAACTTATTTAAAACCCGTTAAAAATGTGCCCAATACCACCGTATCTGAGTTGACTTAAGTATTCGGAAGGATTTCAACGAGCATCGGTGTAAACAGCGAAGTAAACTGGCGACTTTGGCCAAATACGTCAATTTCCATGAGGTATGTACATTTCAAATGATTATTTCAGTCACAAAATACGGACTATTGTACACAAAACTATTGTTTATATATTTGAATAAGACTTGATTATGTTTTTATCAAAAAGTTTTAAAAAAAAATGTAATTTTGTTCCACTGCTGTTTATCTGAAGTTTTATGACATAAATTGCCATTTGACCACAAGTATTGCATGCTCATTTTCTTGTGAAATATGAATGCTAGACATTTCACTTACCAATGACCACCCCTAAAAGCACCATCTCTGAACCACATAAGCACCTCAGAGTAACCTTAGCTTTTATGGTTTAGTAGATAGCACTATGGCGAAAGCGTCGTTTTTGGGTGTGGTCAGTTTGGGATATTTCGCCCCAGATTGGTGTCCGAGCAGCGTTACCATGTTGACTGACATGGTCAACTTACCCTAAAACAGTTGAGATTATCTGTCCTAAATGAAATGCATACAAACTCATATACAGGTCCTGGACTAAATTAAAATATAGAATAATACAAGGAAATCAACACAAAGAAATTTGCAGCTATTATTTTTTATTATTGTTTGTTGTATTCTGTATTTTAAATTTACTCCAGTGTATGAATGTTAAAAAGAACACTTTTTTTAATATATTCATTTTATAGATAGGCTCAGGCTTCTTACAGTTTCATGTCGTACCAATTGTACTTTTTAATTCTAAAAAAAATTGAGGAATTAAGAGATATAATACAACCACCAATTAACAGAATGTTTGAAAAGCGGGCAAATAGTGATGACTTTCAGAAGAAAAAGGAAAACGAGCACACGCCAATTGTTGATGTGCTACCAACAAATCCTGGTAGGTATGTATATCTTTTATGGCAAATTAGTCTTAAACCATATCTTACTAAAACATTATATTAAACTTCATTAGGACTAATGATTTTACCCATGAAAATAGTAAAAAATTATGACTTGTTTAACGTTAATGAAAACAAGATTGTACAATGTTGTACTCTTCACATTTGTTAATATCATCAACAATATTGTTCGATGTTATTGCACCACATAGCTGGGCTGATATTTAAGAAATACAAAATATTTTCCGTGTTCATATACAGTTATGTCAACACGAGTGGAAATTGGAAAAATGAGAAATTGTGTGGAAACACGACGCCCGCAGGGCGGAGTGTTTTCACACAATTTCGAGTTTTTCCAATTTTCACGAGTGTTGATATAACTGTATATCAATACGGAAAAAATGTTGTATATTTCTTTTATAATACACAGTAGCACAAAGAACTTTAACAAAAGAGTGGCGGGAAATTTTTAGTGTTGACATAGATATATCAACACGGCTCTTAGCCAATCAGCGTTCAGAATTTACAAAATTAATGCTATATTATAAATAATAATGTTCAATACTGCTGACCACATTGAATAATGTGGGGAGTACAACCTTGTTTAAACCCTTTTTCATCAACCTCAAGCAACTTGTATTAATTTTTAAGAATGTAGTTAAAAAAATGAAACATTTTATTTTCAATTCGCGCTACTCCTATTTCTTACTCATATTTATTGCATGTACGTGATACAGTAACAAACAGTCCTAAAGATGCAACGAGAAGCATGCCAGCATAAACAAAATATGCCGATGAAAGGCCACGAAGATGTAAAGAACTGTCTTTAGAACCAGAAAAAGTGACTTGCATATAAAATATATACAATGTTGTGTTTATGTTCCCAAATGTAATTCAATACTAAAATAGTGTTATGCAAAAGGACATGGTATTTACATTAATCAACACTGCATGGATCACCAAGTTTAATCTCAAAAAAGAAATTTAATCCTATAGATTAGAATTACAACACATTTGCTTGGTTACACAAATTAACTTTAGTCTTCCAGATCTCCAAATCGTCTTAAGCTAGCATCTTTTTTAATAGCATTAAGCACAAGTTGGTAGTGGTATTCACTTTTCTTTCAAAAGACCATGAGCGAACCTTGTAAACCGTGTGTGTGACACCCCATAAAGAAACCCAAAAATCGAGAGATATTTGAAGGATGATGTTCTACTGTACAGTACCTCCAGGAGTAGATTGTTTAAATTGGGTGTTGATCCCAACATTAGCTCTAAAAAATTCCTTGATTCTGAGTTTGTAAAATAGCTCTTGGGAAAATTTGCTTTGAATTTTGAGTTCATCCAACGTTAAGCAATCCTGTTTTTGAAGAAGTATTCTAAATAAACTTCTGGGACAAGTTAATAGATTATTTGTAGCATAAAACAGGGGGTATATTTAGCAAGAGGCAATCGGGGATTACATTCATTACGAGTGTACCGAACCAGAATTGTATCAGATATTCGCTTAGTGTTCAAGTCATATTTTACAAATTTAGCAGTTTAAAATGTAAAGTTAGAGGTTGTGAACATTATAAACTGGATACCATCTTAATTGATAAAAGCGTTAACACCGATTAATGATCTCACAGGATAATAACCTATAACTATGCTAGCTTGGCATGTTGCCTGTAACTCTATAGTAACTTATAGTAATTATGCCCGCTGCCGATCGGTAGGGATGGAGACGGTAGCACGGCGATGCGATCGAGCTTTGGCGATGCGATCGAGTCTCGCGATGCGATCGAGTTGGCTCCGGAGATGTGAACCTTCTTCAGGCTTGTCCTCGGTCATAACTAACATCAACACATCTGGAACCTAAACGGTCACCCTGTCCATGCCGTGATCACACAGTCACACGAGAGTCACACAACGTGAAACGCGTGGAAAAGAAAGAAAAAACGAGACACAATAGAAAAACAGCGATACACACTTACCCGGACGGCGACAGATTGGTACCTGAATGAACTGAAATCAGATTTTCGGGAGAGTGGGAACGAGCGCACAGTCCTAAATAAAAAAACTGACAAAACAACAAACGCCTATCTCCCCAATACCGTAGCTTCGAATGACGACGCGGTTGGCAGGGGAGGGAGGTAGGGCGAACGAACAGTTAGCAACTGGCTAGGCGCAGGTTAAGTGACATGACGCGAACCAATAAATACATTTATAGCGTCCAGTAATATATATACTGTAGTAATGACTTTCTGAATCCCTACTTGTTAGATACCTTTATTTAGAAAACTCATTGAAATAAATATGCTGATTAAAACCTACCTTTCATGTACAGTACAATCATCCTAAAGATTGTG
Source organism: Muricea muricata (assembly GCA_963855995.1). NCBI lineage: Eukaryota > Metazoa > Cnidaria > Anthozoa > Malacalcyonacea > Plexauridae > Muricea > Muricea muricata. Next base: position 113,536,694 of record OY979716.1, read on the forward strand.
GTTTGCACTACATTTTCTACTCCCATTTACGTTGTCTTAAATCAATTCGAGGAAATTTGTGACGATAATGCACGTGTTTTAAAATTATCTGAAGCAAAGCAGGAACTTGCCAAGTTCCAAAGAACATCTGCCCAGGCATCAAAACCGGTGGCAATAGTTTGATGCTCTTACATTTGATTTCGCTGAATTGTTTATTTCATTGACACGTACATTTTTGTCTTTCGTCGCAACAGCGACATTTTTTGCTCTCTTTGAATATCTTACCATGAGGTCACTCCGTCACTGAGATTTGTTCGTTTATCTTTGGTTTGACTCTTCTTCCTTCCCTGGTATAGTTTTCTTGTCTTTTAATATATCCTTTGAGCCATAAATTATCAGCAAGAGCTCCATTTTATCCTCAGTTTCAAGAAGCCATCTTCGACAGCCTGGGACATGTTACCTTCACATTCAACTTTAGACATTGTTCGCATTTTCTATCTTCAATTTCTTGATCATGACAACCAAACGTCTCTTCGTCGTAATTATACAACGATTCTGAGCTAGACAAAGAGTTTTAGCATGCAAAAAATTACGTTTGTATCGTCTGGAAAGCAAAAAAGCATGATGTTCCTACAGTATTTACAAAATTCCGGTTCCTGAGTCCTGAGGATTATATTCCCTCGAGCACCACGAATATTTTTGAAAAACCCATGTTTGCGTCACGTATCTTGAAAACAATTGCACCAGATCAAAAAGGGTTAAAGAACTTGATAAACTAGATATGATAAATTGATGCTATCTGATCTGAATAAATATGCGAGCAAAACGTCCATTATACCTCTTAAATTGCATCCATCTTTAATTTTGCGTAATTTAAATTAAATTTCTCCATAAAAAATTAAAGGCCATTGGATGAGTGGTATGTAAATTATTAAGCATATAGTGGCCATTTTGTCACTAATTTGACAAACCTTTGCACGATTATTTGCACCTACAACATTACTATAATCCTCTTAAAAAGTGTAAAGACATTCTACTTCTTTGTTTCAAAAATTCTCGTTTGTTCAGTCTGCTTGGCATGGTAATTAGTGTGGGTGAGTAGATGGCATCACAAGCTACAATTTGCATGTTTTAAAACAGTGAGTAAATGCATGAGAACACGACAATTTATTCAAAAAGTAAAAGCGTCTTTTTATTTTACTTTGACATATACTTTCATCGAAATCAAAATCAGGAAAATAAATTTTTCATAACGCTGCCTCTTTCATAGATGTTCGGATATAGCTACTTTATTAAGCATTCTATGAACGTGACGCACGAACAACTAATTATACTGATAAATCAAGATGAGCTATTCAAGTCATTTTGTATTAGCTAATGATGCTTTCGAAAAACACTGCTATAAACCTTATGCATAAATCGTGATCCGGGCCATCGTCGCAAACACTGACCAACAACAATGCATAAATTCCTGTTTCCTAGGGTGCATGGTCCGGTCACGATTTATGCATAAGGTCTAAAAAAGCTAATTATTGTTGACGATCAGTTCAAATTTGAAACTAGAGCGTGCTAGCTGTAAGTTGGCTAACTGTACAATATACTTGCGACTTTCAGCTAATGATGGCTTACTTGAGTGTTTGTGCGTTAATTTTTGTCTCGATTGCAACAGCAAAACCAAAAGGTAGGTTGGCGTTTTGCAAAACCATTTTTAAAAGAAACGAACAAACATATTTGGCGGACCATGTCGTCGAAACAAAACAGGCACACAGCGAGATTGAATGCGATTTGCATTGTGGTGCCGAGAAATCATGCACTTCAGTAAATTTCAAGACTTCTGGAATTGGAAAAGGTCGATGTTAACTCAACAATAAGACAATTGAGGAGACATCTGATGTTGATGAGAAAATACGTCATCCAGAATTTAACCATCTTGCTGTCACTAAACGAGTTGGTATACAAGTTATATTATATAGAAGAAATTAAAGGATAGACTAATTTTATTTACATTTCAAGCAGAATAATTGCTACTCAATGACAGATGATTTTGACATGACGCGGAAATATTAAAATTATATACCGTATTTACTCGTTTGAGCGCCGCCCTCTAAATAAGCGCCGCGTTTGAGATCAAATTTTTTTAAAGAGCGCCATCAAATGTGGCACTTAATCGAAACACCGTCATAATCGTGAAGACGTAATATAAACCAACGACAATGTTAAATCAACCTAGGAAATTTGTTTTCTTGTATTACAATGGTTTTCAGTTCAAAGTAAGTGTACTTTAAACCTCTTTTGCGTAGCTTTGTCTCCAGAATTTTGGCAAGGCGCAGGTCCGTTGTAAAGGCTGAGAACTTTGCCGGAACAAAAAGGCCAATTTCTCAAAGTTTGTTTGCCGTGTTATTGCTAAAAGTTTTTGTTATTCTTTACAAATATTTTTTCAATTCAGGAGCGCCCCCTAATTGAGGACACTTCAGTGAGGCCAATTTCTCAAAGTTTGTTTTCCGTGTTATTGTTAAAGATAGGTTACAGTCGCATCTGCGCATGCACCAGTTTGCCATGCTTTGTTTACTTCCGGCACCTACAAACAATAACATTCTCCCCAGTCTTCTAGTATTGCACCATAACTAATTATTATTCATTGCGGAAATTTTAACTAAGAGGAGCGATAGCGAAGCTTCAAGCTCAAATCCTACGAGTTCGAGCGCATATCGTGCTTAAACTGCATGCAGAAAGGATTTCTATGCCAACAGATGGTCGTCTAGAATCTACTTATATGAATTGTTTCCTCGATGGCGGGAATTTAAAGACAAGCACGCTCTGAAAACAGATGCGGATGTTGCGTGCAAATATTGTTACATTCCTTCGACGCTACAGAAGCCCCAAAAGTGACAAAACAGGCTTTGTGGTAAGAACTTGATTAATTAACAATACATGAAAGTAGCCAATTTCATATGGTAACGAACTATAACGTTTCCTGATATGTTTGCGTCTTTTCATTCAGCCACTTTCTCACGCAGAGTCGCAGACTAGTAATATTCATGAGACAGTTGAGGCTACAATTTCATGGCTCGGAAGTGAAGCCACATATTAATACCATCACCAAGTAAGTGAATATGTCTTCTATTTCTTTGCAGTAATGTTTTTGAAAAGTTCTATACTCTCAAGACGCGAATTTGCCGGTTGTATTTTTTATTTTTATATCTGTCAAACGTCTTCGCTCTCATGGTGTGTAAAATCAGTATAAAATAATCGAGGCTTTTTTGTATGTTAAACTTTCCATGTGCCGTATTTATGGCTTTGAAATATGAAACCGCACATGTTTGTCCGACATAAAACAGTTATAAATTTCAGGACAAATAATATATGGACACAATTTTGAAATAGGAAATATATACTATCGTCCAAAGCTGCCAATGTGACAAATTCTTTTGTATCCAATCAGAAACAGCGAGAGTCAGAAGGCAAATTCAAATTCGACTATTATCTTCTCACAAATCAACTGTTTTTATCAATATATGTATCATACTATATAGGGATGTCCATATAATGTGATGATGTATCACTGTATCAAATATTCAAATACCTTTAACCTGTGGGTCGTTGGCAATAAAACAAAGTTACATGTTAGGGGTAATAGGATAAATTAGTTATGTCTAGGATTCCTGGTTTAAGAGCCTGTCATATGCATGGTAAGGACAAAGCACTATCCAAAGCCTCATATGTCCCTGGACATACGTGAACACCCAGCCATTTGACTTGAAAAAATCAGTTGACCAATTTCCAGCCCTTTTGTAAAACAAATGGCTACATGTTTGGAAATTTCCCTCACATGCCTATCATACTTTACTACTTCAATTGCAAATGCTGAATGTTCATTGTTACTGACATTTTTATATTTTTATTTCAGACCTTTAGTGTACGAAGAAGAGGAGACACTAACTTGTAGCGAGGGTAGTGATGAAACAAAGAAAGAGGACACTCCTTGAATGATTGAATATTTGTAGGAGGCATTGCTGTATTAATTGATGAGTACCAATATGTGAAAACTATGAATTAATTTGTTTGCAAAATAACCTTAGTGTATGTTCCCCAAAGAAAAAAATACTATTCTTGGTTAACTTGCTTTGTATGACACAGTTTACAGTCGCAGCAATATAAGCGTTCCAAAAATATCCAACCAATTCATTTGCTCAAATTTAGAAGTTCCTCTGATCAATTCCTCAATATTTTTTGAAAAGTTTATTACAATGTTCAAAACTTTCTGTTTATTGACCAATCAGAATTCTCACAAATAAGATATAGCATTGTGATAGGTAATTTAACAGGAAGTTGTTGTGTCATGCTTCTATTTTGCTGTGACTGTAATGTGACCCATGTATTAATTAAGATCTGTTCATTGTCCTGCTGGTGAAGAAACATTGACTGTAACCAGTGAAGAAGACAGTGACAGTTATGTTGAGGGAATATCAGCTCAGCTACCCAATTCACCACCTCCCATTGGTGATGCCCCACAGTCAGCAAATAGACAGCAGACCCCATGTCTACTGTCTTCTCCCAAGTCTTCCTCCTTTTTGCTGAACATTTTTTCCATGAAAAAATCTGAATCCTAGACAGGGAACACTACTATAGATTATACTAAATAACTACTAATAATATCAAATAAGTAATGGTCACTATAAGAGATTTAATTTATATTTTAGTAAGAGTTGTACCTCTTTCTCATATTTTACAATATAATAGAGCCTGACTACAAATTTGATGTATTTAATTTGTTTGATCAGCTAGGACAGGAGCTTGAGAGTTTAGAGTTTCTTAGTAATAAGCCATGCAATATGGCAAACTTGTCAACATGCAATTGTTAACACCTTTACATGCTTCCATAAAGTTCAAAAACATAGTAATGTAAAGATCTATAAAACGATCCCAAAATGATCTTACTGTATGATCTGAATTACCGCTGTCTGTATTTTCATGCACTCTTCCGTTGTTCATGTATTGCCCGAAATCCCCTTCATGGCACGCGCTGAAACGAAAGTTGTTTCTCTCTCCCGAAGACAGTGGCCACGACAAAAGCACATTGCAATATTGTCCAAGTTTGAGACAGCAGCAGCATTCTCAATAGTGCTTGCCTCGAAATCGTCCAACGAACAACTTCTCTCGAAAGACTGCCATAACGTTCGACAACACAACTCTGTCTGCCTGGCAATGTGGATTGTTGAGGGTCCCGCAATAAAAATCCGTTAATCACCTGTTAAAAATGGTTCCTCGAAAATAGAAGTCAAGTGTTTCTGCTGAGGGGAATTTTTAGTGCATGAGACGTACAGACAAGAGATAATGCAATTTTTCAGTTAATCGACGAGCTGTTATGTATTAGAAATTATATAAACTCAATCGTGTTCATTTAAATTTGCATTTTAGTATTCAGTGATAATTACAGCCAAACTACGCGAAGCGTTCCTATTTTGAGAAGTCATTTGAAATTTTCCTATTTACTTCCTTTTCTATACTTTCCTAATTTCCTAATTACTTCCCAATTTCAAAAACCTCTTTGCAAATCCCCTGAAGAAAGTTGCAAATCCTCTAATCGAGTTTGCAATTTTGTAAATGTTCCTAACTTCCTGCTCAAATTCCTAACTTCCTGTTAGAAATCCCTTAGTTCCTTTTTAAGTAACTTCCGGATGCAAAAATTTAGTCAAATGGCAAATTAAAATCGGTGCATCAAAATCTAACAGCTTTGGTTTTGCTCATTACGGGGGGGGGGGGGGGGTGAATAGGGTTTCGGATCATCGGATTTTCTGGAAAAAAGCGATTCGGAATCGGATATGGCTGAAATTTTTTACGGATTAGCGGATCCAGAAAATGCGTCGGATTGCGTATTCATCCAATATTTTTGTTCGGATTGAGGATTTTTTTGTTGCTTGCTTCGGACTCTGGATAGATTCATTTTGCTTTTGGGCTGTGAGGCCTATGAAAGCAATAAAAAATTCGACGCCGTTTTCGCTGTCTTCGTTGTATTTTGCTATATGCCCTATATGGCTCTAACATATACTCTGGGATACTTATGGCTTTTAACATTATACCCCGATAACATGAAGTACGACACAGCGTTCAACTGCCCTTCTGGCTCCCCTTGATTCGGATTTTTGCCAAAAATGTTTACGAATCAGCGGATTTTTCATAAATTTTCAGCGGATTTTCGGATTTTAGTACCCCTATTCACCTCCCTCCCCATTCATTACCTTCAAAAACTATTTTGAACATTTTAGGCGAAAAACAAAATCAAGTTAATTGTCTGTACTTTAGTTGGCAACCTACTGATACACATACAAAAACAATCACGAGTGAATCTTGCAATCTTTTGATGTGCAAATTGCTCTGAGGATTGCAATCTGAGGATTGAAACAGAAAAACATTCCTGGGATTTCACAACTGATCGATGTCATCTGAGTAATCCAAAATTTCATTAATGAATATGAGGTAGAAGGTCAGACGTTTATAATCTTTCCCAGTCACATTCTTATAAGTCACACAGGTTTTAAGGACAAGCTGTTCTAGGATTTAACTTAATTTCTGGAAAATCTGATAAAATGTTTTTCGTTTGCTTTACGTGTGATGTCTTCAACATTTGAAGATCAAGTGACTGTAATAATATGGCTTTTTCATAGAAATAAATAGTCGATATAGAATGCGTACCTGATCACGAATCATGTCGCCAATTTTTCTTGCAAGTGTCCTTATAAAACCGCCATATTGAATTTGTTCATGAGTTGGACGTCAGAGTGTGTGTAAACAATGTTCATTATAAATGAACAAAAAATTTTGCTGTCAAATTTACAGCTTAGTTAACGACAGTGCTAAATAAATAAAGACAGTGCTACATAATACAAAACTATAATACAAAAACAGTTTTAATTTTGTATTTCGAAAACCTCTTTTCTTCATACGAAGTCTCCAATTAATATCTTTTTTGCAAACTATGCTTGAAAAAAACAAATCGACCGCGCGAAAAAAACTTGCGACCGCGCGAAATTCTCTCTTGCAGGAGTCTGGGACTAGTAAAAACGCCCTTATAAATCCACCATTTTGGGCGACAAATTCTATATCCCTAGTGAATTGAGGTGATAGCTTACAAGTTTCACTGGCAAAAATGCACAATTCTTCTTCGCGAACGGCCTCCCGATTTCATTTCTAAACAGACTAATTCAAATAAATTAAATTATAAGTGTAGCTCAATAAATTATCATAATCTCATCGTATGTCCCATGCGCACCCACTTCTAATCTTTTTATTTGCAGTGTGCAAACCTTTTTTTATTTTTAGTGTGTTAAAGTTTTTATTTGTAGTGGTTGAAAGTTTTGATTTGTAGTGGGTTAAAGTTTTTATTTGTAGTGTGCTAAAGTTTTTATTTGCAGTGTGGAAACGTTTTGATTTGCAGTGTACATTTGTTACTCGCTATTTGTTCGTAAAGGGAATGGTCTTTTTGTGCTAAAAAATCGTTTTGTTGCAAGATTCTTATCGTATGAAGTTGCTGTCCGTTCTGAGCCACCGTAGTTTAACGTAAATTCTAATTTTGCTGAAAAAATATCAGCCGAGATAAAAAAGAGAAACACTCTATTAATTTGTATTATGTTAAAATGGCAAAAACACACTTTGAACAACTTGAAAGTCTGTTATCTTGAATGGACTTTTAAAGTTTTGCATATTGTTATGGACAGAAATAGATTTACGACATTATCTTTCATCTACAAGAAAAATGCAGCCCATCTGGTCCATATCACCCACATGTGCGTCATTACACGTGCTTTCATAGTATTTTAAGATTAATTAACATAAACCTATTCAAGGTAGTGTACTATTACATCATAAACAGCTGGAATATTTTTCACAAGAAATTAATGTTTCTGTCATAAAAATATTTGATCTAGTATTTCAAATGTAGTATTTTTTGTGTATTTGGAATGTACTAAGTTGATTCAAGAAAGTAATCTTGCTCTATAGTTCTTTTTAACTTCAAAAATCGCCTCTGCTATGAATAATTTTATTCTAATTACTATTTACAATGAAGTATGCATGTGAGTGATGTGACATCATGATACTTATCTTCTCAGTGCTTTTTTTCTTTTTTAAACAACGGCACATATGATGTTTGAATAAATCAAACTAACTTGTCGCTCTGGCATTCTAAACTATACAATAATTATTTCCGGAATACCTTCTTCAGAAGATAGAAAATTCATTACAATAACACGGTATGTGCAGTGTTATTATACTTTTTTCTATTATTAGCATTATCATTATATCGAATAACAGTTTTGCAATCATTATACTGGTAATTTTCATTTGAAAAATGTTGCCACAATTACTTGACATTTACTTCCGTTCTTTGCTTTTATCCTTTACCTTGTTCTTATATTACTTCCACTATATCACAAATTCATTTCAAGCTTTTTAAAGCTCATTTTTCATTTAAATTTCTTTCGAACAATATGTCAATTTTGTCTAAACGGCGAATGACAACGGCGCTAGCGTATAAATTTTACATAATTATAATTATTGTAATTTTATAAACAGTAACCTCGTGAAAACCTTTGAATGTTCTCGCTTGAATTTCGACGCTTTTTGCCACACAGACAAATTGAAGAAGTTTTAATAACAATTGTTTTTGTCATTATTACATATTCAGCACTATATTTATACCATCGGCATCGATCTTCATCTCAAATTGGAATCAAGAAATTGGTGTAGTCAGTGCAGGAAATTCATTGAGTTAACACGATTATTCTGCACAGCCTTAGTCTTAAAAACGATTCCGTCAAAAATTCTGCTTTTTCTTTTTGTTTAAAACAAGTGCATCAATATCGATTTTTGGTATATTGCACCTCATTTTTAATCTATATGAAATCATTTTTTATGTATATGAAATTTTCGACGCATAAAATATTATAATACTGTATATATATTTCGTCTTAAATCAAGCAATCCAAATTTGAGAACAAACTATAATCAATGAAAGTTAACATAGATTCAACTATTTTATCTCCAAAGCTTATGGAGACGGATATAACATGATATTGCATCGACATGTAGATTATTTTTCCTGTCACTGCTCGTGATCATAAATTGAACAAGAAACAATACAAATACTCCTCCACAAATGAGATTAGGACTTTTGGGTTTCAGTTCTTTTTACTTCTGAGTAAGTGCACGGTGTAAAATGAAAATGAAAGGTCCAAAATTCTCTTTTGCGAAAACTTAATGTTTCAGGGAAAGTAAAAGATTAGAGTATAGCTAATTCGAAGTCGAAAGCATACTGTATACGTCAGAGGTCTATTTGTTTTTAATGTACGTGTGAAACACAGCGTTGTTTAACATCTGCAAAAAAACTTCCTTTTTTAATATATATGCGTAGTTAAAATTATATATTTGCCTTGGAGATAAACTGATCATAATTAACAAACCTAAATTTCAACATACCTGCATGCATGCAAACTAACAGATGCAATATATCCACGACATATAGAATGTAGTGCAACTGTGCAAGTGTAAGGCTCAACTACCACTAGAGAATTGTGTCTCAGGGGTCAAGGAATCCAATTTTATTGTTTGATATGATGTATTCAAGGCAAGTTATTTGATGTTCAGTAAAAGACGAAGTACTCGGGCAAAGCAAAACAGGTTCCATAGACATATATTAATTGCGCGCTCTAAAATAAGCAATGGATAGACCGTTCGCTATCTTTGATCTCGACACATTCTTAGCAAAAGCCAAAATATACTTGAAAATATTTAGCCAGGCAAGCTGTTTGCATGAGGACAAACGTAATGAAGCAGAAGAGCTCACAAGACTGTCAATCAATGATCTAGAACAATTTTAAAACTTGATGGCGCACAGTTCAACCGTCAAGCTTCTTGAGTTTGGTTTTAATTTATTTGCTATGTTAACCGTCGTTATAATGAGCTCGATGAAGTAGTGCATGTCATCTGGTGGAGAACTTATGGAGAGGAAACGCTGTAGACAAATGTTATTTATCAACTGACATAAAAATCATATAGCCAGAGGTTTCCGTTCCATTGTGTGCATGTGTAGGAGGGTAAGTAAACGTGTCATTTTTTGACAACTATGCTGCGTTTGAATGCGACACAAGTGTTGCAAAATTGTAAATTTGGTCATTTTTCATTGGGAAAATTATGCCACTTTGGAAATTTACATAAACTTTTTAAGCACACAGACATCATTCAAAATCTAATAATAACGAACAGATGTTTGAATTTACATTTTGTTATATTGTGCCCCTTTCCACTTAATATTTTGTTCCGTATAAATTACGTTAGGCCTAATATTATTTTTCAAATTGTTAAACGATAGCATGATGGACCAAACAACGGAACAGCTTACACGGAACATCGTGAAGATAATCCTCTACAGCATTGCAATACTACTAAACACATGGTTACTTTTCGTGTTATGGCGCGATCCAATCAAGCGATTTCGAAACTCTCCCTCCTTTATCATCGCTAATTTAGCCTTGGCTGACATCGTTGCAGCAATAGGAGGGCTTGGAACGACCGTCACTATATTTATCTGTAAAGTAGGGTGCGTGGACAGACAAACATTAGTCTCTTGCATACAAACGGTTGGTCTACAAAGCTCCTTTCTTTTCATAGCACTGTTAGCTTTCGATCGCTTCTTTGCTATAAGTCACCCATACAGATATGGTACAATTTTTGGCAGTAAACTTTGTCGTGGCCTGCTTTGCATCTTTGGGTGGGCAACTGGGTCAATCTTGAGTCCATTGGCATATTACGTGGAATTAAATGGAGAGAAAGGTCACCATTTGGTCCTATACCAGCTCTACGTTGTTGATATTACGGTGTTGGCAGTCATCACCGCTATACTCTACCCTCTAAATTATTACAACTACTGGCGCAAAAAACGGTATTTGCGCGTAGCAGTCCATCCAGTCCAAGTAATGGAGGATTTGCGGATGGCTCATAATTTAAACGTGGTTTCAACGATCGTTGCAACAGTATTGTTTATCTTCAAGACTCCGTATGTTGTCATACTGGTGTATACATTAAACGATTGCATTTCGTGTTTGATTAATGAGAATTTTCGGAAATTTTGGGCCAACTACCAAGCTGCTGTGGCTGTTGTGTTACTCATCAATCCAATGATCTACGCCTGGAGGCTACCGCTGTATAGAAAATCTTCAGTCGTAGTCGCAAAGAACCTCTTCCATACAATTACCGGCAAAAAAGTGCTCAATAAATCTCAAGACTCATTCAGTAGGTCCAACACGAGCTGCAGCAGGAATGGGCACCAGATGACATGTTCAACAACAGCAATAAACGACGTGCAAGTCTAAATGTTAATATACTGACAGAATATAGTTTCTTCCATTGCATATTATAAGAATTTATTAATACTATAATTAAGGATTTTGAGTAGTTGAAATCTATAAAAGGCTCTGCCAATCATCATTTTACGAGCTAATGTCAGAAATTGGTGGCAAAATTGCTAAATAAATGTAATTTCCGTTTATTGGGCTCATTAGTGCTCAGGAACGATATTGAGAGCTATGCCTTAACTTAATCTTTCTAGCAACCAGACAGATTTAAAACAGTATATAACATGCTTTCTTAAGTTAGATAAATAGATGTAAGAATCAGCATCTTCTCAAACTGTCAAATTATCAGCTTCAAGCGTTGCTCATTTACCGGAGCATGCATTATCATGAAATTTTGTTTGACTTTGCTATAAAAATTTTCTTACAAGTTAGTAAAGCAGGGTAGCCAGCCCGGCAATTTAATCCAGACATGCAAATATTTGTGTGCTTGCTGACTGTCAAGAAAATCAATTTCAAAAGAAATGGATAATGATAAATCACATTACCAAAAACTACAACGGCATGTTGGACCCATTTAATCGCTAGGTTACGTTACTGGTTATCTACATAATGTATAATTATATATATATATATATATATATATATATATATATATATATATATATATATATATATATATATATATATATATATATATATATATATATATATATATATATATATATATATATATATATATATATATATATATATATATATATATATATATATATATATATATATATATATATATATATATATATATATCACTGTCTATATCAAATGTAATAGTAATAACTATCTCGAAAAGTGTATGAATAGCGGAGAAATACTTTTGTGGGAATTCTATGAAAATCTAGGTATAAGACACAAATGTAAAAAAATGTATGTCAAATAAACGTGCTGTAAAAACTGCTACGTTTGAGTTGGAAATTATTGCAAATTATTCTAATCAATTTGCCTACGAGACAATAATTAATGAAGTTAATGAGTTTTGGTGCACTGCATATATATATATATATATATATATATATATATATATATATATATATATATATCTATATATATATATATAATAGTGCAAAATACCTCAAAAACTTACCACTACAGTCTGTTTCATCCAGAGGGAATCTTCAGGTGGTAGACAAATTTCGAAAACGTGCGAGCTTCTTTTATGCTCAAGTAGGAAACGTGGGCGCGTGGGTGGTTGAATAGCATGCATTCCTTTCTTTGTTCAGGTTAATTGTTTACCTGAAATCTGCTTTTGTGTTGGCAGGCCGAAACGATTTCCGATCTTTTGTTGAGCAAGCAATTGTTTTTTTCCTTTCAAAATACTAATTTTTTCCTCCAAACATAAATTACATCTTTTGGATCCTCCCGTGTAAGAAATAGACTTTTTTATTATGGACCATTTTATGGTGAAATCTGTTTTGTTTTGTTTTAAGTACCAAACGTGCTTCGAAAGTTCCGTTTCGTTCGAATGTTTTTTGTGTGTGGAAGATTTGATATGATTCCTGTATCGCTCTTTGAATGTGTTTGAGGTCATGCCAATGTAGTGCTTTGTGTCCTGTGTGTTGCCTGTAAGAATTGTTGCTTTGTATGCAATGCCCTTACTCATGCACTTGTTCTGTAATGGGCATGCGTGCTTGTTCCTACAGTTACAGTTCTCTGCGCTAATGTCCTGTAGTTGGCTTTTCCTAATTATGCGTGTGTTGTGGCTTGTGATAATTGACTTAACGTTACTCATGCAGCTGTAACTAACCTTAACTGTGTTCCTATTGAAAATTTTGTGTAACTTGTTGCCTATTGGAAAGTGCGTGTCTATAAGCTTGAGGAAGCTGCGTGCGATGTTTGTCTTGACATTTTTGCTAAATGGAGGGTTAAACCAAATGATGTTGCGTTGTCTGTTCCTGTGTGGTTGCTGTGTTACATGTGGCATGTACTCCAGCTTGTGACTGAAGTTACTATGTCCAAGTGCGTTTTGATATGTTTGTACTGCATCGTCAAATACTTGTTTGTCAGATGACAGCGTTGAAATGCGCTTGTTGATAGGTGCTGGAAGTTGCCTTAAAATGCTAGGTGGGTGGTTAGAGTGTTTGTGTATGCATAGCGGATCGTCATTAGGCTTCCTATAAGGGACTTGTCAGAAATTAACAGGGGGGAGGGGGGGGGGTGGAAACGTGGGGAGGGTCATAGCTTTTTAAGATCCTAAAAAAGGGAGGGTGACGATAAAATGAGCTGCTTTTAAGGGGAGGGTCATTCAAATTTATTCTTATGCTCGTACAGTTGTTAGTACACAGTATAAATAGATTAGAAAAAACAAGACGCCTGCTAAGGCGTTCACTCCGCCTGCCAAAACGAAAATGGGCCCAAGGCTATAGCTAGAGCGTTCATTGGGGGTGGGGTATATTCAGTTATTTCTGTTTTGCTTAACGAACTCCTTTTTAAATCAGTTATTTTTAAGGTACCTTCCAAGGCATTTTAAGATATTGTTAGCACATCTTATGTAATCACTAAGATAACCAAAAATCAACGTCTCAGTGACTTGCCAGGCACCCTGCCCAGAGTCCTAGTAAGATTGCATTTTTTAGAATTTAATTTAAATTAAAGACTTTCATAGCACATAATTATATTAAACAAGATTCTTTTGTGATAATACCACCAACATATGGCTGTTTTATTTTTGGGTAGTTGCAGGTAAAGAAAATTTTACTAAAAGTGTATACAATACATAAATATATTAACCTGATAGCATCATTTAAATCAATTCTGCAGCGCACTACCTGAAGTCTCCACGATATAATTTGTTGGGAAATTTAGACTAACATATGTATTTCTGGAATTGGAATGTTAAGTGTCTCTTACCTTTTATAAATGTATGAGATCCCACAAGCAAGTAAATCATTTTGCACGAAATATCAGCATCTCAACATAGGTATAGAAAACTGAGGAAAGAAATCACAACGAATACTTCGTGATTAGAACTAGCAACACATTTCCTTCACTCACTCCTTGATCATGGAATGATGGATTCTATCAAAATTTGCCGTTTTAAAACATTTCTGGAGCAATGTTTTGATAAAGAACCTTCCTGTCCCTTTTTAATAACTATTACATGTTAAAAATTGTGTTTTTGTATATAGATATTTCAGTAGAATCTGCGCTTGATTCTTGTGTAGAAATTTCTAAATTTCCTTAAAAGTGGAAACACGAGAGAAAATGACGGAAACACGCTTTCAAAACTTCACCGCGATACATCGCTCCTCGCCAGTCCTCGGTAGGGTTTTGCGGTAAAATTTGTCGTTTTAAAACATTTTGCATGAGAAAAATCTTTGCACATAAAACGTTCTTGCGGCTTAGATGTGCTAGCATACATGTTTAAATGCGTGTTTTGTTGGGATATTCCGCTAGAAATTGAGTTTAAATGCCGTGTTTAGGTCGGCTCACGTGGCTTGTGCCAGCGGTATCACCCATGAGTGTTGCGCCAACTTGCGACCCCGAAAAAAACCCAGAAACGGGGCGAATTTAAAACTCCGCCTCGCCTACGGCAGGCGGAGTAAATAGTGCTATGCTTAGTTCAAATATATTAAAACCACAACAACAATGTCAAATAGACATATTTTAGAATGAAAATGCATTGAGTTTTATAGTGTAAACGTTTTATGTGTGTGTGTGTGTAACTAAACTGAACTTTTGTATTAAATCACCTGATGATAGAGGGGAGGGTCATGGTGTTTCATGCTAGGCCCAAGGGGAGGGTAAGGAAATTTCCTTCCTATTGCTTAGATGGGTCACCTCATTTCCAGCCTTAAGTTCTATATTTCCACCTCCCCTCCCCCCCTGTTAATTTCTGACAAGTCCCTAAGGTTTATATTTTCCGGTAGTAAGGTCGAAAGTTACGTCTAGAAAGTTTACCACGTGTAAATTTGATTCTGCTGTTATTTTTAGGCCAAGCTGTTCAAAAACTTTATGGAGCTCTTTCCTGGTTTTGTCTGCCAAACGTGCTGATCTGTTTTTAATAATCGCCAAACCGTCATCCCTATACAAGCCGATGTTTTTCTTGCCAAACTTTTTTCCTAAATGGTTTAAGATGAAAAGACCTACTAGTTCGCAAATTTCTGCCCCGTCATAGCTACCCATGGTAACATCAAACAAATTGCTGTTGTTGTTTTTGATCCACGGTCTTCCGTGATTGAAAAGGAGTGATTTTCTAGCGTGTTTTATTATAGCGTGTTTTATTATAGAAATGAAATTTGCGAACTAGCAGGTCTTTTCATCTTAAACCATTTAGGAAAAAAGTTTGGCAAGAAAAACATCGGCTTGTATAGGGATGACGGTTTGGTGATTATTAAAAACAGATCAGCACGTTTGGCAGACAAAACCAGGAAAGAGCTCCATAAAGTTTTTGAACAGTTTGGCCTAAAAATAACAGCAGAATCAAATTTACACGTGGTAAACTTTCTAGACGTAACTTTCGACCTTGCTACCGGAAAAAATAAACCTTATAGGAAGCCCAATGACGATCCGCTATGCATACACAAACACTCTAACCACCCACCTAGCATTTTAAGGCAACTTCCAGCATCTATCAACAAGCGCATTTCAACGCTGTCATCTGACAAACAAGTATTTGACGATGCAGTACAAACATATTAAAACGCACTAGGACATAGTAACTTCAGTCACAAGCTGGAGTACATGCCACATGTAACACAGCAACCACGCAGGAACAGACAACGCAACATCATTTGGTTTAACCCTCCATTTAGCAAAAATGTCAAGACAAACATCGCACGCAGCTTCCTCAAGCTTATAGACACGCACTTTCCAATAGGCAACAAGTTACACAAAATTTTCAATAAGAACACAATTAAGGTTAGTTACAGCTGCATGAGTAACGTTAAGTCAATTATCACAAGCCACAACACACGCATAATTAGGAAAAGCCAACCACAGGACATTAGCGCAGAGAACTGTAACTGTAGGAACAAGCACGCATGCCCATTACAGAACAAGTGCATGAGTAAGGACATTGTATACAAAGCAACATTTCTTACAGGCAACACACAGGACACAAAGCACTACATTGGCATGACCTCAAACACATTCAAAGAGCGATACAGGAATCATATCAAATCTTTCACACACAAAAAATATTTGAACGAAACGGAACTTTCGAAGCACGTTTGGCACTTAAAGCAAAACAAAACAGATTTCACCATAAAATGGTCCATAATAAAAAAGTCTATTTCTTACACGGGAGGATCCAAAAGATGTAATTTATGTTTGGAGCAAAAAATTAGTATTTTGAAAGGAAAAAACAATTGCTTACTCAACAAAAGATCGGAAATCGTTTCGGCCTGCCAACACAAAAGCAGATTTCAGGTAAACAATTAACCTGAACAAAGAAAGGAATGCATGCTATTCAACCACCCACGCGCCCACGTTTCCTACTTGAGCATAAAAGAAGCTCGCACATTTTCGAAATTTGTCTACCACCTGAAGATTCCCTCTGGATGAAACAGACTGTAGTGGTAAGTTTTTGAGGTATTTTGCACAATTATACATTCGCTCTGTCTATATGTCATTGAGCACTCTTTTGTATTTTGCGAACCAAAAACTAGCACATTATATATATATATATATATATATATATATATATATATATATATATATATATATATATATATATATATATATATATATATATATATATATATAAATATATATGTATATATATATATATATATATATATATATATATGTATATATATAAATATATATATATATATATATATATATAAATATATATATATATATATATATATATATATTTATATATATATATATATATATATATATATATATATATATATATATATATATATATATATATATAGATATATACATATATATATATATATATATATATATATATATATATATATATATATATATATATATATATATATATATATATATATGTATATATATATATCTTCGCCCCATATATATATATATATATATATATATATATATATATATATATATGGGGCGAAGATATGAATTTTATCTTCGAGTGGTTAAAACAATATTTTACGAACGAGCGCAGCGAGTGAGTAAAATATTGTTTTCACCACGAGAAGATAAAATTCATATCTTCAAACCGACGTGTAATGTTCTGTTTATTATATAGTTGTAAACAATTTAAGACCCAAGTCAGTAATATTAATTTTCGATCAATAATGCTAAAAACATGGCTTTATCTCAATATTATTTAAACTAAAACAATACCTGTTTATCATTTTAGTGTTTTCTTGTATTATTTCCATTTTTTCGGCACAAACATGTAGTTTTTTTCTTTAAACAAAGGTGAAAATATGTTCGCTGCTCTTACAAATATCGCCATTTTGAAAATACAAAATTATTGGCTGGAAATGATCACGTGATCGATATCTTCACTAGTGAAGATATGGAAAATATCTTACGGTGTATTTTCAGTATCTTACTGTCAACTATATAATAAATATATATATATATATATATATATATATATATATATATATATATATATATATATATATATATATATATATATATATATATATATATATATATATATATATATATATATATAAACTCTAAGCGCGCAAGGCGCAATGGGAACGCACGCTCTTTCATCCTCACATATATTTATAATTAGTTGCAAGAAGTGAGATTCTAAAATGCCTCGAGCATATAGCCAGGACTTACGCTGGAGAGCAATTTGGTTGACCAAAATTATAGGTTTTCAAATCGATGATGTGAGTATCTTACTCGTTTTGAAGCCTTGCATGCAGCGAGTCTCAAAAATACTCGATACCGTATTTTAGTAATTATGTATGCCCTGAAATTAGAACGTAATTATTATGCACAATAGTTTATTTGACAAGCTTGACACCTCTGGGTCTGTGGGAATTCATCCTTTTGTACGGTAAAACAAGTTAGGGAGTTGTTTACATCGTCTCTCTTTGTCGGAACGGGTGAGAGGTGGACAGATTCTAATTGTACCTTCACAGGTAATAGTCGATGTCGCTCAATTTCTCGTTTTGAATTGGCGATCAGAATCATGCAGGCTATGGCAGCGTTTGTTTCATCATGTTTTTGCCGTACAAAAGGATGAATTCCCAGAGGCCCAGATCTAGAGGTTCAAGCTTGTCTATTGGGCATAATAATTACGTGTTAATTTTAGGGCATATATAATTACTAAAATACTGTATCGAGTATTTTT
The DNA here is from genome assembly GCA_963855995.1 of Muricea muricata. Classification (NCBI taxonomy): domain Eukaryota; kingdom Metazoa; phylum Cnidaria; class Anthozoa; order Malacalcyonacea; family Plexauridae; genus Muricea; species Muricea muricata. Next base: position 113,555,330 of record OY979716.1, read on the forward strand.
GAGACTTACTGCTTGCAAGACTTCAAAACGAGTAAGATACTCACTTCATCGATTTGAAAACCCATTATTTCGGTCAACCAAATTGCTCTCCAGCGTTAGTCCTTGCTATATGCTCCAGGCATTTTGAAATCTCACTCCTTGCAATTAAAAGTTCGTTAATCGGGTTTATAGTTGCATGCATAAGATTTGTTTTCATGCCTACATTTCGAGATTAGTTCTAATCTGCGTTAACAATACATAGCTTCTCTGCCTGGCAGAAATTACAATCTCTTTATCCACATATGCTCTAAATGCATTTGGCAGCTGAAAAGAACTAACACCAATTATGACATAAAGTGGTCAATATTGAAGCGGGCAAAAGCATATGTGGCTGGATCAAGGGATTGTAATTTATGCCAGGCAGAGAAGCTATGTATTGTTAACGCAGACAAAAGGAAGCTATTGAACAAAAGATCAGAACTAATCTCAAAATGTAGGCATGAAAACAAATTTTATGCAGGCAACTATAAATCCGATTAACGAACTTTTTAATCAGTTTGAAGATCGACTTTGAGCGTGAAACTCGGAGTTACCGATTTTAGCTGTACTTAGATTTTACTTTTTAATATATATTCATGCTCTACGTTGTATTGAGCTGTCTAGCCAGACTGAATACTGCTTTGAGTCTATATATATATTTCTAAACCTCATTAATAATTCATGAGAAAAACACAAAGGAAATCATAGCCGTGACTAGAGTCTGTATCGGGTATATCAGCGAGGCTAAACACTCATGGAGTAATGACCATCACATAAAATGGAATATTACATATAGGATAACAACCGAGTGGGAGGTCTTGTATTATGTTTTTTTTTGTTTTCTTGACGGTACTAATGATAGTTTCACTTATTGATTATTCATAAATACTAGCAACCGTGGTTTGCAGGCTTGTTTTTCTTAGCATTTTTGAACATGTGGTCAGAGAACTCGGATGAGGACATTTATATCACTCAGTCGTTTCGCCAGGAATCGAACTTGTACGATGTCAATGACTGGTTTCAATATGGATCGCCGACAGATGGACAAGTGTTAAATAATAATAAGGATAATAATAAGGATAATAATTTAATTTTGCCACAGATATCAATTTTATATACAAGATGTTTATATAATAGTAATATTGTTAATTTGAATAATAAATAATATAGTAAATATGTGCGTATCATTAAGTAGATATCGATGGCAAGGAGGCATCCAGAAACCATAGGGCTTGTAAGTAGGATGTCTCCTTGTAGCAGTAGCAGCGGAAAATAATATGAATCATAAAAGTTAAATTAGTTTAAAAGCGGTCAGAAAAAAATATTTAAAGATTTAGCAAATATTCTAAAATTCTATTTCTGAAGCAATTCTATTTCTGAAACAAACTCTGGGAGAGAATTCCACAATTTGGGACCTTGAAACAAAATGGTGAACTGCTTTATATTAGTTCTACATGCATGAGCTCGGTATGAACTCGTATTTCTAGTATTATAATCATGGATTTCAATGTTGGTTGTAAAAAGATTACGAAAAGAAGGTGGTAGTAGCTGATTATGGTAAGAGAACATAAATTTGCCAATATGGAAAGCATTAAGCTGATATATGCTGAGTATTTTTAATTTACTAAATAGTGGAGCAGTATGCGCCCGATAATTTGAATTGGTCAATACTCTGACAATTCGCTTCTGTAATAGAAATATACGACTTAAATTGGAAACATAGGTCGAGGACCAAGCAGTGTTACAATAGGAGAGGTATGGATAGATTAATGTATAATACAGGGACAGTTTAGTACTAGCTAACAGATAAAAATGGGCTCGATAAATTATGCCGATAGACTTAGAAATCTTTTTACAGACATGACTAATATGAGGCTTCCAGGTAAGATTTTCATCCAAAAAAACACCTAGAAATTTAACCCTCGATTTGCGAGTAATACATTTATTATCAAGTAAGAGAAATATATCATAAGAACTTTTCTTATGTCTGGAGTGGAAGATAACATAGTCAGTTTTGTCAATGCATAGACAATCAACAGAATGGACTGGAAACGCAAGCTAAAGTATTAATGTTGCTGACGCGACACCCGTGATACGGCCTGATATGCTATACTTTGGAACCCTGTAACTTCACTTTAAATATACTTCAGGACTTTCTATTTACATATTTTAAACAAGAACGGCAATCTCTATGGAACTATCGACTTTTAAAATTCTTTATGGATATAACAAAGCTAAAACCCAACGATGAATGTTTGCATTCTTTTTGACTGCAGAAATGTCACCATTGTTGTTGTTGAAAAAGGTTTACGGAAACACTAAATGGTGATTTTCCGCCTCGTTTACCTCTCTGAAAAGTTTTAAAAGTCAATAGTTCCATTCACATTTCTGTTCTTGTTTAAAATATGTAAATACGAAGTCCTGAAATGTATTTAAAGGGAAGTTACAGGGTTCCAAAGTAAAGCGTATCACGGATGTCGCGTAAACTTTAGCTTGCGTTTCCAGTCCATTCCTTAGATTGTCTATGGTCAATGTTAACAGAAAGTTTATTTGCTCTCATCCAAGAACCAATGTTTTGTAATGCCTCGTTTAAGACTGCAGCTAGCACCTCGGGATCAGAATGAGAGTAACATATGCTTGTATCATCAGCAAATAACAAGGGTTCAACTATACGAGAGGCATTTAGGAGATCATTTATATATAAGATAAAAAAGAGGGGGCCTAAAATCGAACCTTGCGGCACACCACATTGAGTGATCAAATGACTAGAAGTAACATTATTATATTGAACATATTATTTACGGTTTTGAAAATAGCTTTTGATCCAATTTAGTGCAACTCCGCGTATGCCATAGTTTTCAAGCTAGGAAAAAAGTATATCGCGATTTAAAGTGTCAAACGCTTTTGACAAATCTAGAAATACAACAATAGAAATTTTGCTTTGATCAATATCAGTTGCTATTTTATTTACTAAATGAGTAAGAGCATGACTGGTTGAATGTTTGGTACGAAAACCAAACTGTAAAGAATACAAAATTTCAAATCTTTGTATAAAATCAAGCAATCGATTATACACAATTTTTTCATAAATTTTAGAAAAACTTGACAAAATCGAAATAGGTCTATAATTCGTAAATATATCTACATCACCAGCTTTGAAAATAGGAATTATTTTAGCCGTTTTAAGGTTATTTGGAAATATCCCTTTTTCAAGGGATAGATTAATTAAATACATTAATGGTTTTGAAATAATATCAAAAGAATTTTTAACTAGGTGCATAGGTGTATGATCATGTCCAGGTGCTTTTCCACCTTTAAATGACATGGAAATAATTTTTAGTTCACGTTCAGTTGTTGGTTTAAGAAAAATTGTTTCACTTATATTTGGTCCCAGGAAATCTTGAAAAACGCAATTTGTTGGGAGAATCCTGTTTGCCAAGGATGAGCCAATGTTAGTAAAATATCTACAAAATCCATTTGCAATTTCAAAAGGGTCAGTGATCGCTATACCATTTGATTTAAATGACGATGACAGGGATGACTGCTTGCTTTTAGTATTGATTACCTCGTTTATTAATCTCCAAGTTTCTTTTAAGTCGCCTTTTGCTCGATCAAATTTATTATCATAATACGTTTTCTTAGCATTTCTGATTAAGTGATTTAATTTGTTTTTATATCTTTTGTAATGAAACTCACGTTGTAAAGTTGGATTTCTCATGTATTTCTTATAAAGTTTATTCTTTTTTCTAACAGAAACTAATAAACCTTTTGTAATCCAAGGCATTTTTGGCTTTCTGGAAGAATTTTTACTTATTATTAGGGGGAAACAATCCTCAAAATGTTTATTGTATTCTGTCGAGAAAGAGTCAAATGATTTGTTAGGATCATGACCCATAACAACGCTCGTCCAATCCACCTGAGATAAACTAGTTCGAAATTTGGTAAGGTTTTGTTCGCTATAGTCTCTCTTATAAGATTTGACTTCTTTTTTATATGATACTGATTCAGAACTAAAAAAAGCAAAAATGGGTAAATGATCCGACATGTCGTTAAGAATAATTCCATTCGTCGTATTTTGTGAAGGATAATTTGTAAAAATATTATCAATCAGTGTTGCCGAGTGTGAAGTTAACCGAGTAGGTCTATTTATGAGAAGAATAAACATGTAGGAAAACAAAGAATCCATGAATTCTTGAGTGAAAGCATGCTGATCATAATGGAATAAATCCAAGTTAAAATCACCCATAATATAGCATTGCTTATTATCTTTGGAAATAATAGAAAGAATTTTGTTCAATTCCTCCATAAAAGAAATTAATTTTGATTAGGCGCACGATAAATAGTACCAACAATAATGTTTTTCCCATTGGGGTTAGCAATTTCAAGGAACAAAGACTCAATTACTTCAGGATTAGAAATTGTGCAGTCTTGAATCAATTTATATTGAAAATGACTTTGTAGATAGAGTCCAACTCCGCCACCTACTTTATTTAGGCGATGGTTTGAAATGAAATTGTAACCGGAAAAGTTAACTAAGTCAGACGTTTCATCATTCAGCCATGTTTCAGATACTCTAATAATAGAAAAAGATTTACGCAAATTTCTAGTCAAAATTTTAAACTTATCAAAATTGCCGATAAGGCTACGACAATTTAGGTGCAATAATGAAAAATCACTACCGTCCTTTGTCTCATCGATTAAATCGCTAATTTCATTTTCAACCATATACCTGCTAGTCGGGGGCAACAGAGCTTGAACATTCAAATCTGGGTCAACATTTGACATTGTAAGACAGTCTAGGGCCAAGGCTGGACGTTCAATGGGATTAAATACCAAACATTTTAGGCGATCCAGATCAAAGTTTAGTGGGCCATGAGATAATTCGTATATAGCCGCGTTAAAAGCTACATCATCTAAATGGTTAAAAGGCAGAGGCGAAGCCTCCGTAAATAGGCCAACATTAGCCATATTAATTAACACAACAAAAACAAACACACAAGTTTATTATCCTCATCGCAGTACAGTAAGGTCCTGCAGTTTGGAAAGCTTGATAATCTGATCATTTTCTGTCTTTCGCAAGCATACAATTTTATTCTTGACCCAACAAAACTTAAAGTGGTTTTCCCGCTTATACTTATTGGCTTCAAACAGCAGCTCTTGCAGGCGCGGGGTTAAATGTTGGTAGATCTGAAGGTTGTCTAATTTTGTGGCCGTCGAAAGATGAAGTTGCTCAGGCTGAACATTACTAGTTTGCTTTCTGGCAGCAAGTACTTTTTCTTTCGCCATACGGCGGACAAATTTACAGATAATTGCGTTTGACCGGTTAGATTGATTTCTCGCAGGAACACGATGGGCAATGTCCACATCGCTGATCGAGACATCTGCTCGTATGGCAGTAAATAACTTCAGGCACATACTTGTAGTTTCTTCGGCCGATTCATGCAGGTTTTGTTGAGGCATACCAGTAATTTTAATATTGTATTGGTAGCTATGATCTTCGATTTGTTCGAGAGCGTTTGCTATGTCCTCACATTTCTTTGAAATAGCATTGATTTTTTGATTTATTTCACGGGGCGAAAAGTTCGGTTTGCAACGCAAGCAAAATTAAAGAAAATCATGCTACAAAGTTGAAATTTGCCAGAATTTGCTAATTTTGCCGGGTATGAAAAACATTAATTTGCCGTTCGAGCAAACCAGTTCGACTACCGGTCGATGACCGCGAAGTGAATAGGGCAAACCTGCTTGCAAACCTTGGCAAAATGAAAGTTTTGGCCTAAAATTTGCTCACGCGTAAACAGGTCTGCAAACCGCGGGTTATTTGCGCCAGGTTTGCCTCGCGGGTAAACATGTACGCAAACCTAAATTTTGAGACACGATTGCCGTGTGGGTAAATTCATACGCAAACGTATAGTTTGCTAGGTGATTTTCGTATCGATTAAACTCGTGCGCAAACTAAAAACTGGTTTTCTGCAGACTAGCCTCATAGGTAAACTCTATGCAAACTTAGTGTTTCTTATAGGGTTTACCCACGGTTACGCGATCGCGCATTCCAACTTTTCGCTATAAATTTTAATGTTACCATTTGTATGCTACCATTATAACCATGTGCAATGAAACAATACACGGTATCCATAGACAAAAACTGCTATACAAACAGCTATACATTGCCTAATCTCTAGGCGATGCATATATCAATAAGCGTTTTCTGCGTCTGATAATTACCCTTCATAACTTTGTCGTAGTTTGCTCTTTCGCCCAGAAACCTGGTCAAGGGAGACCGGCCAACAAACTCCAGGTATTTTAAAAACCACCTGAAAACTAGTAAGTTTTGAGCACAGGTTTTACTAACTCCAAGATAAGACTCGAAAGGTCAACGTTCCTGTATTTTTTAGGTGATTTCAACAATACCAACAGTACCTGTTTTTTGACATTACAGCTGTGTAGCCAACCAAACGGGCAAAAATTTAGACAATACAAATGCATGTATCGTGGTCAAATATAAAACTAAAAGATCAGTGACGAAAAACCTGTTTATTTACATAATATTACAAAAGAACCAGTGCTTTTTTGCGATAATTAAAAACACGCGTTTTAAACCATCGCAAAGATTAACACAGATTGACATAGTCATAAAGACCTCAACAAAAGTATGAAGAAGGCCCAAGAAAGCTTAGTTTTAAGGTCTGATTTAGTCGAAAAATTTTTGCAGCGTCAAATGCAATTCAAGCAATAGATAATTGAGATAAGTCAACCCATAATCTATTGTTTCAATTGCACTTTTCTAAGCTTTTGGATACAATACAATATGCAACATTATGCAAAATGCACTCTTTGATTTACCCTCTGCTCTTTAAAGAGATAGGTATGGTAATCTTTATTCAGTCTAACACTGCAGAAAAGCTGATTCAATCTAATGAAAACCTTTCTGGAATTTTCAAACCTAGCAGCATTTCGTATTTACATATTGTACGACATGGGCATGCAACCTGTAAGTCTTTTAGGTTCATCTTATTACACATATTACAGTACATGTATCATGGTAGTTTCTCCAATATTAAAGCTTGTTGAATCATCATTGAAAATAACAGTTTTCTCAACCTCGTAGTTGCAATTTTCCAAGCAAAAGTTTTTTTACCATGTGGCATTTCCTCGCACTGCTGGTCATGGTAGAACTGAAATCACCAAACTGTTAATTGGCACATTGTTGCTGACTGTTATGATCATTTAATTTTTCAGTGTAAAAAATGGATTACCATATTTATCAAATGTCCAAGATTCTTCTAGTTTCTACAAAGTAAAAGGTAGAATGTCATACAAGAAACTGTCATTGGCAAAGTTTTGACGACTTCTCATGCCCAGCATTATGTTTTCGTTAGGATACAACAAAATGCCTTACATAGCCGTAGTTTAATTGAATCCGTTTTCACATGTAAAATTCGAGTTGTTACATTAATCATTCAGTGGGAAAATTATGGCCAAAAATTTGTGTTTCGGCTTTCATGGTATTGAGCTGGCTGCTGAAAGATGTGATTTTTTAAAAGATATGTTCCATTGTCAACTTAAATTTTGTTAAATAATCACCAAATGCTGTCAGTCACCTAAATGTTGTTGTTTACAATTTCATAAATTTATCATGGCAACCATGCAGTTAAGTAGCTTTAACCTCCCCCCCCCACACACATACTCCCCAAAAAATTAAAATCAGCTAACAAGTGCACAGACAAAACGAAAAATACTGGTGACCTTTTATCAGAAGAGTTATAAGTTGTCTTCAATAATTTGGGAAGAAGTGATCAACCATCAATGTCAACTTATCAGTATAACCTGTTAATCAGTACTAGTAGGTAGTGTATAAGTTGACATTGCTGATTAGTGAACTTCCTAAACATCAATAAGCTTGACCTCTTGCTCACTCACCTCTTGATCGCTATTATCTAATAATTTTTTGCATTTCAAATTTGCTTTTAGTTGTAAATTCACAAGGTTAATGGCTAAAGCTAGTTGCTGCCATAAACCTTGTCAACTGTAATAATTTAAGCTTCCTTCCAGTGGTTATGGTATGCATTATCCAAGCACTAACTACAATATTTGCAGTTCACGAAATATTTTCCTCTCAAAACTTTCACACTTGGACACTGAAGTAACACTGAACCAAATTCAACTTGAGAACCTAATATATATAAAAGACGTAAATTTAGCATTTTATTGTTTTACTTACGTAATATTTGAAGGTGTTAATGATGGTACCGTATACAATTTTAAGCATCAAGCATCCTGGAGGAAACAAAACAAGTAAAGTTAACAAAATACCTCGGAGTTAATTCAGTTGTAAGGCTTAAAAGTGTTTATGAGTTTCGTGAAAAATAGTAGCTACGCTTGTTAATATAAAAATCAAAAACGCTGCGGTTAACGAGATAAATATAATGAATTTACAGTCTTAAATAATTTCAAATGCCAGCTGTTTTGTAATGGATTCAGAGCCTGAAAAAGACGCTAACAAAACTATCATAGTCATAAAATAGACCTTGAAGAAAGAAAGGATACTAACCTTCCACTTAAAGCATTTGATTTATTCCCTCAAATCCTTGGTTTGATTCGAAACAAAGCGATGCTTTACTATAATGTATGGAAACCATTTTGAATACTGGCTGATCTTTCGCACACAAAATACTGATTTTTTCATATCTTTTTTTGGCCAAATTCTTTAAATATCATTCCAGAATGATGCAACTGTGTTTCATTGTACCACGTATTAATTTTCAACCACCAGTTTATGCATTTTCCCAATTTTTTTAGCAAAAACTCTTGGATCTCGTCTCGAAAACATTCCCTTGTCAGTTCGAAATTCAATGTCAAAAGGAACAATTTGATTGGTCAACTTTCGCGCCAAAAGCTCGCGGAATGTTTTCCTTTTATTTTACATACGTCAAAAGTTGATATTTTTTTTAAAATTTGCTTTAAAAGTTCCAGGTTCAACAAAATATTAGTTTAATTATGCCATCATTATTCATTTATTCACGGTCTTTCAATATGGAGCATTAAAATAATATTCGCACAGCATAACAAAATTTTGGGCTGCCTTCGCCACTGCTACACAACTAAAAAATAGGTACAGTAGGCCGATTTTCCCTGATGATAGCCGTTGTGCTTTGCATTGGCTGTAAAAATTACAATCAAGCTTTAGCATTCAGATCGATTTCTATATTTTTGCTTAGGAAGTGCAAAAATATATTATTTAAAGATCATTGCTTGGAAGCTTAATTATTATGTGTAATTATAAGCTTTTTCTATACATAAAGAGAATGAACACCTACCTATACCTTAGCCACGTTCGACTATCTCATTGGCTACTTAATTGACGGACACTAAATTGCAAACATTTCGTATATAAAAGCACTATGGAAATAAGTACTATCGAAAGATAGAAAGCACTATCCACGAGTGGTAGTGTTTGGTGTTTAGGCAAAATTTATAAAGCTAGGGTTTAGAAGCTGTATAACTGCAATGCAAATGACGACACGTTAACAATAATATTCTCGTTTTAAATCTCAATATCTCTATTCGATCAAAATCTTATTATAATATCTTAAACTTTAAATTATAACCATTCCTGCATATGGCAAATTTATTTGATTGTGATAGCTGTTTCAGTTTTTCCAAAGGTTATATCCTAATAACCTTTAGAAATCCACATCAGCAAACTCGTTGCAAATTTGCTACTAGCTTTGCAACTGAATTTTGCATATGCAAACCTACACCGAAATTTAGAGCAAACTAGTTTTTTCTTGAGGAATACTTTTGCCAGTTTTACCACGGTGTAATAGTTGAAAAGTTTCTTTACCAATATGAATCATTGATACAAGGAACTCTAATATAGGCTGAATTAATAACCAATGCCGAATGGTCATTGTAAAAGGATCATTTTGGTATGTATAGTTGCACGATATTATATACGTTAGTCGTCACGATAATATTTTATTAATCAACAAGCCACTGATTTTGTTGATCGCGAGGCATTGCTGCATTTTTTTTCTGAAAAGACTTGTTATAATAATTTGTTGAGGGCTTTCCAAACAACTGAGTAATCTATTTAATTATTAGCACGCAACTAAAATTTCGATATAAGCGGAATTTTGGTTGACCGCAAAACCTAAGAAGTCCACATTTGCAAAACCGATGCAAATTTGCAAGCAGCTTTGCAATTTAATTTTGAATACGCAAACCGGTCGAAAAATTTAAAGCAATGTTTTTTTTGTTTGGCAAACTTTGTCACCGGTTTGCCCGCGGGCATTATAACTGCAAAGTTGCTTAGACGTTTGCCTAGATGAAACCTGTACGCAAATTTATAGTAAATTTAAGCGTTGCAAACTTGGAAAACGCATGTGGGCAAACTCGCGCGCAAATTTATTCACTATTTTTGCGCATGGGTTTGTCTCATGCGCAAATTTTCGGCAAATTGGATTTTTCACAAGCCACTGATTTTGTTGACGGCGAGCCATCGCCGCAATTTCTGAAAAAACTTGTTATAGTAATTATTTGATGAAGATTTACCAAGCAACTGTGTATGTAATCTTTTAAAATTTTTGGCACACAACAAAAATTCCGATGTAAGTGGGATTTTGGTAAACTGCAAGACTTGAGAAGTCCATATTTGCAAACTCGATGCAAATTTGCAAGCAGCTTTGCAATTTAATTTTGCATACGCAAACCTATCTAAAAATTTAAAGCAAACTCTTTTTTGTTTAGTGATCTTTGCCGTCGGTTTGTCCACGGGCATAATAACTGCAAAGTTGCTCAGGCGTTTGCCTAGGTGCAAACCTGTATGGAAGCTTGTAGCAAATTTAAGCGTTGAAAACTTCGAAAACCCATGTGGGCAAACTCGTGGGCAAATTTGGTCACTATTTTTGCGAATGGGTTTGCCTGATGTGCAAATTTACAAGCAGCTTTGCGATTTAATTTTGCATACGCAAACTGGTCGAAAAATTAAAAGCAAACTCTTTTTTGTTTAACAAACTTTGCCAACGGTTTGCCCGTGGGCATTATAACTGCAAAGTTGCTTAGACGTTTGCCTAGATGCAAACCTGTACGCAGATTTCTAGCAAATTTAAGCGTTGCAAACTTAGAAAATGCATGTGGGCAAACTCGTGCGCAAATTTAGTCGCTATTTTTGCGCACGGGTTTGTCTCATGCGCAAATTTCGGCAAATTGCATTTTTGGCCCCGTGTTTGTTTTAATTCCTTGATTGTATTATTTCTAAACAGAATAAGATCGTCATTTTGTGCACTAATAAACTGTAAGAACTTATCTTTATCTTTTGACTCGGTTGACTGGGAAGCATGTCCACCATCTTGTTCATTTGGACTTTCGTTCTCTTTCGAAAGTTTCATAGTTATTTGATTCAAATTTTCTTGGAGTTCTTCAATTTCCTCTCGTAACTGTTGGTTTTCTTTACGGAGTTTAGCAGTCGCCATTTCAAGATGATCATAAGCTGCAGAATACTAGTATCGAAGTAAAAACTTGTTATTACGAATGTTACCTGTCCAAATTATGTTCACGTTGTGCAAAAAATGCCAAAAACCATTGTTAAAAAGCGTATTTGATCAAGAAACGATCAACTGAACATTACTAGTTTGCTTTCTGGCAGCAAGTGGAGATAATAAAGTGGAGAAGGAGAAAGCCACGGTAAAAAACCGCTTTGCAAACCGCTTTGCAAACCCAATTCCCGAGGTCGAATTAAATTCAAGCTAAGATTGGTGATGCGGTTCCTAAATCGACAAAATATAAAGAAAAATGGGCTGTTAACTTGTTCGAGAACTGGAGACAGCAAAGAAATGAGAAAGTAAGTAATACTGGTGGTATTACTGATGCAAACATTCTGCACAATAGCTTAGAAGTTATGTCTGATGAAGAATTAAATCGCTCGTTAGCATTGTTTGCTTGTGAAGTACGAAAAGCCAATGGAAGCAAATATCCGCCAAACACCCTTCATGGTATGGTTGCTGTTAAGAACATTTAATTATAGATGAGTCAGCGAAAACATCGAACTATCCAGATATCATAATAGATCAGTGTATAGGTCACGTGCTCTTTTTTTTGGCAACACATGTTTTTATATTTTTGGTTCGCGTTAATAAATACACACAAAATGTAGTCGTTCTTTGTTTCTTTTCGCGTTTGTGGTCGTAATTCCAATTAAGTTTAACAGGTTATGGGCCCAGGAGCGCTAGTTCGGCTTCTGATGTATATATTATAAGAAATAAACGCGAAATTAACGATTTGGAGCTTGTGTATGGCGACCTCGGGAAACGACGAATATGGATCGCTGTTGCGTATCGAAAAGTTTAAAGGAGAGAACTTTCACTTATGGAAATTTAAAATGCAAATGGTTCTGGAGGAAAAGGATCTTTGGAACATTGTTAAGGGCGATGAGGTAGAACCTGCAGAAGAAGGAACTACTGAAACTCAGCGTCGGCAATTTCAAAAACGGGAAAGAAAAGCTCTCGCTACAATTTGTCTGTCTTTGGGGGATGAACAATTGTCTCTTGTTCGTACGGCTACAACAGCAAAACAAGCATGGTCGAAACTTGAAAGTCATTACGAGGTAAAGTCCTTAGCAAATAAACTGTTTCTTCGTAAGAAGTATTTTACTATGTCTATGGGAGTTGATGATTCGATGGGTGAGCACATCAACAAAATGAAAGAGCTGGCAAGTCAACTGGAAGCAGTTGGTGCATCTATTACTGAGGATGACCAAGTTGCAACGCTCTTATGTAGTCTCCCTGAATCGTATAATGGTTTAATCACAGCTTTAGAATCCCGTGCTGATGATTTAAAATTAGAATTTGTTACTGCAAGATTACTTCATGAGGAACACAAGCGTAAGGAAAATTTATTAACCCCAGATGCTGGAGAGAAAGCTTTATTGTCCAAGCATGATCGACCAAATCAGAGAAGTTTGAAACCTAAAAGAAAAGGCAAATGTCACAACTGTGGAATACCAGGACATTGGGCAAGGGAATGTCGTAAACCCAAGAAAGAAAAACCAAAGGAAGACAAAGAGAAACAAGATGGTGCATCATACAAGGCATCATGTTCACATGCGTCATTTTGGTCATCGAAACCTGTGAATCGAAAGGATTTGACATGGTATATTGACTCAGGTGCTTCACAGCATATGTCATATGATAAGGAAATGATGGTAGACTATGTTCACTTTGAAAATCCTCAAAAGGTATGTTTGGGTGATAATCGAGTAGTTCAAGCATTTGGCAAAGGAAATATTTGGCTTGATGTTAAAACCGGAAATGAGTACAAACCTGCTAGATTGGTAGATGTTCTATATGTCCCAGACTTAGCAAAGAATCTTTTCTCAGTAAGTGCTGCTGCTAAGCGAGGATATTCTATTGAGCTCCACCAAAGTGGATGTGTGATCCTCGACAAGTTTCAAAAAATATCTGGATCTGGTAAACTGCAAAATAACTTGTATGTCCTTGATGTTAATGAAAAGAATGTGGGATTTCATGATGTTAATATTGCTTCCAATGAGCATCCTGAAGAGTTATGGCATCAAAGATTCGGACATTTGAGTAAAAACAATTTGCGTCTGTTACGAGATCAGAAATTAGTAACTGGAATGGACTTCCAACCTGCTAAAGAATCAGAGTTTTGTGAAGGCTGTGCACATGGCAAGCAGAAACAAGCATCGTTTCCAAAAGGACAGGCGACTCGAGCAAGTGAAATTATAGAAATTGTACACAGTGATGTTTGTGGACCAATGCAAGAGAACAGTCTCGGTGGCAATCGTTACTTTGTAACCTTTATTGACGACAAATCCAGATTCACGGCTGTTTACTTCATGAAAACAAAGGATCAAGTACTTGAGAAATTCAAAGAATACGAAGCAATGGTTACAAACATGACAGAGAAGAAGATAAAGATTCTTCGATCAGACAACGGTGGTGAGTACACATCTAAAGAATTTTCCAATTATCTTAAAGAAAAGGGAATTCAGCATCAGCTTAGTGTACCCCGAACACCTCAGCAGAATGGAGTTGCAGAGAGAATGAACAGAACAATTCAGGAAACTGCACGGTCTATGATGTATAATGCAGGACAGGATAAGAAGTTTTGGGCTGAGGCAGTTTGCACGGCAGTTATAATTAGAAATCGAAGTCCTACAGTTGCGGTGGACAATATGACTCCATATGAATGTTTTTATGGAAGCAAACCAGACGTGTCGCATTTCAAGGTGTTTGGATGTAAAGCGTATATGCACGTTCCTAAAGAAAATCGAAAGAAATGGGATTCGAAGACGAAGAAATGCATATTCGTTGGTTATAGTATTACAAGTAAAGGATATAGACTATATGATCCCGTAAGTAGAAAGATATGTGTATCCAGAGATGTTTTATTCGACGAAGATGAATTTATCCAACGGAAGAAAGAGATCCAAGTTTTCGACACAAGTGATTCTGAAAATGAAGAAGAAATACAAGAGATCAACGAACCTATGCCGCAAGCAACTCAAGAAGACCATGATAACATTGATAACGAGGAAAGTACCAGTGAAGAAACGGATGTTATACAGCAACAACAACCACGACGATCAACGCGCAAGCGGGAACCTCCAGATAGACATGGCGTAGTTATTACTGGCAATTGGTGGGAAAATAATGTCGCATGTAGTGATGGCGAGTACAGTTTTGAAGAGCCTACAACCGTAAACGAAGCTCTGAACGGTCCAGATAACGAACAGTGGAAACGTGCGTTGGACAACGAGTACTCCGCTCATATCAAGAATAATACGTGGACATTGACCAATTTGCCCAAAGGCCGTAAAGCTATAGATTGCAGATGGGTATTCAAAGTTAAATACAAAGCAGATGGATCGGTAGAACGACATAAAGCTCGTTTGGTGGCGAAAGGCTGTTCACAAAAGCCCGGTTTAGATTACGAAGAAACCTTTTCACCAGTGGCAAAGTATACATCAATTCGTACATTGTTGGCAATCGCAAACCAGTTGAACCTAGAAGTACATCAAATGGATGTTTCTACAGCATTCTTGAACGGCCAATTAGAAGAAGAGATATACATGTCTCAACCTGAAGGATACGTGAAAGAAGGAGAAGAAGAGTTGGTCTGCAAACTAAACAAAAGTATCTACGGACTGAAACAGTCGTCACGATGCTGGTTCAACACTATCGATGAATTCTTGGAGAATTCAGGTTATACGAAATCGAGCTCAGACCCTTGTATCTACATCAAACGAGAGGGAGAGGACATTATGCTCATTGCCTTGTATGTGGATGATTTGATACCAGCAAGTAACAGCAAGAGTATGTTACTTAGAGAAAAGGCAGCTTTGCGACAACGATTTGAGATGAAAGACCTCGGGGAAGTTCATTACTGCCTAGGTATTCAGGTGGAACGAGACAAAGATAACAAGCGAATGAGATTACACCAAGCGCAATACCTCGAAAACTTGTTAGAGAAGTTTGGTATGCAAGATTGTAAACCGGCTGCGACACCAGTTGATCAAAGCACGAAGTTACTACCAAACGAAGGAGAACCTATTGATAAAGAGAACTATCAAGCTTTAATTGGAGGACTGACATACGCGGTAACTGCAACAAGACCTGACCTTGCACAAGCGTTAGGAACAGTGAATCAATTTTGTTCAAACCCAGGGGAAGAACACTGGAAAGCGGCAAAACGTATCCTGCGATACATCAAAGGAACAATCGATTATGGCATCACATTCGATGGAAACAAAGAAACCGATGTCGAGTTAAAAGGCTATGTTGATGCTGATTGGGGAAGTAATCCAAATGGTCGTAAATCACATTCAGGGTATTTGTTCACAGTATGCGGAGGAGTGATCAGTTGGGCAAGTAAGAAGCAAAGTGTTGTCGCACTTTCGTCAACTGAAGCAGAATATGTAGCTGCATCGTTAGCAAGTCAAGAAGCAATTTGGCTACGAGCGTTACTCGGAGATATAAGTTTTGTTCAAAAGAAACCAACGGTGATTAAAGAAGATAATCAAGGAACTATAGCATTATCAAGAAATCCAAAGTATCATCCGAGAACGAAACATATTGACATTAAATATCACTTTATCCGTGACAAAGTAGCAAAGAAAGAACTTATTCTCGACTATTGTCCTACGGAACAAATGTTAGCAGACCTACTGACAAAACCATTAGGCAAAACATTATTTCAAAGATTAAGAGGACTCATGGGAGTTAAAAACGCATGTTAAATTAGTTAAAAGCTTATAGTTCATATTTTCGAGAGGGAGTGTTAAGAACATTTAATTATAGATGAGTCAGCGAAAACATCGAACTATCCAGATATCATAATAGATCAGTGTATAGGTCACGTGCTCTTTTTTTTGGCAACACATGTTTTTATATTTTTGGTTCGCGTTAATAAATACACACAAAATGTAGTCGTTCTTTGTTTCTTTTCGCGTTTGTGGTCGTAATTCCAATTAAGTTTAACAGTTGCTTCAATTCAGCATTATTTGAAAGGAAAGAAAAGGAATGTGAGACTATTCAACGACGATAAATTTTGTTTTTTGAGAGATGCTTTAGATGCGATGATGAAGGAAAGTGCTTCTGATGGCCTTGGACTGACAAAGAAGCAAGGCGAGGTTATCACGTTGGACGAAGAAGAGCAGCTCTGTAGTAAAGGGGTTCTCGGAGATTCGAACCCTCAACAATTGCTTGATACCATTGTTTATCTGTTTGGAATTCACATTGCTTTAAGAGGCGGTAGTGAGCATCGAAGAATGCGGTCAGAAAATTCACAAATTGTTAAAGGGAAAGATAAACGAACTGGCTTAGACTATTTGGAACATCGTGAAGATATATCTAAAACAAATGCTGGCGGACTAAAAGACAGAAAGATACAAGGAAAGATCACGCGTGCATATGAGAATATAGCGCACAAGAGACGATGCATTGTTCGTCTGTATGAAAAGTACATAAATTTATGGTAAGTCTTTACCGTCAAATAAAACAGTACGTCTGTTGTTTCTAGCGGATAATATCTATTTTATTCCCGTTTATGCTTCTCTAGTTCAAACTTGGAACCTGGAGGGACAAACGCATTTTATCGAAGTGCTTTAAAATGCCCAAGGTCTACGTGCTGGTATAGCAATGTGCCAGTTGGACATAACAAACTAGCTTCAACAGTGAAACGATTGTACGGACAAGCTGAAATTTCTGGCTATCGGACAAATCATTCACTGCGGGCCACTGCTGCAACAAGAATGTATGACATGGGAATTGATGAACAGCTTATCTGCGAGAAAACTGGTGAGCAAACTGAAGTAATCGAAAGATAATTATGAAAAGTGACTGTGCATGAGCTAACTCAGTGATTATTTTAATTTGAAGGTCACCGAAGCTCCGCTGTCAGGGCATATAAACAAACTTCAACAGAGCAAGAAACGATATTCTGATATTCTGTATGGTGTAAATGTACGAAAAAATGCGAAAGAAGGAAGTTGCGGAAATGAGAAGTGTGCACAGGAGAAAACAGTGGAGATAGATAGTGTTAACAAGAATCAAAATAAGAAGCAGGCTGGGGTCTCGACAACTACGGAACAAAGTAAAATCCAGAAAGAGAATACAGATCAAGAAATTGCTGCAAAAGCTCCGATAAACATAACGTTTAATTTTGTTTTGAAATAACTTAATACGAGCGTGTCAATATTATTTGTGTTAAGATTTGTTGAGTGAAAATGTGTGCGAGTTTAAAATTCAAGAGCTTGGACAGGTTTTGAATTCAAAGTTCAAGACCCAGTCAGGGTCTTGAATTTTGAATTAAAAACCTCGAGTGAGTGTCTTCTCAGCCCCGCTCTCCCCTGTAGAAATCAAAAACCACCCCCTGCTTTCAGAATCAGGTCTTTGGGGAAAATGCAAAACCGACTGAGAACAAAAGAAAATGGGTGCGGTAATTTTTTAAATATATATCTTTTAATTGCAAGAAAGCCGAACTCGACAAATCAGCGGGGCTAAACACTCATGGAGTAATGACCATCACATAAAATGGAATGAAACGACCATTTTAGCAATTGATAATCAAAATCGCTCGCAAAAACGATAGAATCAATTGAAATTGAGCAGCATGGTACGATAGATCAGGAGGGCAAGCAAGTGGATAGTACGTGGCGCTCTCTCTTTACTACGGCAAGTTGATTACTCTTTCTTCTTAACTTCTCTCATGCAGGTCAGTGTAACCACGAGGACCGGAGGCGGGCACCTGGATCATAGTAGCTCATTTGCGTCACGCTCTGGAGAAGTGTGCAGATTCGCTTTTGGTTAGAATAGCTATGCAGACGTTGTTGTGATCCTGGTCGACAAGCTTCACGATCTCCTTGCGTGCCACCAGCATGCCAAATTATGGGATGCGTTCGGCATGGGGTGACACAAGTCCTTGATTAACATAAACAGCATTTATTATTCTCTTGGGGTGCCCAAATCACGAGCCTTTCCTGTCTCTCATGCTTTTACTGGATGTGATTGCACCTCGCAATTCTGTAACATTGGTAAGACGACCGCCTGGAAAGCATTGGAGTCCAATGGACAACTGGCATCCGCCCTGGAACATATCGCTACTCACTCTTTCGAGTAGCTGGACGCCTTCTCAGAGATCTTCCAGATGCTACAGATTGGAAATCATGATGTACGACAAATCAAGTCCCCTGGAATTAATGAGCGAGGCAAGAATGGTGCTCTTTTCAAAGCGAAACATGAAACTTAGATAATATTCCACTGACAGAGGTATCAACATTTGAAGTATATCCTTGTACATTTTATTGGTAGAACAAATTCCTTAGAACGCTTTTATGTGATATAAAAATATTTTAGAATAATTAAATTTTAGCTAGATGTTCTTCTCTAACATGTCAGAGACCTGTGTACCAGGTATGGCTTTGGACATTATCTGAAGACGCAGTGAAGCATGCTCCTTCACCAGCAAAATTCTCGTGGATTACAGGAGAAACTAATCAGTGGGAACCGCTGTGGATGACGATTTCAAAAGTATCAGTTGTGTGCAGAGAACTCATCAAGTGCTTCTGCAAGCAGAAGTGCACACGGTGCAAGTGTTCCAAAGAACACATGAAATGAACATATTGTGCAAATGCATTTGCCAAGAAAGCAACTAAGGATCACGATCAATGTGCCTATATTTAGCCTTGTATGAGCACAGTTAATAAAATATATACATGGCTTGGAGACCATTCAAAAGCACAATATAGCTCATCATAGCCCGGGAGCAAATGTAGAAGAATACATTTCCGTGGGAATTTCAGGCTGGAAGCATTCCACCCATCTCTGTGTAAAAGAGACATTAGAGAACATGAAAAAAGTTAAGTTGGTGGCAATGTTGTAACTTGCACTGAGTAGTTTTATGGGGATTTTAAAAACAACTACAATAGTAAAACATGGAAAAGAGGCTCTCACACAAAATTGCCACATATATCTCTTTGTATTTTCAAGTAAATTACCCAAAAATTACAGGATTTATGAAATTTAATAAGCCAAACAAAATGAACGTTGCATGTACCGTAAATGACCACGTGATGGTCTCAGCATGAAAGCGAGGCTCTGAGATAAAATTATTTATATCTCAAAATTTTTAACTAAGATATTTCAAAATCACAATGTTTGTGTCTTTAAATAAACTGAACAATTTTTAGTTGACCACATAAATGATCTTGTCAACATGTAGTCAAGGGCTAGCAATAATTTTGTAAAGCAATGTGCCCACCACCCAATGAATATCAAACCAATACTTTCATCCTCGTCAATTTCGTAATCCATGTCATGCACTGTTTGATTCTCACGATGGTTTTCGCAAGAATCATTATTAGCATAGCAGCAACACCAGTCAGTACACTCAACATATTTACATTTTAAAATACTTTCAAAGCAACTTCATTGTCGTACCTATTGAACACAAGATGAAGTTCATCACAGTCGCAGTGTTTTTGAAGAATACTGACACTGAAATGATCAGCAAGTTAAAAAAACTTGGTAATTCCTATCAAGGGATTGAAGCACCGCCATGCCACTATGCTATCAACGATGTCAACCTTTTTGCACTCCAGTGATGTTGTCGCTAGGTCATTGCTTGGTGTAACTATAGCAGTTTCTTGTTCTACCAAAGTCATGAGAGTGCTGTTGCTCGTGGAATGTAACATTGTTCCATCAACTACAAATTAATAGTGCTCTCGGTACTACTGTAAACTTGTGCACGCCAATAGCTTCCTGCAGTTTAATCTTAGTCTGAGTCTGTTTCGATTCTTCACTGCTTTTTTGTATAAAGATCGCACTTGACGTCATCAGGTACAGTGACTTTGGTAACGAGATTGAACAGTTTATCTCCTGTCTGAGTGAAAGGATTTGTGTAGTTCGAGATTGTTGACCTCAGCTTGAGATTATTCTTCTCTTCACGATTCAAAACCTTGGTGTTATGTCTATGATGACGATCTTGAACCTTGACAGTCACGCCGGTCACTGATATATACTTGGCTTGTCTTCCATGTACGTATGTATGTATGTAGGAATAACTTGCTTCAATCTCGGATGCTAACATCATGCAATCTTTGCATTTACAATTTAAAAAAGTATGTCAAATATGTTTACCACGTTAATTTTATACATGGAGTGTTTAAAAAAAGAGAAATAAACGGGCTTGAAGTAATTTGGTTAAAGAGCTTCGCTTTTATGTGACATCATCACGTGGTCATTTAGGGTACATACAACATCTATTATTGTTTGGCTTCTTAAATTGCAAAAATGCCGTAATTTTTGGGTAATTTACTTGAAAATACAAAGAGATATAGCAATTTTTGTGTGAGAGCCTCGTTTCCATGCTTTAAAATTGTAGTTGTTTTTAAAATCCCCATAAAACCACTCGGTGCAAGTCACAAAATTACCATCAACTTTTTTCATGTTGTCTGGTGTCTACTTTGAACACTGAGATGGGTGGAATGTTTGCAGCCTGAAACTTCCACGGCATTACACTCGCTCCCGGACTATTTTCTATGTTGGGTATTTTGTGCCAAAATACCGGTCCTTATTCGCAGTGTCCATTGAATTTTCCGTAATTAACAATAGTAATAATCCAATTGTTGCAGTCACGAATGAAGGATTGAGCTGGTACATGGCTGTTCACACGAAGATACAATACACACGTACCGAGATAGGAACGATATTATTGCATAAGCGAGGACAATCACGTGGATAATGAGTTGCATTGTGCAGTAAATGAGTCTCCAAACCATGTGTAAATTCTATTATTTATTTATTTGTTTATTTATTTACAAGTTTTGTCAAATTTGACCGGTGATCCCTACAGAGCTCATTGCTCCATTAACAGAGTACCTAAATTTAAATTTAACAATATTTACAAGGTTATTCGTTGTCCTCAGAAAGATAATCGGATAATAAGTGAAAATACGAAACTGCATGTTCAAGAGATCGTTTCTAATCTTAACCTATATTTCGAGGCTTAATTTCCATCAATGAAAGCCAAAAAAAGTAAAATTTAGCAAAAATCTGAGCAATCTGAGGTCAGCGGATGAACCGGGCTATCTACTTACAACACATGTTATCTGAAAAACTGGACAACGGACGGCAGGACTGACATTTAACACAGACAGTTTTGAAAGTTTAGGGAACTTCAAAGTCATATACTAGTTCAGTCATCTTATGATAATATTTCAACAAGTATGACTTAAATTGTCCAATTGTAACATCCGATCCACGGATATTTGGTGGTAGACTGTTGAACATTCTAGGAGTCCTGTTATGATAGCGGTTCTGATAAGTTAAGGTGTTTACTCTAGGTATCTTTATACTAACACCATCAGTTATCTCGCTTCTTGTGACACGATTACGTAATTGAGTTATAATGTTTTGATCATTTCTCAATATTGCTTTAAAGAAGTACATTAAGTCTAAGTACTCATGCCAGTAACTCAAAGAAAGTAACCCTGTTTTTAGCAGTCGGTCTTTGTCGCAGGTTTCGGATTGATAGGGCAGCGACATGATAAACCTTGTTGCTCGTCTTCGAACCTTTTCCATATCAAGGATTAGCGAAACATATACTGTGGTGAGCAGACTTGACAGCTGTATGCGAAGTGGCTGCGTACCAACGTCTTGTATAGTGTACAACGGATACGAGAGTTGGTCATGTTGACAGTTGATCTTTTTACAAATCCCAGCATTTTGTTGGCTTTAGTACACACTGCAAATGTTTGGTGGTTCTATTTGAGATCTGTGGTGATAAGAACTCCGAGATCTTTTTGGGCGGCACGTTTGTTGATGATTGAGGTGTTGGTGGGGTCATCATTGGTCAGGTGGTAGCTTGACAGAACTTGTTTTCGATTTCTTGTCACACTGATAAGACCACATTTTGACTGGTTGAGGTTCATACGCCACGTCTGACACCACTCGTTAATTCCATCAAGATCACATTGAAGATATTTAACGTCCTCTGTTGTTCGTATGGCACGATAACACTTGGTATCATCAGCAAACAGTGCTACGTACGATGATGTGGTGATTTGGGGTATATCGTTCACATAAACGAGGAGTAATAGTGGACCAAGGATTGAACCTTGAGAAACACCTGTTAACCGTGGTATGAGAGATTTCTCAATTTTGACCGAGTGAAGACTTGGTTCGAGTACTGAGATCATGCTTTTGAGATGCTTTTTCAATACGCAATAATCCATTATAAGAGGAAAATGTATATAAAAGTGACAAAAACGTGATTAAGAATCTAAATCTCTTTCTAATTAGCAATAAAATAACTGTGCTGAGCATATGGTACCTGAGCAGTTTGACTTGGGCAACCACTCAACTGTCATTAGGCAGGATTTGTGGGCCAAATTTCATGCTTGCATCACTCTTTTCCCGACTGAAATGTCCTTTATGTCATGCGTCAAATACGAATAAAATTCAATGTATTTTACAACAGAACAGAAAAACATCTCTGCTTGTTGTAAATCTAAGGTTTAACGTAGAAAGGATAACTATTGTTGTAACATGCTGTAAAAAGTAATGAATATTAATGCTCATTTCCTTTCAAGTTATTCATTACCTTAATTACCTACGAAAATAGTCGTATTGCATGCTAAGGTTTTCAGATTTTTCAAGTGCATTCTGTATCTCACGAGAAATTCACACCGACAATACACGTAATCACGACACACAAATGGTGCATTTCTGAGTTGGCATATCAACACAGATGTTTAAATACACAGAGTTCCGTCTGTAGCCTAAGTATACACAGTCGTGGTTCATGTTTGAACAATGCTATAAATATTGTGATGCAAAATAGCATCCTTTTTTACATTCAGCACACATAAAGCGCCAGCAACAAAGCGGGTAATTAAAACTCATTGACGTGCAGCCTGCAAAGCCGGTGCTCATTTAAACGATCTGCTGAAATATTACACCCGAGCTAACACTTCCCATTTATATGAGGGCTTTCCGGATATTCGGGTTGTTTTTGTTTATTTGACTTGTGCTATTCCTTACTTGCTACGTGGATAAAAGAGGACAAGCTGTCTTGCTCTTGAAAGCCACAACTTCAACTTTGGCAAACGTTGTGGCTGTTTCATTATAAAGATACGACAAATGAGGGCACAAACCAAAGAAACGTGTATATGCTTCGGTCTCGTCATTACGCTTGTATATCTGCAGTCAATATACGGTCATGGAGACCATGCACGTGGAGGAATAAAACCTGGCGGTCTCTCGCACGATCATGAACATGAGACAGAAGAACATAGGGAATATGAGAAAAATGTATTGCTTGGTGAGGAAGAAGAAGGAGCAGGATATGATCAACTCACGAGAAAAGAAAAAATGGAACGGTTATTGTAAGTGTGCCGACTTGTAGATGGCGTTTTAATTACGACAGCAAGTTGACAATTTATAAACCCCTGTCTAACTTATAAACGGTCATATATAAATCACACCACATCGAAATTATGGTAGCACATTTACACACAAGTCGCTACAGGCGTAAATTATATAATTCTTTAACGACAATTTATCTGCTACGTAATATAAAATGCATATGTCTGTATGGATTGCTTTTCAACAGGAAGTAACAAGACACATGAAATAATAGGAGGCCATGCATTGTTCAGCTCAGTTCAGTTACAAATCTTTTATCGCTATTCTACGAACGAGTAAATCCTAGTTCACCTTTAATATTTCATACATGTGTTCAATTTAATATTATTATACGCATGCACTCCATAATTTGAGTGCAATTACAAAACTATATATGAAGGGATGATTATATGGCCCAACTTACCCGGGATTAAATGAAGCGTTAAATGATCTTGAGGTCACGTGTCATTTTATTAAACGAAACAGCCGAAAGTTAGGAAAGCTTATCAATAAATAAGATAATATATTTTACAAAAATTAATGCTCATTCATTCATACTTCAGCAAAACAAAAAATTTCAATTCATTTGATCCCGGAAAAGCAGGATCAAATAATCAAACCCTGAAAATAATTTAATTTGCATTTCACAAAATGCTTTGATTTAAGTCAACTATAAGAACCTACCAAAACGACAAAAATCTCTTTTTCCGTTACAATTTTAACTGACTTTAGCACCTATAAAAAATTACATAAATGGGCTGCAGTTCAAAATTAGTAATATAAATTATGATAACAACATGTAGCTATGAACATAATATTGGTTAAGTTAAGTTCCGGTTATACTTATATGACATGCACGCACTTAAGGCTGATATCATTTTGTGCCATTTAGCGAACACGCGGAATTTGCGGTTGCTATTTTTGAAATGTGTTCAGTTGATCTGACTTGATCAGTTTTATTTGACTGCACACACTTCAAAAGAAAGCACTCGCACAAATCCGCACGCTGGCAAAATTGCTCTGAATTGAAATCAGGCTTCAGTGGTTATGATTATATGATCCCGATACCCGGCATTGTGCAAGCGTAACATGATTTTGTATAATAAAATAGGTATGTGATGTCATAGTTTATGATGTAAAAAATGCTTAATTATTGATTGCTGGAGAGTTTTGTTTTGCCGAAACAAGAAGTAAACAAAATGGTGTTATATAGGCATTAATTTTTGTAAAATCTATCTTTTTATTAATCAATACTGAAAGCAGCCAAACAGTGGCGGATCCAGGGTAAGTCAAAATAAATTGTAGCAGCTTAATTTTAAATTCAAAATAACTTTATAACAATGTCATAGGTTATGAATTTCAAAAGAATAAAATCCAACCAATGAAGTTGCTTTGAAGGTATTTTAAAATGTAAATATATCCTAGAATGAGCTGTGGTAATTTATTTTGACTTACGCTAGATCCGCCACTGCAGCCAAACTTTGGTTGTTTCATCTTATAATTTTTTTTTTCAATACCTCAAGATAATTTTACCCATCATTTGATCCCAGGTAAGCGGGACCATAAAATCAGCGCCTAATACAGTCACGAACCAATCGATTGGCCGTTCTTATAAGAACGACGAATTTGATTAATCGTTCTTATTTCGTGACTGTATTGTCCGTTTCATATGGAAGTGTAACCGTACGTAGTTTCAGATATTCTAACCCCTGCGTTTTAAGCAGGAAAGGGAATATTTTGCTTGTTGTAAAACAGTAAAATGCGAATCACAATTGATCAAAAAGAAGATTATATCCACTGGAAAGTAGAAAATCAGTACATGCTGCATCATGAAAGGTCAAGAAAAAAACTTGATTGGTATGCAATACTATAGCGCTTTTAAAAAATATTCTGACACTATTAAAATTAAACTGATTGGGATGAGACTGCAAGCGAACATCAGACGGTTGTTGATATAGGTATCATGCGATGGCGAATACAATTTGGGATTTATAGACAATATGTGTTATGTTGGGACTGAAAATCATTAGTTGCCTTCCTGTACAATTAATGTACTTATGATACGTCCCTTATTGACCAATCAGCATCCAGTAATTTTGGTATATAAACATAATCTACTGTTTTGTAAAATTTCCTTTTCTAATCCTGACATAAATCGCAAATACATTAATTCATGCACCAAATAGTCACTAAAATACATAACGATAACTCCGAATAAAGATAACATTATGATTCAACGTTTCGACTTTATTTAGACATCAATCAGGAATGCCTGAGGATGACCAAATAAAGTCGAAACGTTGAATCATGTTGTCTTTATTCGGAGTTACCGTTGTGTATTTAATTTTATGAAAATACTCAGTTGTCCCAGCAATTAATAGTCACTAAGCCTGCTATTAGTATAGGAAATTATACGATCCGAGAATATAAATATTTCGCCAAACACAAGTGTGATTTTTCATTAATACTTCGAGGACAAGTGTAATTTCCTATTAATATCATTTTTTATAAAAAAAATGTTTCCCCGATTTGTTTATGTTTTAGTTTTTAAAAATCCCGCGCCCTGCGGGGCCCGTGATACGTGCCGATTATTTTTGAACCGGCACACCATTAATGCCTATTAATGATTAATTGGAACAGTTCTTAGCCAATCAGAGTCTAGTAAACAAAGAAAAATTATATCATGCTTGCTAGCAGTTACTCTGTTAACTTTTGACGTCTACCGTGATGTTTTTTCAGAAAAATTGCGAAAAAAATTGATGCAAACGGAGACAACGCGCTTAGTGAAGAAGAACTAAGAAAATGGGTTAAAGAAAATCACATGAAATATCTCATAAGAAACGCCAAAGATTACATTGCTGATGTTGACCATAACAACGACAGTGTGATGTCTTTCAAAGAGTACGAAGATTCTCATTTTGTGCCAGGTACAAAATAAGATAGTGCTTAATGCTACTAACACACGGTGCAATTTTTCTGGGAACTTGCAACACAATTCTACTCTTAAGAGATGTAAATTTGTGACAAATGTTTGGTATGTTAAAAATATATTGAAAAACTGTGATGGAAACATGTATTTGCCAATTTTAGATCTCCCAAAAATAGAATTGCTTTGCAAGTTGCAACAAAAATTGCACTGCGTGACAGAGCCTTTACTGTTATCTGTTGCTCAATTTCCTAGCAAATTCCATATCGATCGAACATATTAAACGTTCATCTACAGCTACTAGCTATTCAAATTTTTATCGTTTTAAAGTTTCAGTACATGCATGGTAAAGTTTGTATCTTGAAAAAAATTCAAACGATAGGATAAGCTGGTACGACGCACCTTGGCTCGGTGACTGCCCGCAGGCAAGAAGAATAAAAAGGAATTAAACGACGCAGCCTCAAAAATTTCCTTCATAATCATATTATTAAAAAGTTACAGTTCATATGATTCATTTTCCAAAAAATACTGTAGTGTTTTTTGCATGACGTTAATATCGTCCTTAGGACTATTGATTGCTTAAACATATGTAGGGTTTCTTATCATGCGCAACAGTGATTATTGTTACATGCTCCGAGTGGTTTTATGTGTCACTCTCACTGTCATTGGAACATTTTAATAGGGCCATGTTTCCATCAAGGCATAGTCAGACCGATGATTTATAACCATATTTATATTCCCGTGTTCATTGACTTTATAAACCTTTAATTTCTAAAGAATTGAAGAATGATAAAGTACTTAGTTAAAATTTGGAGAGCAAGACTAAAATGTTGGACAAAGACGCTAACCTGCCCTGTGCTATTTTTCAATGGTTCATGCATCCGTTACAGTTGCTTGAGTACATGAGCACTGATTCTTGTTGCATATAGAACCAGTGATTAGGGAATAATTCCCTTGCTGTCTATATCATATTAATTACTCACTGAAATTGAGACAATGTAATCGCCTTAATTTGCACATTTTCTTAAGGAACACCAGGAATGCCGAAGAACTTCAGAAATACAACAAGATATCAACACGGGAAAAGGAGATTTGAACACGCTGACTTAAATAAAGATGGCCATCTCACAATTCATGAATTTATTTACTTTCTTAATCCAGAAGAAGGAAAACATATGAGGAAATGCATCACGCTTGTAAGTTTTTTGGGTTTTTACTTTCAGTTATTCAACCCCTGATCATGTCCAATTGAGGTCCATACCTGTAGGTGTAATTTTAATTTTGGACTGTAAATAAATACAGGTTGAGCTTCAATTCATTTTAGGTAGACAAATTTGATGCATATAGTTTACTGTCAAGTTAATTTCGTCGTTTCTACTTTCGAGCATCTGGCTAAGCAGTGGTTGAGCAGTCCAGCTTCACCACTATTCTATGACACATGTTTCGTTCAAATCTTAACTGCTTTTGTTCAGGGCCCTTCATATGAGTAGAGAGGTTCAGATTTGATTGCTCTGCCACTACCACTACCTTTTCTCGACTTTAAACAAATTCATTTAGTTAATCTGATAGATACAACACGTCTGATTGGCTGAAAGATAGAATATTATAAGGTAGCGGTAGAGGTATTGGAAGCGAAATCTGAACCTCTGTAGTAACATATAGTACTGCCAAAAAATAACTTGGCACTGCGTCTGCGTGCCTCCTGCGTCCACTTTACGTGCCTCCTGCGTCCACACTGCGGGCGTTTTGCGTCCACACTGCGGGCATCCCGCGACCCGCGTCCACGCTGCGGGCGTTCTGCGTCCACAGCGCCCGCGTCTATACTTTGCGTGAGTCTTGCGTCCGGGTGCCCGTACCAAAACTGCGTCTGCTTGGACGCACTCGTCATATTGTCGTCATCGAAATAAACGAGCCATAAATATCAATAGCTTATCATAAGCTTATCATTTTACAAGACTAAAATAGGAAAGATTTCATGTGCTGGATACAAAGAAATACCGAAAATTGCTCGTGTTAACGATACTTAATGACGTTATAAAATCACTATTTTTGTTTGCTACAGTATAATACTCACTCAATGACTCAAACATACAAAGTCATTTTCTACAGCCCGAAAGGTTATGTGATGTTAGAATTAGCTATTAGGCAACTAGTGTTTATAATGTGAGATCTGTCCCGTTAAGTTAAATAATGTTAAATGTAAAATAATAAAAAATGGCTTGTTTTCTCAGCAGTCAAAATTGATTTTGAATATGATGTTTTGATTTAATCTCGAAGTGTTATCCGGCAAGCGTTAAACACAACAATACAGGCTTTATTAGCATAACATCTTGATGGTAATTTATCATAAATAGAATCATAGAATGCAAACGCATTGCAGTGTCCTTGTAATCTTATTTTAGCAAATGTATATCGCGTTGTAACTTTTAACGCGATATACACTTGCTAAAATAAGATTACGAAAACACTGATTTTGAAATGTTTCAAAACATTTGTAGCACGTGAGAATGCGACTGACGCAGCGTTTTCAAAAGTGTCCGTTTTCGACTGTCCACATTAAAAATCTGTGGTAAACCTACTAAAACGTCATAAAACTTGATGCGTTTTATTGTTTGCATGCCTTCATGTTTAAATTTTTTGGTTAAGCAAAGTACAATATTTTTTGGTTAAGATAAGTACATTGAGCGTATAGTAATGTTGAGTTGTTGATGGAAGGCCAAAATGCATCGAAATGTGCGTCTTCCGGCAAAAAAAACATTATAGTGTTTAGAAAACCTTTTTTCTGGCTGCTTCGGAAAATAACCTCTTTCTGATCTCAGGCTTTGTGCTTTGAAAACAAAGGAGCGGAACTCACGACATGTCACCATGATATGTCACTGTTGTATCCTCCTAATCATAAAGCAAAAGCAACAATAATTACTAGAAAATTAACATATAACTGTTTTTGAGTTTGCCATCACAAATCGCAGCTGTTCGAGACATTTTCATTTGATATTTTTACTCTTGCTATCAAGAACGACCGCTCAAGAAGAGAACAAGTCATGAGTTACAGATCACTCACACGCCAACCAAAACGCATGCTAGTTTTTTTTAAGGAAGACAAAACTACTCGTATATTGCCAACGAGCAAAGTAGAAAATATTAGTGGATCAAACCAAACTCTATATGAAGGATCACGAGTAGAGATTAGATACAAGAAGAAACTCTACGAAGCGCCAGTTTTGAAACTGCTTGGTAAGTTATGATGTCCAAGTGAATTATTTAAGCGTACAGTATACGGATATGTGTCTAATAACTTTCACCAAAACGTTGTCGTATTGTATATGGTATAATAATTGTTTTTAATTCACGAATGTAGACGACTGCACGGTATTAAGTGATGCAGAAGCCGAGCCTGACTTGGAAAACATGTTGAAACCCATGTAGAAGAACAATGAATCAGCAGCAACAACTCAGACGCTGACAAAGAAAACACTCCACCCGCTGAAGATCAAGAAAATATTCCACCAGCTAAGAAGCAGAAGGTAGTGAAAACTAAAGTTAACAAAACGAAGAACAAAGAACAGAAAAAAAACAAAGCTCCAAAGCCGAAAAAGGTAATTTAGTATAAAATAATCCCAAAGTTTGACCTTACTTGGAGTGTAGAATATATTTTTTTCAAAAGCAAGATTATGTACTGTCACGGCGTCACTACCGTGCTTTGGTGAGGTCCTGTTAGGGGGGTCTTGAATATACCTTATACCTATTATTAAGAGGTCATTTATACCTTATACCTAAAATTAGACACATTTATACCCAAAAGTACCCCAGCAACTCTTGTTTTCTTTTAGTTGCGTTGAACAGTCTTTCACCCCTTGCAAAAGTATTTACCGGGCTGTTTTCATTCTTTGGACATCACCTGTGACACCTGTGAATTTAGAGAGTCATTTTGCTCGAAGTTTAATTCCAGTGTAGAAGCGAGAATGGGACAGTTTAATTGCAACTATATTCCGAAAAGCGTGTAGCAGTAACACTTTTAGCAGTTTTTATATTCTCACAAATTCCGCCGTGGAACTTCAACTCTGCAAATTCAGGTTGAGGCTGTCGAGATATTAAAAGCGATCAGTATTGGTAACTATTGACAAATAAATGCCCCCAAATGCCTCGAATAGCTGACACAAAATGTCTTGTGGTCAGTTTTTGTTATACCTAACAGTATAACGCCAGTGATCATTTATACTTTATACCCAAAAGTCTATCGTTATTTATACTTTATAACTAAACTACTTTGGGTAAATATACCTTATACCTAAAACCCCTAATAGGGCCTCTTTGGTCGCGCTGTGATTTATCTATATCGCTAGTGATGTGTGTTCCTGGTGAGATACACCATTTATCGATATAGATAGATCACAGCGCCACCAGACCAGGACACGCTACATATATGCTTCTAAAACCAACTTATATTGAAATCATATTTTCAGTGTTTTACAACATTTTATTCATTTTATTCATTTTATTCACTTTACTAAAATGCCAGTGTGGGCTTCCTTCACATTGAAAATGCCTTATGAAGTAATACTAACCAGGATAAAATTCATCAGTATATGATTCACTATGTATGTGACCTTCAGGTTTGAAATTGGGTAATCAAGTTTAACATACAGATATGTTTTCCCAAAAACGAAATTGCTGTAATGACAAGAGTTATTGTTAGTAGTGAAATGCCTTTGTATTTTTTATAAAAACGAAGCAGGTTTTTCTTGATTTGGGATCCCTATAAGATATGAGGTCTAGTAGTTTCCCCTGGAAATGTTTACATAATTGTCATTCGGCTTAAAACAAGAGTTCTCATGATTTAATCTTCTGTGTTTAATTCTACATATTCTAACATTGGCACTTGTGTGTGACCTGTTTAAAACTTCATGTTAATCTGTTAATTTGTCAAAAATTTTGTAGTTAACAACTATTGAAGCTGAAGATACTGCTGCTCCTGTGCATGCATAGAAATGTTGATGAGGCCAAAACAGCAGTGGAGAGTGAAGAGAAAGAAGAACGAAAGCCAGGCTCCCTGAACTTTCTTTCCAGTGAAGATCAATTGAAGGTGCAGTGGTTACTGGACCTCTGCAAAGGAAATATGCAAACAGATGTTGCCACACAAACAGACACTGCACTGAGAATGACGACGTTGAGTTAAAAGATGTTGCCACACAAGCAAGAGAGGCAGAGATCACCAATCCTGCATTTTACAATGGATCATGCAACTGCCAAGAGAAAGTCTTGGAAAATCTTGAAATAATTAAAAGAATACTGGAGGAAAATTTAAGGAAACAAGCCCAAACCAACCACCAACCACAAGTACACCCAATACCAAATGACATCCGCAGCTTTGAGTGCACATTCCTTGTGGACTCACTAGAAAACACAGAAGCCTGTTTAGAAGTCTCTGATGAAAACGCATTAGCTGTATTGTTGCTTCTTGTCAGTTCTGCTGCAGGTGCGAGTGTGAAAATATGCGAGTGTGAAATATGATAGAACGCCTACGTTTTGCTGCCATATGGTGATACCAACAAATTGTCACAATGCTGACACAAGCTAACACTGATGTCACATTTTGTCCCTTTCGTGAACGTTTTAATTTTTTCAGTGTACTTTACTTTTTCGTTCTGCCAAAAAACAAAAAAACTACGGTTCGAAACAAAGGGTTTGAAATATGACATGTTAGTGCTAGTGCTTGGTGCTGGTTGATAAGAGATATTAAAAATGCCAGTGGCCTGTATTTTTTTGTTTAGGATTCCGAAATTACAGTATTGATTATCTGTTGCTAATCTGCAGAATTATTAAGTTTTCTTGAGTATAGTGTTTTGTGTAATATTGAAAACACGAGTATATAAGAGTG
Organism: Muricea muricata; assembly: GCA_963855995.1. Lineage (NCBI taxonomy): Eukaryota > Metazoa > Cnidaria > Anthozoa > Malacalcyonacea > Plexauridae > Muricea > Muricea muricata. Next base: position 113,588,076 of record OY979716.1, read on the forward strand.
TTTTCTCACCGACTCGGTTGGCATTGCGTTCACTCGTTAGATATTATGTTTAACACTCGAAATAAACCAGGAATTTCTACACTAAGGTATTATTCTCTAATAATAAATTAGTCCTATTTTTAGGCAGAATTTTATTCTGTCGTCTTTGCTTCCTATTTCCTGTCTCATTTTATCCCTTTTGTGGTGACTGGTAAGCACCTTCTAATTTCGACGCTTTAAAGTGAATGTTCATGGAACCTACAGCTTTGTATACCCGATCGGACGCAAGAAGCCACGCAATAAACGCAGCCGCCGGCGCCCGCGGGTGCCCGCAGCCGCAAGACGGACGCAAAACGTACGCATTGCAAGACGCGGACAGTACGCAAGCTGGACGCACTCGACGGGCGCCTGCAGACGCAAAACGCACGCAAATTGCCCGCGGGTCGGACGCGGTTTTTGACAAGTTATTTCTTGGCAGTATCCATGACAAATATAACGTTTGTAGGAAAACCTTCTGTATTTACCTAATAGTATTCTGTAGGTGTTATAATTTATATATATTCTTACCCAGATCAAACGTTTGTGTACCATGCAAAAAATCCTCTGTTCTTGAAGGATTAGAAAAATTAGGTGGCTTGTTGATGCAATGTTTATGAGAGCAGCAGCTATAATGTTAATATGGTGGGGTGTATATTAATATATTCGTGTTCTGTCCAACAAATTTTATCACATTTTTTTTTAAAATTACATTTGAAATTGAAATTTTATTTGAAAAGAAACTCGTCGTGCAGAAAGTATTTTACAAACTTGCATTTTGGATTTGGTGCATCCACTGTTCAAGCCAGAGATTGATCCAGCATGATCTGGGGGGGGGAGTACTTAAGTTGTGTTAGTCATGCATGCACCCACCCTTCAAAATACAGAAGAAATTATTCATGATAAATGCATATAAGTGATATAATGATCATACATTACATGCAAAGGGCTAAAAGTAATTACTAATTAGCAGTATTATAATGAGAATATCAAACATGATACTCAGTGTAACATACAATGGATTCAAAGTTTCGATCTGTACTATAGTCGTGTGTCATGGTCACAGCTACTAAATGACAAGTGCATAAGCGACTAAGTATATCCAAAGTTCTACCCAAATTTGATGAAACTTTAAATTTTCCCCTTGAAGAGTTTGCCAGTTTCCTCTGCAGAAGCAGAAAGAAGTTTCTCAATAATGAAAAGGGTCAAGACACCAATGAGGAACAGAATGATAGACAATAAGCTATCAGAGTGCTCGCAATGCCTACTGTCATCAGAAAGAAATATCACCAAGAAACTAGAAATTGCTAATGTAATTATAATTAATTAACATTTTTAAGCAGAAGCCACAACACATACTACTGCCATATATATATATTGCTCACATTGACATAGTTTGGTTATTATCATATCACTCAGTTTTGCTGTGTTTCAAAATTCCGGAATTTTAACGTACTCAAATTACTTTAGCATATCATCACTATAACATGAATCTCATTATGTCTCATATTTCTCTCCTTTATCATGAAAATAGCACCCCCCCCCTCCCTTGGCTAGTGATAGGGGTGCACACCTGGCCAGTGATGGGGGTGCACACCCCCCTCCCATGGCTAGTAATAGGGGGAGGAGGAGTGCACACCCCACCCAGTAATCCATCCCTGGTTTAAGCTAAATGCTTGTGCAGAACAGGATCTGGGCTTATGAATGCATGCAAGATGTTACTTCTGATAGCAGACAGCATAAGTGAGGATCCTTGCTTAAACTCCACAGAAAACAACAGTAAAGTTAAGGCATTCTTTCATATTCCCCGAGCCAAAAGCACGAAGCGGCGTTCCGGGCGTAAACCCGGGGGGAGGGTTACTAATTTCGTATTAGCGGAGTTCAAAGTCGTTGCTCGTGATAGGTAGTAAAAGTGGTATGTCATGACGTCATCCTCACTGATCTCAATAATATGGCGGACTATGATGAATGGCTAACACTGATTGGCCAGATTTAAAATTTATTGTTGATTGATTAATCACGGATTCAACTGACAGCAAATATCTAAATGTGCTTTTTGCACTACAATATTTTGTATTTTTGCCAAAAGATTTGGCAACTTTCACAACCAACGAAGGGTGGTCATTTATGATCTCAAGAAATGGCGGAATATCAGGAGTAGCAAACACTTAAGGCATCCAAAAAGGCGAGAACTGAGACGAAAACGACTGCGACAAGACTCTTGAAGAGAGATTAATTCTGGGAAAATACAGAGAAGCGCCAAGAATTGACTACGGCGTAAAACACAAGGCAAGTTTGTTGATAATGCGTATTTATACTTGTGCTTTAATGCTTTATAAAGGCCGGCGTAGCCGTACTCCTCCAGTCTATTCACTGCTTAAATTCGAGAGTAAGTTTATGTTTTGTAAATGCAAGACTTATTACCTTCTTATTACTGTATTTCAAAATATTGACGGACTTTACATGCAAAAAAATGAGAGCGAAGATACAAGATTGGCTTGAAACGGTTTTATTTCAAACTCAAAGTATGTAGATAAAAATTTAGTTTCAAAAATATTTCAAAACGTCTAATATATGTAATTAATAGGTCGTATTTTATACCAAATTTAAGCTTACATTAGGCGTAATAACATACCGATGACAAATGTTGTGCCATTTTAAAAAATTGTCAATAAAACAAGGATTAAAAACTCAATATGTTATCATTTTGAAAAAATATACAGAATTCGAAAGAATAACAATTGCCTTGTTGCTATGACAACAACCTAATCAAGTACTTCAAGTAATTCCGAAAATAGTGTGTAGTTGCATGCTCTTAGTTAGTGGCGAGGGGTTGCTGCATGCATGTATTTCTGGTCTTATTTGTTTAATCTTACTTTATCAAGAGAAACACTCAGCTATACATTTGATGTCTCGGTTAATTAACAAACGTTGCATGACTTTTATAATTTTTTTCATTCTTCGATGCTCAACTTGTTTATCTGGGTTTTAGGAAACAATTGAAAACATGGACTTAGATGGGGACGGGGCTCTAAATATAAAAGACTATATAGGTATGTTCTCTCACTTTTTTCTACCAATTGAAAGTATGCTGTATTTAATTAACTATTATTTCATTAGTCAGACAGATGTTTCTATGTCAGACTAGGAGCTAAATATGAGTTTGTATGCAATTTTTTAGGACAGATAATCCCAACTATTTTAGGGTAAGTTGACCATGGCAGTCAACATGGGTAAGTTGACCATGGCTGGGACGAAACGTCCGAAACTGACCACATCCAATTATAAGGCTTTTGCCATAGTATTATCTACCAAACCATAAAAGTTTTGGCTCAACTGAGGTGTTAATATTTATGGTGCCTTAAGGGTGGTCATTAGGAGGGTATTGGCCTAAGACTAAAAAAAACTTGGCAAACAATCATGGCAAAAAAACAATTTAGGGCTTAGAGCTTCAATAACCACAACCAACTATATGCCAAAGTTCGTCGAATTTTTGAAAATGAAGAGCAACTTTCCAGTAGATGGGTAAGAATGGAATTTTCTTGTTTTGGTTGCGTATGCTTTTCTTGATTGCATTCACGGTCCTTGCCTTTTCCAGCTGTACTGGCAAACACCGAAGATTGGAAAACGTTTGTCTTTGCTTTTGGTTGCTTTCTCGAAGGTTTCGACTCTTTGGCTGTTTCTTCTGAGCTAATTTCCGGTTTAATTTGACCCATCCGATCAGGCCATTCCGATTTCGGTAACTGAAGGAATGTATTTAGCATCCCTTGCTCTTCAGTGTCGTTCAAAAGACGGTCTGTCGCTGTACTTTCGCTGTCAGTTGTCCTTGAAACTATTTCCGATATTTCCAAGTTGGCAAATCCTCGTTTATTTCCAAAAAAATTTGACTATTTCGCACTCTCGATGTGTAGTATTACTTTGAGTTGGAACTGCTAGGGACATAGGCTACTTTTGTACTTTTGAAATGATATTTTATTACCAAGATATAAAGTCAACCAAATAAAAGGATATATTTACATTGTTAAACGTATAGAAATATACATGGTAGGCAAAATATACAAGATAGGCAAGAAATAAAAAAAAACTGGGCCTTTCCCGATGTTATATGTATTATTTATAGCCTTTTTAGCTCGCTTAGAATATCTTTTAACGTGTGCGCTTAAGGTTTTTCTTCCCGTTGCCAATAACCCGCAAAACTCAGGCTATGCCCATTTTCAGGGCTTTTGGCCGAAACACTTTGATTGTGTTATACATCTTTGATGAGTTGATCCAGAACAACAAAAATTATTACATATTGAAACACAGCATTCGAAACAACGAAGCATGCGAACGACGTTTAAACAAACAAAGAAATAATAACAAATGTTCTCTAGAAAAATAGATTCTCAAAATTTGTAATTCGACGCTTTATTAAAACATGCATAATTCAATAAATTAACATACCTTTATTATTTCCTTGTCAAATTTCGCCATTTTGAAAGAATAAGAGCTAAAGATAACAAATGCAGCAAGCAAGCCACGTGGACGAGTCTTTATAGACGTCGTGATGTACGTAGTGTTAGAAATAAATGATTTTTTTTCATCTTTGGGTTTTTGCACGGCTGCAATTTTCCCCCGGTATCCTAGACTATGAGTGCACTGCAAAAAATAGCAATAGTGCTAGTAGTTAAATGAATTAGTAATTATAGTAAATTGAAGAAAGAACTATGTGATGTTGTTTATGTTTATGTTTGATAACTTTATCATCGAAACAATATTACGAAGATGATAGGTGAGCAGACAGAGCACAACCCCAATTGAATCCGCCTACCATTTTACAAATGAATGACATACGATACAATGCACACAGTACAAGTTAACTGTTACACCAAGATATGAAGTAATAATAAAAATACAAAAAACACAAAAATATATAAATATTTAAAGTTCAATAAAAAATAAATAAAAATTACGAAGGCATATAATCATTTAGCGGTTCAAGAAAATGTTTTCTCAATTTCCTTTTAAACAGACCAATTTCAGCAATAGTCCTCAGATCACCTGGCAGTAGGTTCCAATTTCTAATCACTCTTGGAAAATACGAGTGTTTAACATGTTCTTTGTACAGCTGAAAGCAGTAAAAATTAGAGTCTGCGTGCTCACCTGTTTTAGGTGAGCACTGTATTGTATTTCACTTACCCCGCAAAAACACGATTTCGGCCATATTTTCTGTCTTGTTTGCTTTTTTATCGCCAATAGCTGGAGTATCATACAATTCTTGTACCTTTCTATAATCACAGATAACTAAAGAGCAATCCAGCCCAGTTTCGACTTGCTCTGATACTGCGCCGTCCACTTTATCTCCGATTTTGTATCCTCGACAATTAGCTAAAATTGCCACCATTACGAAGTCTTGTCTCTTTTGTGTCCGATAAATGTGGCTTCTTCGTCTTTGTGTATATCTTATGTTATCCAATAGTACTTTATACTATTGAATTTCTGAAGGTGATTTTGTCAACAAATTGTTATCAAATTTCAATATTAAAAACCACCCACACAAAATCGAGTGCCAGAGTTGAAAATTCAAGCTTCAAAATAATTTGAAAGTCACGCGCAGTCGTCACGAAAATTTCTCGTGGGCGACCATAACGAGGGGAGTGAATATTTTCACGAATACATTTGCTTGTTTCCACAGAACCCAAGTACAAATTTCGTATTATTATATTTTCACGTGCATTTGCGTCTTGGTTTTGTTGTTAAGCTTTAACTACAAGAAAATCTGACAGACTTTTTATCCTAAGGTCTATTTCAGTTCAGATACGTGCGTTTCAATTTCGAAACCTTAGTGGCTCTTAGTGGGTTAGACGCTTAATTATTTTATTCTTTGGCATAATAAAAACCAAATCGAAAGTAAAAGTGTACTTTTTATTCTATTCGAAATTCGATGGTCGAAGTAACTGGGCTATTTTTGAGAAGATTCTATTATTGTGAGAGAGGTCTTTAGTATAATGAGTTTAGAGAATGCTAAAAATGGCAAGAAAATGTTTATTTATTTTTTCCGCGATAAAAACATGTGTATTATAACGTAATAAATGTGCACGTGTATTATAGGGAAATAAATTTGCAAAAACAAAACCAGCGCGTACTTTTTGTTACTTTTAGCTATTCCCAAAAACAGCTCGGTTACTTCGACCATCGACTTTCGAATAGAGGTAAAAATATTTTTACATTTTTCAAAAGTATATTTTGACTTTTGATTCGGTTTTTATTATGCCAAAGTATAAAATAACTAAGCGTCTTAGTTACTAAAAGCACTAAGGTTTTGAAATTTAAACTTAGCTACGTATCTGCACTGAATTAGACCTTGAAATAAAATGGGGGAAATGCATAAGTCTGTCAGATTTTCTTGTAGTTAAAGCTTAAAAACAAAACAATAGTCAAATAGCTACACATGAAAACTGAATGATACGAAATTTCTATTTGGTTTTTGTGGCATGGAAACAAGCAAACATATTCGTAAAAATATTCATTCTCCCTGGTATGGTTGCCCACGAGGAATTTTTGTGACGATTGCGCCTGACTTTCAAATTATTTTGAAGCTTGAATCTTCAATTCTGGCACTCGATTTTCTGTGGATGGTTTTTTATATTGAAATTTTATCACAATTTGTGAACAAAATCACCTTCAGAAATTCAATACTATAAAGCACTATTGGATTACATAATATAAATACACATGAAGACGAAGAAGCCACATTTATCGGACACAAATGCGACAAGACTTCGTAATGGCGGCAATTTTGGGTAATTGTAGAGGATACAAAATCGAGATAAAGTGGACGACACAGTCTCCGAGCAAGTCTAAACTTCGTCCCCGGGTCGGGTTTTGGCACATATGCCATGTCGACCGCCACGGTCGTTTTACCCTAGAACAGTTGAGATTACCTCTGTTAAATGAAACGCATACAAAATCCTATACAGGACCTAGACTATAACTTCTATTGATATTTTTGGTTAACCGTTTCAGGTGAAGGAATACTAGAAATGAAGTCAGGTGATGAGTTCGTTTCTAAGGTTAAAGAATTTAAAGAGCATGATAAAAATGTGGATGGGTTATTGGTTGAGGTGCGTACAAATATGTATTTAGCTTTTGTAGTAATTAGTGAGGATTATAGTAATGTTACTGTATTTCTGTTTTAGCTGTTCTGAAATCTTAGGACTTAATTTATTAATAATTTATTGCTATCATTATCTTGACATAAAATTGAAAAACAAGAATGTATTAATGGTTTATAGATACAGGCAGACCTATGTTTCGTATATGCTGAATATTTTAGGACGAAGTACGTGATTGGATGTTTCCACCAGATTACTCCACATCAAAACACGAAGTGGACCACATCATGAGTCATGGTGATAAGGATAAGGTAAATAAGACCATTAACGAGGTTTAGGTTGTAGTTCTTCACATGTACAGTACATGTACAGATGTAAAACGCCAAGGCCTGTCACTTCACTTGTCTTAATCCAGGAATTTTAATCTTGTTAATACCTGAATAATTGCCTGGATTACACAATTTTTTGTACGTTTTCGAGTATAAATTGCCAGTAAAAAGATCACAACAACGGAGTGTCAATTTAAACTGCAACTTATTGCCTTTAGAAGCTAGTGTATTCATTTGAATGCACGCGTATTGCGAACAAGTGCAAAAAATGTACACTTCCTGAAAGGTCAGTCTCAGGGCCTTTTGTGGTTGCACGATCGCAATTGCCCAGATTATATTTATAATAAATAATCCGAGTCTTTAGGCAGTAAGTGACGATTGGAAATTTGGAAGCACTTCAGCACAGAATGTGTATTCATCCAAGTTTGTGTTCAAATTGCATGAGAGCAATGTAGAAAAATTGAATGCTGTTTTGTTTAGATACTGTTTTGCCTTGGTCTTCATTTCTGATATCTATAGCAACTTTTTTAAAGTTATTTTAAAGTCGATTTTGCAATCATTAATATATTGGGGCTTGTACTTAGCGAATCCGAACAGCCTCGCATAGTTGGCAAAATCAATTTACTGCACATCCCGCCGTGCCTCACGAGTTGGTATATAGTCAATTGTTGTGTGACTTGAACAGAAACAAATAGCACTTGTGCAGGTTTTTCCTAAGCCTATTGTGCTTACTGCCAAGCCTCGCATTGACGCAATACGTTCTCTGCACATCTAAGTGAGGCTTGATGGTGAGACAGTAGCCTTAGAGAAAACCCGCATAAATGGTATTCGAAATAAATGAACTGTGTTCAAATGTAGCGCTAATAAGATCCAGAATGCCGCGAGGATCAATATCAATTTCGCAAGCAAAAATTCAAATTTAAAGTGTTTATGAAACGAATTTTTTTCCAACATTTAGATGGTTGTATTGGGAAGATCAGCTAAAATAACAATATATAAACTCCCTTCCTTTTCAAGGTACTCGACTTTATAGGATATGCAAATAACACAACCACCATTTTTGTAACTTCATTCCTTATCGAGATATTCAGCTTTGTTGGATATGCAAATAATACAACGTGTGGCATGGCATTGCATAATAAGTTTTGAATAAGATTCATTATATTTGGAAGTAGTCAAACGTAGATGAGGATGGCTAGTGATTAGTCATAGCTTATTCACAGACAAGTGCAGTTTTAGTTAATTTCTATTGTTATATGACAAAAAAATCTCAAAGACTGGTTATGCAGTGTGATATCGCACGTTGTGTTATTTGCATATCTAATAAACTTTAATATCTTCACAAGGAGCACAGTTGGAAAAATTCTTATTTTATTTTTCCAATGCAATCAATAAAATACTTGAAAAAATTTTGTTTCATGAGCACTTTAATGGATGCTCCCTTGCTTAAAATGGCCAAGAAAATGATAAAGCCTTGCAGATTTTGTCTTTGAACAAATCAAGTCACATTTTAATCAGACGAAAAGCAATGCTTTAGAACGTTTACAGTCTTAGCTGGACTCTTTTAGCTAACATTCTACAACGCGCCAATCTGCTTATTCTAGGTCCTGGCCCAGCCTCGTACCCAGGCGCTTTTTTGGCAAAGAGAATATTATACTTAATTCAGTGTTGTATATATAGATCAGTACCAAAGAAAGCCCACGCGCTCGAAAACTTTGGTACTGATCTATATATACAACACTGAATTAGGTATAATATTCTCTTTACAAAAAAAGCGCCTGGGTACGCGAGGCCAGGTCCTGGCCAATCAAACTACAATTATAATTGGATCGGTGACACTTTGCGTACTTCGAGTATCCTAAAATATCAGTTGCTTACATCCATTAGTTTAACCTGACATTGTCAATAATTTACAATGCACGTAAGCAATTTGCTGATTCAGTCATGATATAACAAGAACCTTACAACATCCTTATAACGAATATGATTAATTATGTTAATGTGTAAAATTTGTTAAAAGCCTCTCAAAATCGTCTCAGCTTATCCACAAGATTTTACAAGCAGTACGAATTCGATCATCACTCGAGCAATTTCTTCATGATTGAGATTAGGTGCTACAATCCCCTTTAGGCCGACATTGGCGTTACTGTAATATTTGTTGTACCAACCTCGTCTTTATCGCGAGTAGCAACAACCGAATTGCTGTTGTTGTTAGTATTTTGTTGTGGCGTCTAGTTAAACGTGGCTTCGATTGCGGCAGGGACCGCATAACTGGGCATCTGTGCTACTGAGTGTAAGGCACTGATATTCCTGTTTCTATTCATGCATCATGTTCTTAACTTCATTTAGTCACCTTATTTATTATCCGGACACCCCCCCCTCCTTCTATTCTTGATCTGATTCCTACAGGTTGTCTTGTTGTGATAAAGCTGAATCCTTGCTAGGGCGCATCAGAGAGGTTTTAGACTCAAATAGGAGAGCTGATTCCTACGGGGGGTTCTGCAGCATAACGCATGTGTTGCTAAAATTTACCAACTAAAATTAATAATGGATGCGTGACCAAATTCCTATCTTTTTAAATCAAAGACCATCATTTATTACCACCTCTTTTTTCAAGACTGCCTTATTTTATTGAGTTCAGCCATAGAGGTGTCACATACCATATATACATGTATTACATACAATAAATTGTATTATAATTTCTATGATTATTTTAGGATGGTAAAATGTCATATCTCGAATTTGCGTCAATCCCTGAACATCTTGAACAAAGCAGAGCAACTGGGTATGGAGAAATGTTTCAAGAAAACAAGGAAGAACTGTAGTAAATATTTTATGCATATTGTTAGGACATATTTATTTTCCATTTAATGTAGCTGTAGCTATGCATTAAAAATATTATCTTTGAATTCCAAAATATGATCAATGTCAAAAGTACTATACGGATATGTTCGCGAGAGAAAGAGTAAAACTATTTTACGTTATGAATTTATTTTACATTAATCAATAAAATAAATTGCCTCTTGGGCGAGTAATCTCGATTAATAATGTACCAAAACAAGGAAACAATAGAGAGAATCCTAAGCTATATTACTAAGCTCAGTATGCTTTGTCTTCCCTGGGAGTTTTTTACCTTTGTAAAATAGTTCCTTAGCATCTCTTCTAGCAAATTTTACAATAATTTTGCGAAACTGAAGAGCCTTGTCAATTGTACGCCCACTTGATGCTGTGCTATCAGTCAACCGAGAGTGATAAGACGCCTCATTCTTTGGCATTCGATGGCAAACAGAAATGTCATCACCATGTAGCTCTAAATCCATCAATAAACTAACTCTTTAGACTAAGTTGTTAGTATTTTCCTAATGAACAACAGGTGAGCCACAACAGCAACAAGCTACAGTCTCGCTGCAGGTATTGCTGAATGTCATTTTCTTGATAAATTATTTGTGAGATTTATTAAGTTTGTATTTTCTTTTGAAAGTATCGACGATTCCTGCTTCAAGAAATTATTTTATTTGACAACATCATAAAGTCTGTTCTCAAGGTTGCCAACATTTGCCTTGATTTTCGCAAAGCTTGCGTTCAAAAATTTCATTCATTTCATGACTCATTCATTTCTCCAATTGTGTCACCTATTGATTTTAATGTAGAGTCGATATGGAATTAATAATGTACTTGATAACTATGAAAAAAGTAAAACTTAATTTTAACAAAAAAATAAAGGCCACAAGAAAACAAGTATTTGGTGCAAAATACAAGAAATGAAATCGAAAACGTTCAAAAATTTAAGGAGCTTGGCAATTGCCAGTCCGCCATCTTAACTCGCCCCAGACTCGTGAGGCAAAAAGAAAAAAAAAACTTTGGCACCTGCAGCTGCTCATAAACCGCGCAGTTTTCTAACTAACATGTATATAATTGCATAGTGATTGGAGCTCTTTATGGATTGCATAAAATTAAGATAGTTTGCACGTACGGGTATCACTATATATAATTATATAATAATCAGAGTTCATGCTGGATTTTCATTAGTCGAGAAATGTGGTCTATTAAAGGACAGACGCATGATTAGAATTATTGACAACCAATGGCGTGCTTTGTTTTGTATAGATCATGATCATATCAAATGGCGTGCTAAAGTCTTTTCGTCGCACTACAAAGCTCATTTTGGCAAAATTTTTCACATTTTTACTGTATAAAACAAATAGGTTACATTTTGCCGTTGTCTGTTCCGTTATAGATACACGTTAGACGTCATAATGCGGTAAGAACATCAGTGACCCACTCGTTTAGGCGGCTCGTGTGCCAATTTTTTTGTTCTTACCACACTACGACGTCATACCGTGTATCTATAACTGAATAGACAACGGCAAATGTCATCTATTTGTCAATTATTGATCGATATTGTCCGGCACCGCCGTACGGATTAATAACTTCAGACGAAAACTTTATGTGGATTTTATGATATGTTGAAAAAATAATTCTAGCGAATTTTTTGCTGCTTGTCATAAGATTCATGCTGCGTTGCTATAAGTAACCGTTTGTTGTCAACTCTAATATTGTAATATTAAACAGCCATATTTTGACAAATGGGAGTAATTTTCTGACAAGTAAGCGGATGCTATTGATCCCGTTTTAATATATTTATTTGTTTTAGACAAAATGAATAAAACAAATCTAATAGGATGACAAAATTGAAATTAGTAACATTATGTTAAAACAGCTTGCCGCTTGGAGGTCAATAATGTAAAGCAATATATCTGGCAAAGTGACATTTATTAATCGCCACACTATACCCAAACGTTTAATGAACTGAAGGAAAGATGGCGGATAATAACTCCACTGAAGTAGAGGCAATTTCGAAGTACATTCTTCTTCCATCAGTGATATTTAAATGCATCGCAATGATTATTGGAGTTGTAGGAAATGTGACAGTTATAGTTTATATAAAATTCTTTAGTAAAGAAAAGACAGCGACGTCTTACTTAGCAGGAAATTTGGCATTGGCTGATCTTCTTGTTTGTTTGACATTTTATCCAATGTGGATCATCGAGTTTGTGCAAACCATGTTGAACATTGACAGTGATCAGGACTTGTTCTGCAAATTAAGTCGGTCCAGCATTTGGTCATTGCTATTTGTTTCAATAACCACGCTTCTCGCAATTACAATTGATCGATATTTCTATATCGTGAAACCACTAAAATATCCACTGATTGTAACACGACGACGAGTTTTTCTGGTAATTGTAGGAATCTGGTTGATTTCTTTCTCACTTTTCGTGTTGTTTCAAGTCTACTATGCCAAATCTAACATTGGATTAAGAAGCTTCTGCGATTTGTCTCAACATTTAGCTTTGTTCTCAGATATTTTTATTGGATACATTCCGCTTATTTTAATATTTATTCTTAATTTCAAAATTCTAAATGTTGCACGTAAGCAACGTAAACGAATCTCGACAGGAGCACCTTGTTTCAAAGAGCAGTCCTCCGCCAGTATTTCCAGCATACATCAATTTTACAGGGCTTTGAAATCAACAAAGACATTTCTAATTGTGGTAATAGTCTTGATGTTCTGCTGTTTGCTACCCACTGTTGTGGGATCATTGGTAGATAGCCGTATTTGTCACGCATCTTGTCAGCAGATCTGGTATGTTATTTTTCACTATGAACTGTATGGAATAAACTCTATTGTTAATTCTTTTATTTATGGCATGAGATATGTAAGATTCAGAAGAGTTTTTGGACATATTCTTTTGAAAATATTGCGCTGTCAGAAAACCTTGAAATGAAAGTTGACATTGCTGAGTAAAATTTAGTCACACTTTTAATATATATGTACATATAATTATGTTCTTTTGTTCTGACTTTAATAAATTATTTGCACAATAAAAACATCTATCTTTGCAGAATTCATTTGTTCGTCCATACTAATTTTAAAATAAACGATAGCAACGACAATTTAAGCGTCGACAATGAACCGAAAAGTTTTTATTTCAACATGATTTGTTGATCCCCGCAAAGTTTTGGGACAACGTGTTTACCCATTAAATAATTATGTTTTGCGTCTATACGTATGTCAACACTATATATTCAGTACTAGGGAAAACGTATAAAGGAAAAATGAAAAACTTGTAATGATATATTAAATACAAAATTCCCAGCAAATTCCTAACCGTATATAGTTGTTGATAAAAAGTAGCTCTTCTGGTCGGATATTATGCAAACCCATGTGCACCGTATAAACAGCATAAATACGAGAGGTTATTTTGTTCTGCCATCTCTTTACTTTCTCTACCTTAATTTCCTGTATGTATTCTAATTGAAAATACGCTCATGCAATACACGAATGGCACAAATTGATTAGTTTGGTTTATTAATTTAGCGTGAAAACCGGAAGAGTTATTTTGCAAACATACAAATAAATGTTAACATATCAAAAACGTGCCGCGTGTTTTTTTGGTTTTAATTTAACCTGAACTGGCCAATCACATCCATCTTCTATACAATTATTATTATGTAATATATACAAAAAATTATGAATCATGTACAATGGATATTCACATCATCATGAACAACCAAGTGCGCTCATAGCGCAATGTTCATTTAATATAATGATTTAATTTGTAATGCTGTTTGTTTCCAAAAGATTTCCGAAAATAAAGCGAGAGCTTGCAACATTTTAATGGTAGATAATGATATTTACGCAGGCTAAAATCCCATGGGAAAAGCGGTTTCATGATTTATTCTTAACGAACATCATTCAGTCATAACGATGAAACGATTGGTAATAATTCCATGTTCTCAGCATGGCGAATATAAACCTGAATCCAAGCCCTAATCCCAATCCCTACCCTAACCCAAACCCTAACCAACGTTTTATATGACATGTTTTAGCTTTGATAGATTGAAGATTTAAAGATTTGATTAGATTTAGGGCTTGGATTAAGTTTTAATTTCGCATACTGAGAATATGGAATTATTATCAAACGATTTCTTAACGTGCGAAAATCATTTCGTCTAATCAGCGCGAGCCTGTGTTTTAGCTAAGGAATTTTAGGATGCATTCTGGATTTCTGACGATCTGAAAAAGATTGGTTTTCAATGATTTCCTTCTCCTTTGTATTCATGAACATGTCTACTAATACTAACCTGGAGGCTTGGACAAAAACGTAACATAAAGTTTTCCAATATAAGATTGCAAAAATTTCAAATTGGGGGATTGATTTCAGCTAATCGTTCATGGTTAAAGTGATTATTTGATGGAAAAAATCGTCAAATACAATTTATTACGTGCAATCGGAAACGAAAATTGTAGCTCTTCTTGGAAGCAAACGTTCCTTGTTATCATCGTATGTTTGCATGGAAATATCTTGGTCTGTTTCGCAAGGATATATCTTTGGATGTTTGAATGAAGGAAATAGGATTTTAGATGTGAAAATTTTACATTTTTTGCGGGGCATGCTCCAGGACTCCTGGGTAAATGCAGGCAAAAGTATTTTTTAGTCTCCCCCCCCAGAAAAAATTGTTCGCCCGAATATTTACCGTCACGTTTTGTCCTAGATTTGAATCACAACTGGACTATTACGTTCTCGTGGAGCTTCTATCAAAAAGCATCTAAATTTGCAAGAATTTGTTATATGTTGAAATTTAGAAAAAATTCTATCAATACTGTACCAGTGTTTTCTACGACCCTTTTGCCAGAACAAGACGACAGAAACAGATGGTCGGAAAGGCTAAAACTGCGGTGAGTATTCTCTGATTCGGGTTCAAATGAGAACAGCTCGATTTCCAAAACCTACACTGTAAATTTAAAAGGGCTGAAACGACCCCCAAGTTGGGGCCAAGACGTTGACCGCAAAATAGGTCTTTTTTGGGTCAAAACAGCACCTATGAGGCGGTGGCCCCTGAGGGGCGATTCGGCTCTTCTAATACAGGGCCATTTAAACTCTGGTGAAGGGCCAAAATAGAAAACGACACTGCCGTTTTGGTCTTTAGGTGGGGCTGTTTTGGAAAATATCGGGGCTATTTTGGAAAAGAAAAAAAGTCAAATTGGCTCTCATTCAGAGGCATATCAGCCCCAAAAGGTAGTGATATTGAGAGCCATTTCAGCTCCTGAGACAGAGGGCCATTTTAGCTCTTCTGTGGCGACGTTTAGACATTGATAGGGCTAAATTCAAAAAGTCGATTCCGCCCCTAAAAGTACTGTTGTAAAGGCCGTTTCGGCTCCTAAAATAAAGGGCCATTTTAGCTCCACTATAGCAACGTTTTGAAATTAATAGGGCTGAATTTAAAGAATCGATTTTGCCCCTAAAAGTACTGTTGTCAAAGCCGTTTTGGCTCCTAGAATGGAAGGCTATTTTGGCTCCACTATCAGGGACCGCGGAGCAATTTTTGGATTGAGGGGGCCGAATGCTTAGCTTTCCAGGGGCGGGGAGGGGGCAGGGGCAACAATCGAGTCCTCATTCTTGCTTCGTTCTTTTTCAACTTTTTCCGTTTTTTTAATTTTGTAACTTTTTTTCTTAAAGTGCTTATGAAACGAAATTTTCTCCGACAATTTTCCTATTGCATTGGAAAGATCAGTTAAAATCACTGTATAACTTCTTTGATAGAATTTTTGTAACTGCCTTACTTTTGGAGATATTCAATTTTATTTGATTTGAAAATTACCTAACCAGTGACGTCATACTGCATAACAAGCGACTGTTAGATTGCTTATTTTGTAGCATATAATAGTGGAAAGTAACTAAAACTACACTTACATGTGTGTAGGCTATGTTTAACATCCAGACCTGGGTATTTAGATGTTATACCTTGAGTACTTTTTAAATTAATTCAGCTTTTTTGAAAAGTGATTATATAGATTAGATAAGGCAGTTACAAAAATTTTATCAAAAAAATTATACAGTGATTTTAACTGATTTTTCAATGCAATAAGAAAATTGTCGGAGAAAATTTCTTTTCATAAGCACTTTAAACTATCTTGCGGTTGCGACGTGTTCATGCTCATTGTTGGGGTTTTTTCGTTCTTTATTAGTAAATATTGGAAAAAAATATATGTATGTTTTTTGGACGCCTATCCTTTTGCCTCCTTTTGCTGGATGTCAGAGTGCGTTTTCCCAAAATCAGGGCCAAAATGTTAATGAGGTGCTCTTGACCTGAGCTGTAACGCTACTTATTGGAAAAACGTCAAGTAGCACTGGTTATAATTAACCGCCATTCAATCACTCACAGGAAAATTATTGGGGGGGGGGCCAAGGCCCCCGCCCCCCCCCCTCCTCCGCGGTCCCTGACTATAGCGACGTTTTGAAATTAATAGGGCTGAATTTAAAGAGTCGATTTTGCCCCTAAAAGTACTGCTATTATAGCCGTTTCGGCTCATGATCAGGGTTGCCAGATCACTGCATTTTTGAGGCCAAATCGTCATTAGTGTAGTCAAGTAAACAAAGAAAACAAAAGCCAAGTACAAAGAAAAACAAATAGCATTGTTGAAGATTTGGCCTCAAAAATGCCGTGATCTGGCAACGCTGCTCATGATAATGAGGGCCGTTTTAGCTCCACTTTAGCGACATTTTGAAATATGTGGGGTCGCGATTAGAAAGAGTCGATTCTACGCCGCTTTAGATGTCATGGGGCTAAAAAGTCTGCTTTTCTTAAACAGCTAAAGTGTCGAACGTTAGGCTGTATCAATCGCAAACTAAGTAGTAAATTGCAATATGCTAGCGCTGTTTCTACAATATAACAGTAATATAATAAAATCTACTATCTAGACCATTTAATTAAGAAGGATCATACGAACACAGTTAAAATATTCTTTTTAAGACATACGTATATTAAAAGCAGACAAAATGTCAATTGCAAAATGTTCTGATTGAGTTATACTGTATTATGTATAATAAAGTACAAAGCATGGTTAAGTGTGCTAATAACTTGCCTCTAAATTTACATTGAGATCAACAATGTAAGGTTTTTTTGTGGATGCAACAACAAAACGTTGGACAACATTTCGTTGCACACAGCACAGACAACTGAATTTAAGAAAAAAAGTACATCATATAAAATCATGTACATGATCATACTGTCTCTGTATTACTGTACAAAATACAGGTATTCAAACTTGCCAGCAAGACAATGGGAGCATCAACACGCACTGCATTACTGGTGATGGTACGAAATGGTTGTCCTCCAATACATGCATGGCTGTGAATATACATTACTGCCATAAATAATTATACAGGATGAGGCTGTGTCAGAAACTCGTCAAGATTTTCAGACTCCTAAAGATGTTAATATTAAATGTTGTTAACATACAGTATTAACACAGTCACAGTGGATGGCATAGCCATAGGGATTACATGTATTATGGGAGGTATCGTATTATAAAATAAGAAAAAATCTGCGAGGTATAGGGGTTTGTGATTATTACCTACACACGAATTGCATCACATTGATGCTTAACTGCACAACAAAGAAAATAGAACTTGAGCCCAACACCCTGCCAGAACACAGCAAACTTTCCTACAAGTGAAAGGGGTGAATTTTACCTTGAAGATTTAATACCCACAAATACCAGCTAAATGACTCCATAGTTTAAACTCTTCAACATCCATGACACAATTGAATTATACTTATAGTTATTCCTTTTTAGGATGTCCAGTTTATTTGTGCAATCAGTTAAGTATTGGTACCATACAAGCTGAAAATATAGAAATAGACAATTCTGTATGCACATGCACCTCACATGTTTTTGTGAAAACCTATAGTAATTACTACAGTTTTAAGTTTCTCCTGATGCTTTTCTGCATGTGGTGGGCTTTAGGGATAACATTATCTTACAACAAAGACCTTCAAACAGCTTATTGCCTATGTATTTTACAATACTGCACTTATACAATGTATGGAGAACCCATTAAGGGCCACAGGTTTGTCAGTGTTATGCTGTTTGTTACCATCATTAAAATTCATTCAAAGTTGATTCATACAATATACTGCATGTATTCTATATTATTTGTATAAGTGCTTCTTAAATACGTGGTCAGGATAAATCAAGTCATATATAAAATAGACAATTTCTTAACGATCCCAGCTCTAGCTGCAAATTTGGAAATCTGGCAAAGAAATATGTAAAGCTATATATAGATCTGTAGCAGAAGATGGAGGATAGGGTGGTTGCTCATGAATTTCTCTCATCTTATTTAAGTTGGTACTTTTTTCAATCATGCATGTTGTGTTGTGCTCCATGTATGGAAGAATATCAAGCATCAGATTTCTAATCTGTACAGTTTTGTTCCAACACAAAATCTTCGCACCTGTACATCGTGTTTAGGACTGTGTTCCAAAACATGAAATTGTTCTTCCCAACAGCCCTGCAAGTTCCCAAAGACTTGTGTAGCCCATGTATATCATAGTACAGACCATAGAAATACAAATTCAAAATATATTTCCATAGCAAATATACACGTTCAAGCAATTGTAATATTTTAAGATTATAATACATGTTTTATAATAACAAAAACTATTATGTGATTTTACTGATTTACATGTCTTAGAAATACAGTATAAATACAGCATTCTGAAATGTGGAACACTGCCATACTATATATGAAGTATAAAAATAAGCAAACTAAATGAAGGTCATTGAAGCGAGTGATTTGAAGCTATGGGTAAAACCGATCTGAAATCATCTATTAAACTTGACCACATTGAGAATGAGTGGTGGTCTCGGATCGGTTCAAATTTTATTAGATTGATGTGTGTCTTTTAGTATTTTGCTTGGCACGCTATTGTAAGTTGATTTGTCAGATGCTTTTGTCAGATGTCCACAGAGCGTGCTTTGTATTATTAATATATGTTTGATAAATAAGCATCTGAAAATCTAATACAGTTGGCTTGTCGCGCCAAATGCAAATTTTAAATCGGCGCACTGTTGGCTTAATCTCAATATTAGAATCTAATTTCAAGTCCGAGTCACTATAAGACCTTGTATACAAATAATGTAATAACATCATCGTTTACTTCAAATATTGTCGCGCCAAATTCAAATTTTATCCTGGCGCACATGCTCAAAATTTTCATGAACGTAGGATGAGAAATATTTCATTTTAAATTGGCCTTATCTATGTGTAAAACATAACTATATTCTCACCTTAGTGTTACGCATCCATTTCCGATGTGATCCTCTTGAAAATTACTCTTTAGTTTGGTTAAAAAGCATTTTGTTTGACGTAAACGATTCAAAATATGAATTTTAAAAATATGGCCGCGAGGAATGCCGAGGTGTGGTGACACTATCCCGAGAAGCTTTGCGCGTTGCAATACAGTAATTAGACACCGGCCAGTCGACCAGCACACGCGTATCGCAATGTGACAATATAATTATCACAAATTTCAGCCTATATTTTGGATGTTGTGTGTGTTTAAATCTCATAGAACGTATCGGACCTTCTATAAATGCGCATTACATGTCAATGCTATATCACGCGATGTCAGTATCGTGCTTTGCGTCAAAATATCTGTAAATTAATGAACGTTTAATATACATGTTTATAAGTCGATTTTTTATATAAAGTATTACGTCACTAAGTTCACGCTCGATTTAACACGGAGATCGAGTCGATCAATTTGCAAACGAATGCTAGAATGACAATTTATAGGGCTAATACTCTTAAAAGATACGTCGAGGGTCGCTTATATTCGCTTTAATCTGACGGCTATGTTGCTCTATAGGGCTGAATTAAAATGCGAGGGGCTATATTGGAAAATGACAGCGTCATTATGGCAAGTGGCAACTCGAATCCCTCGAATGGGCCAAAATGACAATTATATATGGCTGATACGTACACCATCAGGATCGTTTTAAAGGTGCTGAAATAGGTCTATCTCTGAGGGCTATTTCGCTGCATGGGGCAGATTTAAAATGCGAGGGGCTAAATTGGAAAATGACAGTGTCGTTATGGCAAGTGGCACGTCGAATCACTCGAATGGGCCAAAAGGACAATTATATAGGGCTGATACGTACACCATCAGGGTCGTTTTAAAGGAGCCGAAATAGGTCTAGGTCTGAGAGCTATTTCGCTCCATGGGGCCGATTTAAAATGCGAGGGGCTAGAGTCGTCATGGCAAGTGGCAGGGCCAAATTGGCTAATCTGTAGAGCTAAATGGGCTTGTGGATGTCGTTTCAGACTTTGAAAGCCAGAATGGCTTTTGGGTAGGGCCAAAACAGTTTTAGCCCTCAGGGGGCCAAAACGAAATTTGGGGTCGTTTCAGCTCTACTAAATTTACAGTGTAGTCAGGGCACGTCCACTACCGCGACGTTTGTATATTTTGTAACGAAGGCATCAATGTTGGAGCAATGTCCAACAACCTTCATGATCATGAGTTGTGTAAGCAGCAGAAACACGCTCCTTGTCGAAATTCAATGTTTTGAGATCTGTTTATTTCTTTAGTTTTCCTTAAATTATCTAAGCGTGTAGATACCTTAGATATTTAGTTTTTACACATCAATTTTTTAATTTTATTTTTGGACAGGGCCAGAAACTTCATCGTGCGCCTGACAAAAGCTTTAAGGATGGCCGAAACAAAAACGTTTCATGAAAACAGCAATTAACCAAGGGGATTCGAGGAGGGACGAAGTGGCAGGTCGCCTGTCTGAAATAACAGAGATTTGGTTACAGAAAAGGCATGGTATTATTTCCAGTGCAGAACACTTTTAGAGCGGTTTCGAGCCAAAACTCTGAGGTAATTCTATAAAGAACTGTAGTGTAGGCATCAATAAATATCTCAGATGTTTGATGACATTACGGTGTCAGGTATATCGTTTGGTCTGTTATTTCACATTGAAAACAAAATCGATTTGAACTAACAATATTCTCTATTGACGAAGAGAGAAGACGAAGAGAGAAGATTGCTGTTTGAAAAACTTTGCGAATAGATAGATGGAACAGCGAAGCACGGTGTGACAACTCTCGATCAAAGAAATCTACACGAAAATCATGGAGCTTCACTCCAGTGAGGACAAAAATCTGGTATATGGTCGTAGATATCTGAAAGCAAAGCTTCAGGAAGGATACGAGGAGTCCAGGGGCGCACATTTGATCAATTTTAAGGGGGGTTTGGACCGATCCGGGACCGACTATTGATTCGGAAGTGATCAAGCTGGGGTTACACGCACGATTTTTTTTTCGCGCCGGCAACGCAACGGGTCAAATTTCATCGCATTGCCGGCGCGAGTGAAGTGGTAACACGTGCAAAAGAATTAGTTGTGTGGCAATATTAATGAGACTAGTCCTAGCCCTTCTTCGCGCTGTGTCATTTCTTTCACTACTCAAATACGAAACCTCCAACATGGCGTCTTCCGAAGAGGACGTAATGTTAGTTGTTGCAATGCTTTTGGTGGAAGAGGAAGAGGAGAATCAAAGCAAAAGAAAAAGAAAACAATGTTGGGCACGATCGTGGATGTTAGAAAGGAAAGCCAAGGGCAGTTTTCATTTGCAACTGCGCAGGATACATTGGCGTTTGAGAGCTACATGCGAATGGACTTCTAGCATTTTAGCAAAGTTGTTGATCTTCTTTCGGAAAGACTTCATAAAAAGGACATAGTAATGAGGGAGTGTGTAAAGCCAGCTGAAATGTGTTGTTTAGCGATCAGATACTTGGCCTAAGAAACACGCGCCACGGGTCCCGGTTCTCCAAGAAATTTTTAATGTTCATGAAGTTAACGAGCTTGCATTACTTAAGTACTTGAATTTCATTGGCTGATGATGTGAGCAAGTGGCGAGTGTAATACAATATTTGCTGCAATCGTTGCCGAAAGTTAAAATGATTTAACTTTTCGGCAACATTGTCGAAGAGATTAAATTACAATTGCGTTGCCGCGCAGCACATGAAACACGCGCATTTTCATCACTCGCGCCGGCAATGCGATGAAATTTGACCCGTTGCGTTGCCGGCGCGAGAAAAAAATCACACGTGTAACCCCAGCTTCACGACGACTGTTGTTCATAACGAATAATGATACAGTGTACCTGGCTACAATGAAAAGACTTTTAAAATTGTTCATTAAAAATTGATAATTAATGCGTTTCGAATTGACAATTAGGTGGAAAAAATATAAAATTTTGCAGGATATAACTTCATACGAATAATAATTGGAAAATCTGAAATCAAGTAGTTCCAAAGGGAAATAGCAATGTTCCATTTGAACAGTTATTATAAATGCTATTATTATTATCACTAATCAGGGGCGGATCCGGCGTGTGGGCTGACTGATGCATACTTCCAAAACCTCGCATAAGTAGGGGGATCCGGGGTATCCTCTCTCGTAAAATTTTGAAATCTAGGACCTCGGAAATGCGTTCTGAGCCCACTTTTTATCAAAATTTTGACTCCGAAATTTTGACAAAATGCTGAGTTCTCTGAAAAAGGAATCGTTTGAAATTTCGTACTTAAATTTCCAAAAGCAATGTAGTTAACCTAACACTGCGTTCGCGTTCCGATCGCGTTCCAAAATGCGTTCCAAAATGCGTTCCAAAGCGTTCCAGTGGAAACGTGGGAACACGTTCTCTTCTGTGGTGAGATGTGGGGAGCATCGACTCCATGGCGTTCAGAAAATTCTACGGCGGCAGTAATCAGGTTGTTTAAGTTTTGTTCATTATCACGTAAGTCGTAAGTGGCGCAGTATGGAAATGGTTACTTTTAATTAGTGTCGACAATGTTGATATTGACACTATGAACTTGCTTTGTCAATATTTTTGTTTTTATCATCACACTCTTCATAAACGTAATCATGACAATAAATTGAAAAGATCGTATTCTTGCCAGAAGATTTTTCGCCTTTCCTTTAGTTTTGTTGTCGTCAGAATCTTCTTCCAGCCCCTTGTGTTTTTTCATCAAAACTTGACCAAACAGCTCTTATTGAATCCACACGGACGCTCCACCGTGTTGCAGATAAATTTCTCAACTCGGCGCGGAATACCGCATTTTATGTAACGCGATACTGCCGATACATTAAAAGTTCCCAGGGCCGCATTTTATGAAATCTTATTATACACATGATGTTTAGGAAATGTATTTGTATTTCCGGTTGGTAATGCATGAACCGCTGAACGCGACACTGGACGAAAAAACGAATTTGCATCAAATTTGCCTTGTGCAAATATGTTGCAAATATGAAATTTGCAAAGCTTTGCAACCAGTGCAAAGGTGGCAATCGCCGAATTTGCACAAAAACGGGCAAATTCGGCGATTGCCACCTTTGCACTGGATGCAAAGCTTTGCAAATTTCATATTTGCAACATATTTGCTCAAGGCAAATTTGATGCAAATTCGTTTTTTCGTCCAGTGCGAGTCCCTTGTTTATCACATCATACAAACCAGCTCTTGTGTTTTCGGTCCAAATTCACTGACAGAAGTAAATATTAATTCTTCTACGTTCTACCCGAATTTTGGGACCGAGTTTTAGCACAGTATCAAAGAAAAATGGGACCGATTTTAGGTCACATTCGGACGCTAAGGGGGGTTTCGCACCCCCCCCCCCCCAAAACCCCCCTTAATGTGCGCCCCTGGAGGAGTCTGTGCACATCACGTCAGAAGAATGAAACGCAGACATCGTGAGCTTGAAAGACACGAAAATGCCATTCTGTAAGAGTTGCGTAGAAAGGTGTGAGCACCATTGACGATGATGAACTAAAAGACATTTTAACTGCTATTATTAACTTAATCTGTGGAGACTTGGCGGGAGTTCTGCTTGACAATAGGAAATATACACAGTCAGCTTGCTTTGATTCCTGACATTCTGACAAGCTAGAGCACCTCGTAAATCCAATTTAAAAACCTGAAGAACAGGTGGCAGTCTGGGCCAGAATCTTTTGAAATCCTACTGCCATCTCCCTTCGCACATACGATTTAACTAGATCACAAGTTTTGTTCCAAGTGGTTGATTGAGCGCTGCTATCGCCTGGGATACTCCTAGTCGTATGCCAAGCTTCAACGCTATAAGTATTGTTACCTGTATGTGAAAAACGGGATTACTAATGTTGACCTGGTGGGTGATACCTTAGAAGGAGATGTGCAAGTAATTTGGGAAAACAAAGTCGACGCTACACTATCCCATAATTGTACAGGCGATGAATGTGCCTCAGCGATGATGAGATGAATGCGAGCCTTCAAACCTGTGAATTCATTATCCCAGATAAGAAGACATTACATCAATACATGGTGGTAACATTGATCTAAATATCACGCCACCAAATAGAAACACGCCATTTTGCGCTGTGTGGGTATGATCAGCACTAGAAAAGACAATATGTGCTTCTTGTAAGTGTCCTGAGAAGAAGAAAAACTACTGATAAAAAGCAGTGCCTCTCAAAGCGGCAGAAGTTATAGTTCAGTCTTTTGTTCCGACATCAAGTTGGATTGGTACATATCAAGTTTCTTCCAGTAATGGATTTCCATTAAAGCGCTCAAGCCTTCCGTCCGGAAGATATCATGTGGGCAGCGGGATGGACTATCAAGAATCGAAACCCCATATATTCAAACATTCCAACTGGAATGTGTTCATGAAGCACATGACATCCATCAAAAAGCAAAGATTCATCACATCCATCAAAAAGAAAAGTTCCTTATGATCATCAAGAGTGATCTGAACGATTACAGCACCATCTACGCAGCTGTAATGGAGTGCTTTCACCTTCTAAACGGCTTTCTAGGTTTTGTGGGGGCAAATATGGCAAATTCAGGGCTAAAAGAGCTGGTTTGTCTGGTACATGAAGGAAGTGCAACAGCTGAACATATTCTCTAGGTTTGAAGCTTATGCAAAAGAGCACCCACCAGAGTTCACTTTCTTGCTTCTGCAGAATTTTTGCAATTCGTAATGAGAGATGTTATTTTCATTGGGCAGGAATTAAGGGAAATGGAAAATGTTATCAAAAACGCAATAGATGACAAAACTGGTATCTGCAATTTTTTCGAAAAGAATAACTGAATATCTCTTCTTATATTATATTATATAGTTACCATAATTTTCAAACCATGTTTTTTCATAGAATTAAACTAACTACGTTTAATTTTTGATATAGTCACCACATTCAAGGACAAAATTGCGGGGAAGTTGAAGACCTTTTCGCAGGGAGGAAGGTCATTGGCACTCGTGGTCTAGTATTTCAACAGAATGACCTCATCAAGGTCTTTATTAGTTGTGAACGTATTCCAGATTATGCAGGACATTTCAGCTGCATTATTGCAGCTCTCAATACTTTCGCAGCGGATGGTCAGCATCAGTATGCAAAAGGAACAATTAAGATCGATAGATAGATAGATAGTTTTAATAAACATAGTTACATTGCAGTCCTCATTGCAGTTCTGTACGTACAGCTGATGCAGCAGCGACTAAGCCGTCCCATATTCAAAGAAACTCTGGGAAAGTTCATTATGTTGATAGTTTGCATTTAACGTCATATCGGCCATGTTGGAAATATAACACAAACGTTATTATATGTTATTAGTTTCATTGTTGTCGTCTGCCGCATCTAGAGAGATTATTGATTGCAAACCAAGAATACGTCAACCATGCAGTTAGGTTCTCAAAACATGAGTGGTCTGGTCATGGATCGACATTACGATAAAAACAACACTAGGCCAAATCAGTGGGCGGTCCAAGCAGAGGGCGTTTCTGCAACGAATCTGCTCACAAGTCCTGGCTTCAGGCTTCAAGCCACATCTCGTTCATACACGAGGCGCTTAAAGGGGCATTAAAAAACTTGGAGTACTTGTCCACGGCCATACTGTGCTTAAATGAAGAAGGATAATGGGGCTGTCAAGGCAAGTGTGAGATGGTTGGATGATATCAACACATTTGATGCTACACGGGCTAGCAAAACCCTAGTATCCTACTTCACACTCCCGACTACCCAATAAATCCTAATCAAGCCGAGAAAGTTGGCAAAGCCATGCAGGCTAAAAAGGACGAAAAAACTGTTTCAGAAACGTTGGAAACTAAGAACAAAGTCAAATCCTTACAAGTTAGTAACAGACTCACTCAAACTCTTAAACCGCCTCGTGCGCGCAAAGTCAAGACTAAACAATGCCTGCGATTTGAGTTGACGCCAAGACCAATGTCTCTGTTTGACAATTGATACACCGGCTCCACCAACGACTACGATCACTTGAGGCGGAAAAATTTGAACTGTGATTAAGAATTTGTTCCTAAGCTAGAAATTTCTCGACAACGAGAGTAAAAGGTCTAGCTTGTACATTTACTTGCTGAAACTTCATAAAAAATAGGATCACTGTCCAACAATGTGACGATGATGAACTGTCTATGATGCCCTGGATGGAGCAAAAGAGAATTCTGTTGAAATGAGAGTTAATGAAAAAGATATAATGGTACGTTATCTTAATTTATCATGCTGCAGAAAACGCAATCTTCCCCACCCAACAACCCAAGGAACATCTTACGACGTTGGAAGCGAAGAAAATCCTTGTCAGTTTGATAATTAGCATAAATTACAAAATTGACAATTAAGCTTTGAAATTGAGATTTTTTTGTACTTTCTTTTACGTCAATTGGATAATGACAACTAATAATAATAATGTAGCTCATCAAGAACCACTACTGTGTATTAAAATGAACAAAAAAATGAACAAATCGCACATACTCGTTGCACTTTAAAAAAACTCGTTCCAATTATTTTAACTGCAAACTGATAGTTAGAATTGAATATTGATTCCCTATCCCTAACCTTCCACCCAACACCCCCCTCCCCTCCTGCTTCCTAATCTCAATTGAACAATCTTATGTTGGAAGATTTCATACTACTTTTTTTTGGGTCTGAGCCTCCAGGTACACCCAACAATCACTGACTGCGGACAGTTTTCCTCAAGGTTTTGCATTGGAATAGATTGAAAGATGCTAGCCATGCAGACATGTTCATCAGTAACACGTTCTAGAGCAAAGTGAAATATTCTGTTTTCCAAATTTCTGGCAAAATAGTACAATTTTCCCTAGTTTTTTCAGAAAATTTTGTTAATTAGTTGTCAAAAATTAGAATTTCATTGCATTTTGCAACCTTATCAGCTCTGGATGGCGGAAATGTAAATATTTTTGAATTACTTGCCGCAAATGGACAGAACAACCAAAATTGAACGATTGACAAATAACTATTTTTTCACAAAAAATCGCATGAACCGGGACGAGCAAAAATTTTAATGTCAATATTGGTCAATTCCGTGATATTTGTCAAGAAGAAGGAATTTTGTCATTGCTATATCTACATGTAGCATTTACTTTTTGCAACACGAGAAAAATAGTTGCTAAATGATCATGGAAATCATAGAAGAGCACAAGTTAATCTAACTTTACTAAAGTATAGGAATGTTATCACGATTTTGATGTATCTTAGCTTGGTGCTTTGCACCCAGTTGAAAATGTGTGGTGTTACTCTGAGTTTATATCCACACCGGGCAAGATAAGAAACATACCTGACCTAGGCGGGAAGCGAACCTGAGACTGGCACCAGTACGCTTGTGTAGTTGGTTGCAAACTTGCACGGATAGGTGGTCAAAAACTTGTCTGGGTAGGATAGTATCGTGTATGAACGAAATCCGTATTCGTACGATTATTTATCGGCATCAAAATTTGCCTGGTGTCGTGTAAACGGGGCTTTATTCCAACGGGGCTCGCGATCAAAATATAATGAAGCTTTAGACTCAGCCTTCCTTGAAAAATTAAAATTGCTTAAATCAGTTCAGTCAGACTAACTATCAAGCAGTCAATCAAAGGATTTTTGTTATCTGCATTTTCCCATACATTCGCGGCCTATATCAATTTAGCTCTAAAGAAATTGTAAATAGGTAAATTAATTTTATGATTTCAATTAGAGAGACTGCAAACAAAATTTGCAAATGTGATATATATATATTAAATATTTTGGTGCAGGTGGTTGCCATTTAAATAAGAAGGAGGTTCCAAATCATTGTCGCAATTTCATCTCATCCTTGCGCCGAGTATGCATAGAGCCTGCAAGTAAACGCTTTTGAAATCATTATGTCAAACAACACAACAGCTTTCTTCACAGTTTCAGATGAAGTTCTTTGGTATTCAATCGTGTTTAAATTCATCGCCATGATTATTGGGGTTTTAGGTAACGTGACAGTTATAATTTATACTCTTTTCTTGCGCAATGCAAAGACGGCAACATGTTACTTAGTCGGAAACCTGGCATTGGCCGATCTTCTCTTGTGTTTAACATTTTATCCAATATGGATCATCGAGTTCCTACAGCTTATTTTAAACATTGACAGTGATCAGGAATTTTTTTGCAAATTGAGTCGTTCTACAGTGCGAGCATTAATGTTTGTTTCAATCGGTACTCTTCTGGCAATTACAATTGATCGATATTTGTATATTGTAAAACCTTTAAAGTACGCTCTAATGGTTACTTGTCAAGAAGTGTTTTTCGCCGTTTTAGCAATCTGGTTAATTGCTTGCTGTCTTTTTGTCGTTATCTATGTTCATATCAGGAGTTTTGGCAGTCGATATAGAAGCTTCTGTTATATACCAGAGGAAATTCACCATTTCATGGATCTTTTTATTGCCTATATTCCTCTTACCTTAATATTTTTTTTCAACTTCCTAATTTTTTCTGTGGCGCGAAAACAACGGAAACGTATCTTGGCTGAAACAGGAATTGCCAGCATTGATAATTCTAACAAGGAATTTTCTAGCAGGAGAAGCTTTGTTCTTAGATTTTTCGTCGCTACAAAAACAGCAAAAACGTTTGCCATCGTTTTTGCTGTCTTGATGCTCTGTGTTCTAACTCCAACAGCGGTCGGACAAATGGTGAACTACTTTTGTAGCAAATCCTGTCAGCAAATTTGGTATGTTTGTTTTAACTATGAACTTCATGCGATAAACTCGATCGTGAACGCATTTATCTACGGAATGCGACACGTTAAGTACAGAAAAGCATATTTACACATTCTTTTCAAACTACTGTCTTGTCGAAAATCCTAGTAAATAATCAACAATGACGGAAACAGGGTCGCGTTTACCGATTAGTGAATAGCTACATAATATAATTTAATATTAAAATATATATCTGCATGGCATTAATTCCAAAGGAAACCATTTTTTCTGTAAAATTACGAATGTTGAAATAAAATGACAATCATAAGCATATCTTTTAAGTTGCCATAATAATGGTGTCCTTGGGTTTCATTGTGTGTTTTCATAATATATGGATTGTCCTAATGTTATAATAGAGCAATGACTTCTGGCTCAGAGTTAAAAAACAACTTACTCTATACACATGACCATTAGTACGCTCAACATTGAAGATCTATATTTTTTTTTAATCGGCAGTATATTAAGGGAGTATTCATTTCAATTCGAAGATGACAAATTGCTGAAATATTAGCTACAGAAGAACCCATACTTTGTTTGTTGCTTTTTCGGGAAGGGGGGGGGGGGGAGCTCAATGAGTCCAAGTAATCTATAGTAAGCTTTTTAATTACTTGCGTGAAGCACAAGCTAATTTTAAATTATTATTAAAAAGAATATTAAATTTGGGAAACTGAAGCAACAATGACATTTTATTTATTATTAAAACATTTCATAATAAAAAATGCATCATAATGAAGTATTTCACGTGTGTTGTTTTGGCATATGTTTTTTTCGATTATATAAATATTTATGTCGATTTTAAAATTTAACAGTTTTGCAGTTCTCTTGTTATGCCGTTCTTCTGCCATTTTTGGCCCGAGCACAAAAGTTTTTTCTTTCAAGCCATCTGCGTAAACTCTGAGGTAAATAACATTGTTCTAAAATAAACTAATAACCCAAATGTTAAACATTGCCACAAACCAAATGGCGTCAATCGTTAAAACTGTCATAATTAATTGGAAAAATGATGATCATGGCAAAATGTTATTTAGTTTACATAATATTTGTATATGGTCGAACCAAGTATTGTTCAGTGTTGGATTGATATAAACGAGTTGTGTTTTCGACATTCAGCACTTACAATTCACATGTCATAATTCACATGCGATACTCGAACTCGGAACGCGTAGCTCAGTTGGTAGAGCGTGACGCTAGGTCGTGAGTTCGATTCTCACCGCGATTAAAGTATTTTTCACCTTCCCGGTTGAGACGCATTCACTTGAGAGCACTTTTTCCAAACATTATTTGTATATATATATACATGACTATATATATTACTTTATGCATCTAATTATATTTAGTAGAATCATACTAGAATTCTATTGCAAATGCTGTAATTTGATTTGTTACTCTACTCGCTATCTATTCCTCGATAGATAGCGAGTAGCGAAACAATCATCTTCCTATAGAGATTTCTTTTAAAGAAATTGCTTAAAAATCAAATTTTTTGTTGAAAATTCCATGTTTGACCTCTGGTTCTACTAAAATAATTAGATTACTCGCTCTCGATTTGTATGCGGTGATAGTTGATTCGGGCTTCGCCCTCAAATACCTATTCAAATAAGTATAAATATCGTATAAATATCTTATTATCGAAGATTCTAAACTTAAGTGGCGAGGCGATTTGGAATCGCTTAAACGTTTCATCGCTGATGATTTGAATTTATCTGGAAAGTGGTCTTCTCCCGGCGGAGATGCGAGAGCATTTACAAACGAGAATGAAATCTCAACCGAGGGTGATATTGTAAAAATAAAATGGTATCAAGGTAAAAAAACATTGTTATTTCAAGGATCTGGAGCAAAGCAAATAGAAGAAGACTTATACAGGAAAATTCAGTTAAAATCAAGTTCAAGTGAAGGGGAAACGTGTAGCAGGTTCGAATGTTCCAATTTGCATAATAACGACAAAGTTAGTGAATCGTTAAATGATTTCAAACTTCAATTCCAACAACTAAAAGAAGTTACAGAACAAAACAAAATTTCTATAGATAATCTAGAATCTAAATGCAAAACCCTTCAATCATCGAGTGATACTACACGCTTAGAGTTGTATAAGCTTCGAAATGAGTATGAAGTTATGTCTTCAGAAAACGCAAATCTTAGGAAAGAAAATGCTGAGTACTTAGCATGCATGAATGGGCTAGCAGGCACTATTGCCGATCTAAATATAAAAATCAAATCGCTTAATGAAGAGAAAGCAAGCCTAGAAGCCTCGGTTCGTCTCCTAAACGAGGATAAATGTCAATTAATATTCAATAAAAATAACGTGAGTTATGATCACGAACGAGAGCAGAGCCTTGTAGAAACAACTCAAGTAGAGAAGAATGGGGATACTAATAACAATCAGAATTCATTGCCTAATTCTAAAGGGCCAATTGGTCTAATGGGCCTAACTCTAATGGACCAAAACACAACGCCTACAGCTGCTCGTGATGTTTCAATAGTTGAATCTAAAGATGTTAATGAGGGCGCCCTATCCAAATATTCAAAAAACACCAATACAGAAAACCCCTTGGTCGTCCCCTCAGCAATTGCATCCACTATACACGATCAGTTTGATCCTCCTACAAATAAAAATGTCTATTTTCCCCCAGGGGAAAAAAACATTTTGAGTAATAATGACAATGGAGCTTGTTATGTTACCCTGGATGAGTTGCGGGGCGACGCTGGACAAAGGAGATGTAATAGCAAGAAAAAATTAACATATGCAGAAGTTTTAAAATCTAACAATGCAAATATTTCGTCTCAGTTGATATCAAAATCTTCCGATAATCCTAAAGAAAACTGTAATGAAATGCTATCCAACACTGATGGTTTTGTCGGTGTACAACGAAAACGGAAAAAATTTAAGTCTTTCTTTGTGTCAGGAATTTCAGAGCATGTAAAGGAAAAACAAATAAGCTTGTACCTTTCGAGGCGAAATGTCATTCCTAGCCATATATCTGTTTTCCCAAGCAAACGTAAGGGGACAATCTCGGCAAAAATCGGCATACCTATAGCATCAGTTTCAAAAGTTCAGGAGAAAACGTTTTGGCCTATGTATGTATATTGCAAGCCTTGGCGACAAAACGACAAAAGAAAACCTGTTGTACAGAGAATTAATAATATGCCCCAAACGGAGGAATATACAACATACGTATAATGGCAGAGAAACACATGCAAAGCATTCCTACAGTACTTGGTATGGGTAGGCCCAGAGGTCAGCATTTCAGCCGAACAAAATCGATGCGCACGCGAAACTTTGGCAATCTTGTTAACGTCCCCATTATTAGAACTGATTATAACAATCTAAATGAGGTCTCTATCAATTCTGATAGAGTCTCAGGCGGAAAATCTGTGAAAGGAAATGAAAGAGCTTTTCCTAACCTAATGTTGTCGAATGCAAGATCATTAGCTAATAAAGTAAATGAACTTGAAATCCTTAAGGAAAGCTACAGAGCAGACCTAATTTTCGTGACAGAAACATGGCTAACAGACTCGGTCCCTGATGAGATTGTTAACGTTTCTGGCCTAAACATTGTCAGAAGAGACCGATTGTGTGGAAGAGGCGGGGGAGTAGCAATTTATATTAATCATGATATACCATTAAAAATACGTGATGATTTAAACGATCAATTCTTTGAATGTTTATGGGTTACTATCCGGCCGAAGTGGCTACCAAGATCAATTTCAAGGATTGCATTGGGATGTGTATACCTTCCTCCAAGTCTACTTACATCTGAGATCGATAATTTTTATGACTATTTTATCACTTGTTATGACAAGCTCTGCGTCGAAAGCCCAAATACTGCCATTATTCTCGGAGGTGACTTCAATCCGGCTAGTAATGGCTTCCAACAGAAACGTTTAGAAAGACACTGTAATTTGAAACAAATTGTAATGCACCCTACTAGAGACACCAGTACATTGGATTTAATTTTTACTAATATGGCTGATTATTACCAGACTCCGGCAATTGTGGCTCCACTTTCAACTTCGGACCACAACATCATTATCTGGAAATCTAAGTGTAACATTTCAGAAAAAGGAAATACGGTTAAAATTAAAGTAAGAAAGTTTCGACAACAGCATGCAGTTAGAACGTTTTGATGCCTTATTAGCAAATTACGATTGGTCTTCTGTGCTCAACATCTCTGGTACCGATGAAAAAGTTAATACGTTTCTGCACATTACTAATAATATGATCTCTGAACATTTTCCGGTAAGGACAGTCAGAATGCACAGTAAGGACAAACCCTTTATGACACCAAAAATAAAACGCCTGATTTCTAAAAGGAACATGGCTTTTAAAAGAAAAAATATCGAATGTGTAAAGAAGCTCAGAAGTCAGATTTCGGCAGAGATTAGGAAAGCAAAAACCTTTTTCTACGAGAATAAAGTAGGTCCAAACCTAAAAAATCGCCCAAAATCTTGGTGGAAAGTCATTAAGCGTTTGATTGGCAAAAAGTCGGCTAAAGCAACGATGGTGGATCCCTCTACTGGGCTGTTGATGGATGATAAACGGTCTGCTTGCTTCATAAACCATTTCTTTGCAAACTTAACTAAGGATTACCCAAAAGTGGGAAAAGAATGGCTAGAACTTCATTGCGCGGAAAATTTGCCACTAATCACCGTCGATGAAGTGCAACAAGAACTGCAAAAAATTAATGTTAATAAAGCACCTGGCCCTAACGATCCATTACTGAAAATTTTGAAGACCTTTGCAAAGTACTTTGCTGTACCCTTGACCGAAATCTTCAATGAATCCTTTCAATCTAAAACTTTTCCTAAAGTTTGGAAGAATTATAAAGTGTCGGGTATTCCAAAATCAATACCTTGTACGCTTGCAGAAGATTTAAGACCAATTGCTTTAACAAGTGTCCTGGCAAAAATCCAAGAAACCTTTGCAGTTAAGTGGATGTATGATGATACCACTGGGAAAATATCGGATTCTCAATATGGTGGTTTACCGCGATCATCGACAGTTAATGCCTTAGTTAATTTATTACATAATTGGCACAAATTAATGGACGAAAGGCATAGAGTGATTAGGATAGTCTTCCTCGACTTTCGCAAGGCTTTCGACCTCATCGATCACAATAAATTGCTAGAAAACATGAGATCAATGGGTGTAAGACCCGCCTTGATAAAATGGTTTGCTTCGTACTTGAATGAGCGATCTCATTTCACACAGTTTGGGAAAGAAACATCTGATTTTGAAAATGTTACTGGGGGCGTCCCACAGGGCAGTAAATTGGGACCAATTGCCTTTGTAATTAAAATTAATATGCTACCTAGTGTTATAGAACAAGTTGTTGGAAACGAGGATGTTGTTGTGGATGGTGATACGATTCTCTTCATGGACGATACCACAAGTTGGGAGGCGTTAGATGTTCATTATCACGTTTCTGGAATGGAAATTGGGAACATACCCAAGAAAATTGAGTCAGTAAAAACCTTTGCGGAAAACGAGAAAATGGTATTAAACGCAAAAAATTGTAAAGAAATGATCATTGACTTTCGAAAAGATAGAACAGTTTTTCCTGCAATGAAAATAAATGACTGTGTCCTTGAAAGAGTTAGCTCTTATAAATTACTTGGTTTATGGATAGATGATGACCTCAAGTGGAAATCAAACACGGAATACGTTGTAAAGAAGGCAGCTAAGCGGTTATATTTTTTAAAAACTCTTAAAGGGTACAATGCTCCACGAGAAGACTTAAAGATATTTTATATCTCGGCTATCAGATCAATTGTGGAATTTGGAGCTCAAATTTGGCATGGTGGCCTGACACAGGAACAGTCTAAAGATATAGAGAGAATTCAAAGGCGCGCTATGAAAATAATATGTCCAAGAAAGACTTACAAACAGGCATTAACTGAATGTGGTTTGCACACTCTAGAATACAGAAGAGATATAATGTGTGTAAATTTAATAAAAGACATGAAACAGCCAACCCACAAACTAAACGATCTTCTGCCACCTATTGTCGGTCTGGTACGGGAGAAACACACGAGACTTAATGAAAATAAATTTTATGATTTTAAATGCAAAACAGAACGTTTTAACAATAGTCCCTTAGTATATGCGATCCGCAAATACAATATGGCTTTTGACAATAATTAATGGTTTTTTCTTGGATTTCAAATATTTTAACTATTGAACTACTATGGCTTTGGTATTCTGGGGCACTTTTAATTAATTATTTTTAATATAGATTGTAGTTTTACAAAAACTCTGTAATTGTACTTATATACATATAATTGATTTCGTCTCTCTTTTTCATGTAAATCACATAACAATTTAGCTGTCTAAGCTACTTAATGTGTGTATTTTTAATAATAATAATAAAAATAATAATAATAATAGAAATCTTGAGCTCGTAATCTAATTGCTAAATAATTTAGCCATGTATAATTAAGTGGCGCCACCAAGCAATGGCTTTTCAATTGTTTTTTGAAGTACTGAAATGTCCCTATAATCCTATGAAAAAGCATTTTTAGTAATTACTAGAAATGACAATCGGTGGTAAAGTTGTAGTGAATGGAATACCGCATATACATTGCTTTTTTCTTGAATTAATAAGTCTTAAAATTCTTATATGGAGCGAAGGCCAGACGAGCTCTTGTTTTGCGGTCTGCATTCCCAAAAAAATGCGACAATTTTGCACTGT
This sequence comes from Muricea muricata, assembly GCA_963855995.1. Taxonomy (NCBI): domain Eukaryota; kingdom Metazoa; phylum Cnidaria; class Anthozoa; order Malacalcyonacea; family Plexauridae; genus Muricea; species Muricea muricata. The sequence goes on from OY979716.1 coordinate 113,624,098, forward strand.
TTGATATTTTAAAACTTTTGTATGCAGGAACTGTTACTTAAAAAACAAAAGCACCCATTCAATAGACACCGACATCGAAATGTTAACAAATTTTATAATATGTAAACAAGAACAACAGCGATAAGTAATTTCGATTGTATATGAAATTAAATTTCAACTTCACGTGAAAATTCATTGGGGGCGTGGCAACATGTCTCAACGTTCTCGCCTAAATATGCGCTCAAATCATTGAGATAACTTTATTAGCATGATTTTTTTGAAATAATTGTGTAATGGAAGAAAAAAGTTGGTTTTTCCAAATGATTGGTGTGGCAGTAAATGAGGCGGTAATCGTGGTAGGGAAGTCTACGCATCACTCGGTTCTTGCAATGAGAATATAAGGGGTCACCTAGCTGGTTGTCATCTGTCGCGAGAATCCATCACTGATTCCCAGCTAATCGTAGCTCGTGCAGGCCTGTTCGATATCAATGCAGATAAAATGAAATGCATGGCAGCACCGTAACCACCTTGACAGATTCTGGCATCTATTAAGATCTTTTCAGTATCCCAGTCATGGGGTCACGTCCACTGATCTCAAAGTAGACGGAATTTAGCTTCTATAATTATATATGCAAAATTCACTTCCGGGGACCACGGAGTGAAACAAACTTGTATAGAAATGTATGGCGGACAACACGCACGAGCACACAATTTCGAAAATTTAAGCCAATTAAATTTTTGAAAATATGCGCTCGTGCATGTTGTCCACCATACATTTCTATAAACGTTTGTTTCACTCCGTGGTCCCCGGAAGTGAATTTTGCATATATGATGATTAGGCTTCACTTTTCTTATCTATAGAAGCTATATCCAGTCTACTACTATGAGATCAGTGGTCACGTCAAGAAACACTGAGGGAGGCTGCGTGAAAAATTTGCAAGCCACAAATTAAGGACATACTCTGTGTGGAAAATATGTTTAAATATTTAAAAATCACTCAGTAATGTAGGTCGAAATGTGAAAGCACATTGTAGCGTAGTAGGTAACGTAATTATTTCATGTGCACAATGGCGTCTTTAAAAGAATGTGCAACTAGAGTGCAATTCATTTAGGCAGGTGCTTCTATTATTGATAAAGTTAGCTCCAAGGCCACTCTGACTTTACGTTTTAGTCAGTTGGTTGACCAATCGTGTGATGTATCGGTACCTGATGTAGACATAGAGTAATCCAAATGCTGTTTTAACAAAAAATCTGGGTATTGAAACAAGCAATCATCAACATTTGGTTTTTGATTTCTGGATTAGGGTTTTTGAAGTAAAAATCTACCTCATGGTCGAGGAAAAAGCTACAAAAAAATTTCCGCATGAAAGTAATAATTTGCATACATTTATCGACAAATCCCACCTTGTCGTTTATGAACAATTAATGCAGAGAAGACACGTGCTGAAGAACTAATTCAACTGCATTAGCAAGTTTCCAATTTAAAACCGCCATTTTGAATTTAACTAACTAAAACTAACCAAATGCATTTATTTTTCACACCTTTGAGTGAGAATGTATTTTTCACACCTTTGAGTGTTTGTACTTACACACAGGTACCTATGTAAGTACAAAAACACAACTTTTGTTAACATTTCCTTATTCATAGTCATTATAAACCAAGTAAGCCATTTTTGAAGGGGACTCTTTTTTTGGCAACCCCCTGTACATAATTCCTGAATGTTCCCAAGTTTACTTCCTTATTATACCCTGTAGAAGACATCAATTTCACTTTCCGCTATCACAGCCCCGGGCATTTATGTTGAAACTCCACAAGTGGATGTGACTCCTGTCGTCAAACATAAAAGACAACCTCCAATATGGTCACCCAGCTGTTAGGAGACTTCGCTGAAATCGTCTTTCTCTGACAGTGAAAATAAAAAGCCAGATTCCATTATAGTCCCTGACGTCTGCGAATGAACCAAACCTTCTGACATTTCAATTATCTGGTACATTGAATGAAGCACCAAGAAGCGAAAAAGAGATGTATCAAAAAAGCAACAAATGCTTGCAAGATTGTTTGTGAGGTTACTGCGCCTCATGCTGGGAAAGAATTGTTCAACGCGACCTTTAAGCCATGCCAACCCCAGTGTCCAATGATCTGACTGCTAATTATGTCAGCGTATCAATATGCCACGACTAGAAACCTTGAAACTACAAATTTTGAGCATATATGCCTACAGATATAGTGCAGAAACTGTGATAAAAATGCATGAACCCCATGGAAAATTGACGAAATGGCAAAAAAAAGCAAGCCTGCATGCTAAGGAGAATGGGCCAGGTAACTATGAGGAAAAGTTGAAACGAAACAGAATTGGAATAGATAGAACGAAGCTAGCTTGACCATTTTATTGAATTTGCAAACCACCCTTATTTTTGTAAGTGAAACGCTGAAAAATGAATTTGTGTTAAAATCAGCCTTCTCTTCTACTCGGAAAAGGCCTTGTAAATTCCGATCAAACATACATTTCTAATTTGATGAACTAGCTAGGCGTTCAAGTTTTATATATTTTTATATATCACTGAAAAAAACAGATCACTATTTAAATCTAATGTCGCATGACACCATGGCACTATAGAGACGATAAGTAATAGCCGGGAAATGGTGCTCGCTGATTGCATAAATGATCATGCAAATTATATTCTGATCTGCAAGATAAAACTTACACAGCACGTTAATAACAGCAGCCGATAAAAATATGCGTATGCGCATCGCAATAGTGCCTACCTGGTCGTAATTCAACCACAATCATTTCAACAGCAGAGCATAGCGCATATGTATGTAATCGGTGATACTGTAGTCTTGATGGTCTGATTTGAAGATACAGGGTTTTGGCACTTATGGTTTGGGGGCCGCTTCTACTCTCCCCTATAATTCGAACCATATGTAGTGGAGTTATGAGACAGACGGTGGAGGCACCAATTCGATGTCGTTGTCGAAAGGCAACCGCATTTGGGTGGTTGTCAAAGCCAAATGTGCGAAGCCATGCGTGTGCCATCTTTTTATATAGACATAATTGGTACTTTTCACCACTTTGACAATCCCAGGCTAATCCTTAGAAGGTAGCAGAATTCTAGACACCATTTAAAACCTGCTTTATTAATTAAATTGATTACGCTAGCATGCAATCTCATGTGATAAATGTATGGCGTGATTTTTTTTTTCGATTTTTTTCGTAAGAAAAACGATAGTTCCAACCGTTAAGAAAAAAAAAGCATTTTTAACTTGGTTTTTTCGTAAAATTTTTATGGTAGTGTATTTTTTTCATTTTTTTTTGTTTTTTGCTTTCTTTTAGCACGGTTTTTTCTGAATTTTTTTCGGTCACTTTTGAGAAACGGCTCACGGTACGGTTTTTTCTGAATTTTTTTCGGTCACTTTTGAGAAACGGCTTTAGTGGCTCTGCGTTGGACATCCTCAATTAATGCAATATACTTTTTTTTCATAAGGAGACCATAATTCGCTTCCACTATTAGAGTATGGAAGCGAATTATGGTCTCCTTATGAAAAAAAGTATATTGCATTAATTGAGGATGTCCAACGCAGAGCCACTAAATTTATACTAAATTATCCAAAGGCCACTGATTACAAAAGTAGAATGCTTACGCTTGATCTCCTTCCATTGGAGTTTCGACGGCAAATGAAGGATTTGATATTTCTCTTTAAACTCAAGAATGATTTATATAATCTTGACTTTGAAGAATACGCTCGGAGTGTTCACGCAAAGCGTCAATCTGGTTATAATTTACGAACCTCACACCAGGATAATTTTTCTGAACTTAGATATAGAACTAACTATTTTGGTTATTCATACTTTCCTAGAGTTATACGCTCATGGAATGATTTACCTTCCACCTTAAAAACTATTAGTACAATAAGTACTTTTAAAACCGCGCTAAAGAAATTCTACTCTTTGAGACTGGATTGTAGTAATTTTTAACATGGTTGAACCTATATCTAGTATTGACAATAAAACAAACATAAAACAAGTCAATGACCTTTGGGTCAATTCCTGCGGTTGTCACAATCCGTATCAGTTTTTGTCAGTGGGGATAAATTTTTATAAAAATATAGGCTATATTAAATAAAATTCACCCGAGCCCATTTGCGAGCCTTCGTTTATATTTCATCAAATAATATTTAATCATACTCAGTCGAGAAAGATCTTCAAGTTGCTTTTGAGTGTAATTACATTTTTAAATCTATATAAAAATTTATTTCAAAATTAATCCAATTAAGTCGTTTATACAATATCACAAATAACAAAAATTGGTAAGATCACAAGTTGAGCGTACAGTAGGTTTCTGGTGCTACGAATTTCTACTGAATCCCATATTTTTGAAAAAAAAATGTTTGTTGAAATCAGCCTTCTCTTGTACTCGGAAAAGGCCTTGTAAATTCTGACAAAACATACATTTCCAAATTTGATGAACTAGCTAGGCGTTCAAGTTTTCTATATTGATATATATATCACTGAATAATACAGATCACCTTCATAATTCAGCCACAACTAGCGGACAGCAGGACATGGCGCATATGTTTGTAAATCGGTGATACTATAGTCTTGATGGTCTGATTCGAAGATACCGGGTTTTAGCACTTATGGTCTGGGGGCTGCTTCTACTCTCCCCTATAATTCGAACCAGATGTGGTGGAGTTATGAGACAGCCGGTGGAGGCGCCAATTCGATGTCGTTGTCGAAAAGCAACCTATTTTGGTTGGAACCAAATAATTGGAGCTTTTCACCATCGTAACTTGTAACTTAGAATTGCTTTTCAATAATCCTGATTTGTACGCAAGGCACTTTAAAAGTGGCTTTTGATAAGATAAAAATTGGATATTCTTGATTGGAAATGGAAATTGGAGTTAAACTAATCAGAATTAAAATATTTTATTAAAACATTGTGGGCTCAGTGCATCAGCAGACTTTTTCAAGCAGTAAATGCACCCTTTTGGCTTTATATAGTAAACAAAATAGCGAAAACGATCCCCACATAGGAAATATTTTAAAAAACAAAATCACAAATTTTGACTGATTTCATGCATATTTAAGCGCGAGAGACGTTTTAGAAAAGTCACTCGGGACCTTATGTACTCGTTAACGGCACACATGCACTTTTCTTGATAAGAGTTCTTGATAAACATGCACCTATTAGAATCAAGAAAATAAGAAATAAGTGTAATGTACCATGACTTATTAGTTCAATCAAATTTTTAAATATGTGAACGCACTATTGTCTCGGTGTGCATGCGAATCATCTACAATGTCGAAACTAAAGCACTGAAAGAGGATAAAAGACAATTTGTGAGTGTGATAAACAATCCTAATCAAGCTTGGGAAACTGTTAACAAAATCCTAAATCGCAAACAATCCTCTCAGGGGTAAAATAACTAACTGAAATGAATTACCCGAGTCCGTTAACAGTTATTCCACTAATATTGCATGGAGCTAACATTGCCAAAACCATTGAAAACAGTTACGCGAATTTTACGGATTATTTAACAAAAACGACAAGTGCTTTTAGATTCAAGGCGATTGGTGCGACCAAAGTTGTTGGGTTGCCTCGGTCTTCAAATCCTCAAATTGCTGTAGCAGTGATTGCTGAATTTTTAACCAAGATTTTCAATACAGCAACTAAATAATGAGACATTTCCATTCGAATGAAAAATAGCTAAATACCATATGAACAATTGGAGGATTTTTCAGCTAATTTGCTGCCCGATCGCCAATTTGGTTTTGGACAGCTTCATTCTACAGAATCAACCCCTTTAGTACAATTTAGCACAGTTTATTAATTTCGAGTTACAATAGCTTTTGATGCAATAAATAAAACCATGATATTTTATTAAAGAAACTTGATAGGTATGTCATAGAGTTACCAGCTCCCATCTTCTAAGAAGTTACCTAATAGACAGTACTCAGATTTCTTGAAAAAATGGCGTATTGTCTTGTTCAAAAACAGCTACATTTGAGGTTGCTCTTCATGGGATCGATATAAACGATTTATCGGGTAGTTTGAAGTTTTCGTTGGCAAGAATATTTGGTGATGATATACTACATTTACTGTCTTTGGTGAATCAGTTCTTGATGCAAAGGTAGCCATCAGTCATGACCTGTCAAATATCAAGCAACGGCTATCTGCAAACAAGTTGTAACTAAATCTTGTCCAACTGAGTATTTGTTAATCCAATCAATGCATTACATAAGTAACCCATTTTGTGCCCTCAAAGTGTATATCAGTGACATATACCAAAAAAGGTTAGAACAAAGGCTCTTGAGGTCTATACTAAGAAATTGTTATCTTGGAATAAGCATATTGAAGAAATTTCAAAACACATCTCATCCGGCATCGGGGCGGTCAGAAAACTAAAACCTCAAGTCGATCATAATAAGTTAATATATGCCTACACAACGCACTAAGTTTTACCCCACGTCGATTATCCTTAATTATGAAATGTGGGACAAGCACGTAATTTTAATGTAAAACAATTCAAATTTATATCAAATTTCATTTGATAACGTTTCGTTGCTACATCGCAACATCATCAGAGCTATATACAATGAATAAACATATTAAGTTGTATCTATATTTATCATATAGACTGCCATCGGATATTAAGTTTTCTGTAATCTGATTGGCTCGCTACTAGTAGGATATTAGCTCATGTCCTACTAGTAGAGAAACAAGATGGCAGGCGAAAGTTTTTCGATCGCAAAAAATCTTGTTTTGAGCATTTTGGCAGCCTTTCTTGGCCCTATGTACAACACATAAACTTAGATGAAGTTTTGAAGGTTAGTACTTGATTTAAATGTCACCTCAACAAGTTTAAAATACAGTTTTGTACGAATTAATACTGAATAAGTCTCCCGAAAGCTGGAAAAGATTATAATTGTTTTTAATTGCTATAATTACAAAAACTGTGCTCAATTTTGAGGTCAACAAGCGATTGCGTCCCCAGAACATTTATATTTTTTAAGAATTTGAAACTTTTGGCAAAATTTGTTTGAAACATAATTTTAAATAACAATAATTAAGTAGTGTTTTATTCGTATTAGCGGAAGTTGTTTACATTGCTAAACGCACTAATAAGTATATTTTACTGAAATATTACTGCACTCGGAAGTTTTTTATTAGCAGTTGTTGGCTATATAATAAAACAGTTATTCTACTCATTCTCGTCGTATACGACTCGAGTTCGTAGAATTCGAATAACTGTTAAATACACGATAACTAAGTAGTCTGCAAACGGTTAAAATTTAAAAAATGAAGGTACTAATAATAAAAGAGTTACAAGAACAAATGAATCTGTCAAAGCAAAAATTGAGCGATTGGATATTACCGGTATATGAGCATACCAGGTCAAGTTTGAGTTGGATTAGTGATTGAAATAAGTTTAGTGGCATAAAGGAATGATCATTATTAAGGATAGGTTTTAATTTAGAAATGAGGAGACTTTCACACATTTCAAGATCAAACTTGCCTGACGTTAGTATATTAAAGTCAGAGTCGGAAGTGTTATGTCTAGAGATATGAGTCGATATTGGCGAGACTGAAAGCTTATTTCCAGTTTTGGACGAAACTCCCATAACTTCTGAGATTTGCGTGTGTATACGTCACCATGTTGGCGTGTTTGACCAACATACAATGCGCCACAACATTGACACTTATATTTATACACAACATGAGATCTCATTGCAAAAGGAATTTGGTCCTTGAATAGAAAAAGTCAGACAGTCTGCACGTAGGACGGAAGACAAAGCGAATAGATACATGTGAGTTAAGCAGATGAAAGTAATCTGTAAAGTTGTGTGCGTATTTGTAAACCATGTTGACAAGTATATGGAATGCAAAAGAAAAGGGTCTTTTTAGAGCAGGAATGAGCAGTTGTTTTAGGCGAAAATATTTTGTCGAGAAAAGTCCTAATGCAGTTATCAGTAAGGGAGATTGAATAACCGTTCGGGGAAAATACTTGTTCTAGGTTCTGAAATTCACAGTGAAAAGACTGGTAAGACGACCAGATATTAAAGTAGCGTTAGATCAAAGAAAGGAGCAGACCTTTCTTATATGTCATTGGGATGAAGCTGTTAAACTAAGTAAAGAGTCCTGTTGACGTTGGTTTGTGAAATACAGAAGTGGAGAAGTGAACGTTTGTTCGTGTGATGTTGATGTCAAGGAATATGGTAGAGAACCATCATTTTCTAACCCATGTGTAAACAGGATATTAGGATGTTTAGAGTTGAGATATTCAAGGAACGGTGTGACTTGTTCTTTAGATTAAAAGATAAGGAAACAATCATTAACATAACACCTATAGAACATCGGTTTAAAGGTATGAGGACAGTCAGCTAACCAAGTACGTTCATGAAATGACAAGCATATGTTGGCGAATAAAGGCCCAAGAGGAGAGCCCATAGCAACACCATCCTTTAGATGACAAAGTTTACCGTCGAAAAGAAAGTGGCAGTTTTTTACAGTCATAGTCTGTAGGTTAGTGAATTGTTGTATCGTGAAGCCATGAAAGGTTAGCAACGAAACGTTAGCAAATTAAATCTAATATAAACTTGAGTTGTTTGACAAGTATGCATTTAAAATTACTTGCTGGACATTAATATTCATATTGAGATTGGTTTTCCGTCTATTACAAACATCAAATCATCCGTTTGAGTATTGTTTGAAATCATCATAGCTTTACACTTATATGGGTTCAGAATCAGGTTATTATTGGAAGACCAAGTACTTACAATTTTCAATTCTACTTTGATTAATTCATAGTTTCTTCTACAACAGTGGGATTAAGGTCACTAGAATATGACCGGTTGTTTTCAGCGTAATTGGACAGCTTGGCCATTTTTATTAAACAGGAAAAGTCACTAAGGGGTACATTGAATAATAGCGGGCCCAAGACTGAACCTTGAGGAACCAGTTCAACTGTTTTATTGGCCAGAAAGTGCAATGGACTGGCCGGAGCCTTTTTTTGATAAATATGCATAAACCGACACACAAACTGCAAAGGCTCCGACTCGATTGTCCCTTTCGGTAAAATCCCTCGACACCCCTCGTATGTAATTACAAGTAGATAATTAAAACTAACTTAGCCAACGAGAGCGGTTGATTTCTAATTAATCCATAGTAGGTTTATAGCTACGAAAGAATATTAAGTATCAATCATTTCAAGATGTCCATATAATTTTGTTGATATTGAACATTGACTTGATCTTAAGCGAATGATATGTATACATCAATACGTCTAGCCATCTGCCTGATATAGATCCAACTATTTTTTAGCAAAAGCTAACTATGGCCATCAGCTGTGCATACATACATATTTAAACTGATAATTGTTGTTGAACCTTTTGGATCTTTAAACCTTTGTTGCTCATAGCAGACATTCTCAATACTGACGTCCATGGCAAATGTCACAACAGCTTTCAACGCAATCTCTAACAATTTTTTTCTGTGTTCAATTGTGTTCAAGTCTATCGCGATGATTGTCGGGGTTTTAGGAAATGTGACAGTTATAATTCATACAATTTTTGTGAATAAAGAAGAAACAGTGACATCTTACTTGGTGGGAAATTTGGCTCTTGCAGATCTTCTCGTATGTTTTGCATTTTATCCAATATGGATCATCGAGTTTATTAAAATTATTTTGAATATGGACAGCGACCAGGAGCTATTTTGTATGATAAGTCGCTGTACAATATGGTCGTTTATATACGCTTCAGTTGCCACAATCCTCATAATTACAGTCGATAGATATTTGTATTTTGTGAAACCTCTGAAATATCCACTGATTGTAACACGCCGACGAGTGTTTCTTGCTGTCACAGGAATCTGGTTAACTGCCTGCTGTCTTTTTATCGTCTTGTATTATCATATCAGACCTTTTGGGAATGGATTTCGAAGCTTTTGCTACTTTCCAGACAGCGTTGCATATTTCATGGACTTTTTTATTAGCTATATTCCCCTTATTCTAATATTCGCTTTCAACTTTCAAATTTTAACTGTTGTGCGAAAACATCGCAGGCGTATTTTTGCTGAAACAAAGATGGCCACCATGAACGATTCAAACGAAGAGTCAGCGACCAGAACAAGCTCTGTCGTTGCATTTCTCGTCGCTTTAAAAGCAGCAAAAACATTTGCCATTGTTGTTGTTGTGTTGACAGTTTGTATCCTAATTCCAGCCGTGGTTGGCCAAATACTAAAAAGATATGGTAGTCATTCATGGCTTCGTTTTTGGTACGTTTTTCTAAATTATGAATTTTATGGAATAAACTCGATTGTTAATGTATTTATCTATGGAATGCGGCACGTGAAATACAGGAAATCGTTCATCCGCATTCTTTCTAAACTTATTTGTTACCGCAAATTCAACAACTAAAGAATTTCACTGGTTTTATATTCGTTAATTTGCTGATCGGAGCATAAAGAACTACCTTGGAGTGTGGCTAAAATATATAAAACGTAAATTTTAACTAAAATCAAGAAAATTTTAAAGAGCTAATTAGAGTGAAAATCACACACAGGTCGAAATTCAAGCCGAGAACGGAGACCAAAATTCAGTATCAACTATACTTTGAACAGTGCTCTGACAATTGAGCTAACGGAGGCACAACTGTACAAACTGACAAGAGCGCGCTTGAAGTGTATTAACACAAAAGTAAAGGATATGTCGCAGAGGCGAATTCTCTGGACGGGGGAAGGGGGCTTCTGGCAGGATTGCTTCCCTCTCCTAAGAAAATTTCTAATCTAATTTTGAATCTAATACTGAAACAGGTCTCCCTCCTCACCAGGTTTTCTTCTCCTTCTGCGCGAAAGTCTTGCATGGGTACGCCCACTCATCTGTCACTACCTGAAGCAAGTAGCCGGTTAACGAAAACACTCGTGTTAGCGCAAAAATATCACGACACCAAGCAAATGATGGGTTTCAACAAAACAAAGTGTTGGTAAAAAATAAAATCACGATAGATGCATAATATAATACGAGACAAACAGATGTAATGTGTCCAAGATTGACCACAAAGTTCAAGAATAGAAAGAGCTTACCGCCTGTTTGCTAAATCCGCTCGGTCAGCATTATTCCTTTTGGAAAACTTACTTTATAATGTTTGGTCAATGTCTAATTGTTACGGTGCACTAACGTTGTCGCGAATTTACTATATGAGTAAATTTAGAGGTGTTTAAGAATTTACTGATATAGTAAATTCAGAGGAGGAGCTCATGTTTAACTATACATGTACATATAAAGCTTATTACATTTAAGTGCGTGTAAATGTGTAATCATGCAAAAGGCAATATTTGATGGCCCGCTTGAAAGTGTTTCTATTTATTTCTACCAAACCGTAAATGATCGAAGTAAATGATAGACGAGATTTGTTTCTCGGCTCTCTCCAGTTGGTTGGTATGATGCTAGTGAAGCCGCATGTTCGTGCTGTCATGCACTTTTGTGAGAATGTCGAGTTGGCGGTTTAGACCACAGGGTGAGATTTATCAATGGCCTAGAAGTAGGAGTTCGTTCCGTAATCACGAAACTAAATAGAAATCATTTGGTGTTAAAACGTATATCAAGGAGAGATACACAAAGTTGTTCCAAGAAATTCTTTGCAAAACAGTCAAATTCATTGTTTTCTCTCGATTTTCCTTTGAAACTTTATTACAGCTTAAAAGTGCAAAATTTTAAACTTGTTTGAAACAAAAATGACCAACATCATTGGAAAAGTCACAAAAAACTACTTATAAGGCATTTAAATAGTTACCCTGATTTTTAATATGATTATTGAGTTATTATTGTTGCTCCAAATGTTAAATATGCCAAAATCCCGCTAAAAAGAGTGACTGGGTACTAAGCAAAAAACACGTTTCAACAGCTCATAACTTTTAAAAAACTTAAAATAATTGTAGCCATTTTAATTTTCTGTATGTAATTTTTTGTAAACTTTCTAATGATGCAGGTTATTTTTGTTATAACTGAATCCAAAATTTTACATTTTTTAACTGGCAGTAGTTTTAGTTGGAAAATTGGAGAAAACCATAATATTTTAACATTTTGCAAAAAAATTATAAGTATTTGATTTTATATTAATAATACTATAACCTTACATATTTCAAAAGTTCTGAAAGTTTCGTTTTATAGGAACGAAACTGAAAGATAGAAAGTTCACCCTGTGGTCTAGTTGTGTTTGCTTTTATGGTGTTTGAATTCAGTTGGAAGCTGGCTTTGGTAGTAGACTGTGTGGTAGTTGATGAGGATTTGGGCATGATGGTGGAATTTGGAAGGTTTGATGTTGGATGATGAAGTGTTTGGGGGGTGCATGTTGAGTCACTGTGCGGTGAAGTGATCAATTAAGTTGCATCAAACCTGCAGTGAAAATCAGACTTGATTTCTGCATGGCTTGCTTCAAGTTGTTGAGACAACTAGCTTGTGAATAAAAAGTATTGTCAAAACTAGCCTGTATTATACAGGGGCTGACGGACCTCAGCGTAAAATAATTGGAATCTATCCTCGAACATCGGAATTAGAAAATGTTAAAAGAACGCAAGAAAAGCTAAAACATCAACTATCAACAACTTAAATAAAGCGGGACTAAAATTATCGAAAAATTACAAATATTTTTTTCGTTGTTTGATTTAAATTTATTTTTGGTAATGACAAATTGTCACGAATAGTCGATACAACATTTGATCGGCTTTTAAGGAACAATCTAACAATCAATCAAATGACAGTCACAGATCAGATCGTATTCGTCATTCGACAAAACTATTCTGGTTCCATTGGCGTATAGATGGCAGTTCAAACTAAAAATTACATTTTAGTCAAGTTTCTTAAAGTGCATATGAAAGAATTTTTATTTGTTCCCTAAAAAATCGGCCATGACGAGACGATTCGAATGATGTATATCATTATTTGATAGGACAAATACTTCCAGAGATATTTAGCTTCGAACACGCCAAAAAATAGGTTTTTTTAAATCAGGCCGGGAGAAAAGAAGCTGGGTACGAATTAAGGTTTGTGACGTCAAATCGGGAACGGAAGTAATTTGACCTCCTAACTGTTCTTTAGTGTTTTGTATAAACAGCGCAATTAAATTAGAAAAATTTGAGAAAATTTGTTTTATTTTACGAAAGTTATACTAATATGAGTAGTTCTAAGGTATACTCCGATGAAACGTTTTCATCTAATGAATCAGAGCCGGATTATGTTGATGAATACGAACTTGAAGTCGAGCAATTTGATGTAGCCATGTAGGTTCCACGTCGCCATCGCATGAGGCAAAGGTGAAGGCATCGGAAGACAGTGTAGCTGCGGCAGCTTCAATTTCTTGGATCATACAGGAAAGCCAGTGATGTGTAGCGCATCATTCAGGATTTAGGATTACCTGTTTAGAGAAATGGTCACTCCGGATGGCCGCAAGTAAATATCGAACAATATCTCGCCGAGCATTTCGCCGAATGGTTCAGAAGAGACGTAAGTATTAGGCTGAGCTTTTGTTGCAATTAAAAGTAATTGACATGTTTTACACAAACACGCTATACTCACTTTAAGAAATAGACTACATAAATTATAACCCTAATACAGCTAACGATACGCTCGCAGATACATAGATAGACCGCAGATTAAAAATGCATGCAGTGGTTGTTTGCAATTTGCTTTTCTTCATGTTATTGCTCAAATTACTGTACATAATTTTGTTTCCAATATTTTTTGCTTAACCATGAAAAATATACCACCAGATACCACAGCATTCTTCACAGATGCTATCTAATTTATTTGCCTTTATTTTGTTTTTTGTATACTTACTATTTCTAATCTTTTTTTAGGTTCTAGCAGGCAAGATCATATAGAGACTGGAGTTTTCTCAACTTGTCTACAGCATGTGTATACCAACCAACTCAAACAAAATTTAGAGAAAATTCAGATGTATTTACAGGTTTTGATGAGGATATTGACTCAGAATAATAAACTGTTTTACAAATACAACATACTATTTTTACACTTTGCCCCAAATGGTCTTTGTTCAACTGTTTTAATAGCATAGTCAATGTTTGCTTCCCCTCCCTGAGGTTGAGCCAAATATTGTTTAGTGCATTAAATCTATTGTGCACAAGTCGAGTGCAATGAGGCAATGACAACACAAAACTGCTAAAGGTCACTTGGTGAACAGTACAATAAACACAGGTTAATAAATTATCTTGTACATACACTTTTTCTATCTATTTCCATCACATTTGTTGTATTAAATATCTATTTGTTAATAAAATAAAACTACAGAATTAAATATACAATATCTACAATATCATATAGTCATTTGCCACTCTGCTTATTCCTTAGGCAATCCAGGACATTTTCATGTCCCTTCTGGTTTCTCAACAATTTTCAGACACTATAAAATAATTATATAATGTTAGGAATTTATGTGTTTTTATTGGTCAAGACAGACACAGAATTGCACCACACAAAACTGTATTTCAAAATGTTTAATGCTGTTTTCTTGGTATAAAATAAATAAATAGATAAGATTTTGCTTTGTCTGTTCAGTTATAGATGAACAGTATGAATTCATAATGTGGGAAGAACAAAAATGTGATAACTTAGCCCTGGTGACTTTCAAGCTGTTTTAAACGAAATCTGTCACTAACAATGGCAAAATGCAATTATGCTTTTATTAAACCGACATACAGAAACATTCATTGCACCAAACAAATTCTTTTGCTGGTTTGTACATAATGTCATAGCAGCCATGTTGGAGGTATAACACAGAATAAAGAATATGTTATTGGTACTATTTTCGGATCTGGCTGGCGTGGATGGCCGACATTGTCTGCGCTTTCCTAGAGATTGACTGCAAACCAGGAATAAAACCTTATGAGCGTGCCTCCTACTAGATCTAAGTATATATAACTGAAAACACTTACTAGAACGTAATTCGGCAGAGATTTTCTTCTCGTGGGTCAACTTTTGTCAACAGTTCATGGCGAAGAAGCCTGTTTTCTTTTCGTAATATGACATATTCGTCACACACGTATGTAGCCATTGTTTGGGTAAATTTCTCACGTTATATCCCTTCATTTAGTTCTTTCGGGTTCAAACAAAAACAATTGTTAAACTGTGGACACTCTACTCGTACATGTAGTGTAAACCGTTCTTACAATGTCTAGTTAACAACAAGGTCAATAAAGCTAAGTTTGTAGCAAACCGATTTGCGGTATGCAAATGAAAGAATTAACTTAAAGTGTTAACAGTGTTAAATTACCGAAACAATGGTTTCTGATGCCGTAGTTTCGTCCATTACAACACCAGTTTCCTCGAACTCTATTGATGTAGAGGGTTGAGGCTCTTCTACTGCAGTATGTTCTCCCTTCGCAATCTAAAAATTTTTTTAATGGTAACATAAGTTAGAAATACTTGCGATATATCATCATCATATATGCAATTTTGCTTTATAAATTGTTTGCCTCAGCAATCTCACCTTGTGTTGAAGTGTTCTAGCTGTTCTCTTCGTCATCTCTTGGCCGCCTTCGCTTGCAGCGAACAATGTTGGGAACGATGAAACATCGATCTCATCTTTTTTTAGCCACGGAATGTAAGTTTGCCCCGGCAAATTTACTTGGCGAACAAATGCGTCCAGCCTCCAGATGCTTCGAGTATATCCAGTTTGAACTGGAAGGCTCCAATTTAGCGTGTTTGCGCTTAACGAAATCTACCCAGCGCTTGACTCGCTTTATCGCCTCTGGTCTGGAATTCCCATCACAAAGAATCTTATGAAGAATTATACCGCTTTTTGGATCCGGCGTGTTAGAACACCCAAAAACAACGCAAAGCGAAGGTATTTTACACTCATATTTGTGCTCATATGCTGCGCCAAACAATATTGATTTATAGCAAATTGATACTTGCAAAATTACTTCCGTTCCCGATTTGACGTCACGAGCTTTATTCGGACTCAGTCTTATTTTTCCCGGCCACTTTTGAAAATTGGCGGGTTTAAAGTCAAATATCTGCGAAAATATTTTTCGGATTGGGAAATGCAACATGTCATTCGAATCGTCTCGCCACGGCCGATTTTTAGTGAAAAAATCAAAATTCTTTCATATGCACTTTAAGATTTTCATAAGCAAAATGACATTTCGTGTTTCGAATAATTACTAGACACATTCAACAGTATCCCACCAAAAACGATGAAGAAAAGTCAAGCTTGCATGTGAAACGACTGCGCAATAACGTAATTGTCATCTCAACGGGTTCTTTATTTGAAAAGTGTACAAGCTGGAATAGCTCTAGTACAGTACGTTGTTGTGAGTATTTGCCAAAAGCAGGTCGTTTCGTTAATTTTATTGTTTTGATTTTAAGCAGTTTTGGTAATGCATGGTATGTAAAATAAATCTCTGCGCCATTACATATAATATACTTGACTAAAATATAAAATACTCAGCAAAAAAAGATTCAAACTTTCCAGTACTGTCTACTGATAGTATTAATGGTATTTCTCTGTAGAATTATTGGACTTGACCATCTTACGCAAGTGAAGTATTGACATTATATATAGGAATATACTTAAAAATCTACAGCGTCGAATTAATATAACATAATAAATGACAAATGTATAGGAGTGTATACTATAAAACGGATATCATTTATTTTCTGTTAATGGTTTTGTCAATGTGCTATTAACAATTTGAATCAAGCCTTATTTCGAAAACTTGAATCAAGTCTAGAGTTCGCTTCTTACACCAAGTCTGTAGTTCGCTACTTGTAGCAAGTCTGTTGACAACATGCCGACTTGTAACCATCAAGCCGGAGCAAGCAATGCGAACACATCCTTAAATCAGCTTGATGATTGCAAGTTGTAGAAAGCGTGCAGCAGACTTTCTGCAACTTTCGCGTTTCTGACTGTATACGTCACTATATAAGGACTTTATGTGTCAAAGACGTCTTACATAAGCAAAACAACCAATAGCAATACTCCAGACCTTTGATGGGCCGAGAAGGATGGTGTTAGTGTTGAACAGTGCGCAATTATACACAGCAGAAATAGCTAGAGAGACTTGTCCAATGATGAAGCGTTTGCATTTGACTGCATTACTTATATATCTACAAGGAATTTCAGGTAAGAGAATTCGGATTATGACAAGGCTTGTGTTGTCGAAATTCATCGTCACATTTACAGGGAAACTTGCTCAATAACGTTTTTTTATTAGTTATATGTTAGATCACTCGATCACTGTTGACATCGATAGTAGTATGCGAAATATGAGCGCTATTAAGATATGATTAATAATCGCGTATCAGTGGTTTTGTGGGAATACAAATGTACTATTCAGTGCAAGTGCTGGTCAGGAGACGTAAAAGACCTTCTTCGGCTCAGCTAGTCCCCTAAAGAGATATACCATTGTGCGTAGCAAATGATTAAGTGATTGCCTAAGTTAAAGAGTAAAATATAAAGTATACATGGATAAAAACCAACAAAGTTAGTCGTAACTCGCAATTCAATACATGAAAGATAAACCTATTCACACAAGCACTTTGATATTGTCGGACATTTCCGCACAAACACGCTATTGAACAAATTTCACATAACTATATTTGTTGATACAATGGTCCAAATCACGTGAAATACATGCTATATGAGGTAAATTGACCAGTAAACCGACTGCCGATGTGTTTGACTGTGGAGAAGACATTGTTCGTATTGTTTTGGGTTTTAAAAAATATTATGAAATAATATTTCCGGTTTTCTTGCTGCGATGGAATGCTGCCAAACTTATCTTTGTTCTCAAAAGAACGTTATTTTCTAATGAAAGGTAACTATCTACAATATAGTAAACCCTTTGGGGTAGCCGCATATTCAAATAATTAGCCGCCCTCTGCTATGTTGATTTTACAGCTCGAAATGCATTATGTAACGCACTAATCATTTGAAAACCGGCACGATGTCTTAAACACTTGGAAATTTTAAGACGTTACTTGAGAGGGTAATATAAATGAACATCTAACTTGTATCTTCACGGTAGCTGATAGCAGTTACGAACGAGTCATTACTTTTGTTGCGTTTGTGAGAAGAACGGGTGTTTTTTTGCAAGCTATGCTAGTTTGCAAGCTATACAGAAATAGCGAGTTAAAGATCATGGCGGCATAACAGGTGAAGTACAATGAACTAGAGACTGGAACACTACCTTCAGCTAAAGTTCTAATGCGTGGATGAAGCCAAATTTTACGTCCAGACACGCGTGTCATGACGCAAAGCGATTCTCGCGAGTTCAGCTGCGCGACATTCCCGCGTGATAATTCCAAGAAGCGAACATGATGCCAAGCTTGTCTTGCTTGACGATAAAAAAGTTTTTAGTTAAAAACAAAACATATTTTCAGAATTAATACTAAATAATTAGCGAATTGAGTTTTTTGTTTTGATAGCGACTTGAAATATCGAAAATCTAGCGAAAATGAAGCTGGATGAAATCAGGGTATTTCAAAATGTTATATTTTTTCTTTTATATTTCTATTTCAATTCCCGTGTTGCAGATATTTTACATGCATTTAATCTTTTAAAAAAATATCTTTTTGCAATAACTGGATTGAAAAATTAGTATATTTAATTTTAGCAAAAAATGTTCAAAATGTGCGGAAAAAGGCGAGAAAATACAGAAATTTCAAGCCAGCAAAACTCAAAAAACTGCTTTCACTTGAATGAAAATGTTTTAACCTCCATTTATAAGGATAATAATGAACAAACTGAAATTTAAACTTAACCTGCAAGTTTTGCTTTTGTTTAGTTAATTTCGAGCCAGTTTTGAAAAATATAAAACTTGTTTTTTTTCGGCGCTCGTTGCGTACGTTGAAGGACTGGGAGCAGCAGTCAAGTTTGGCTTCACATTTCCGGTCGGACGTCGCGTTCCTTTTTTATTTAGTCCAATGGGTAAGGTAGATCCTCGTACCCAATTAATACAGTTACGTTATATATAGTCAATAGAGGCAGGAAGATCAGTCGATAAAGTGGCCAGCGCCAGGGTTGCCAGATTTCTTGAATAATTAAGCCAAACCATCATTAGTGCTGTCACAAAAACAAAGAAAACAAAAGGCAAATACAATGAAAAACAAAGAGCATTGTTAAAAGTTTGGCTAATTTATGCATGCAATCTGGCAACCCTGGCCAGCGCGCGTTACAACAGTTTTGAAATACATACAACATGCAACAATGCAAGATTAAAAATAAACTACTAAATAATGAAGACTAAATCTGAAAATTAGAGTCATAAGCTTTCTTAAAAAGCAAAGTCTTCAATTGAGATTTAAACTTTTCAGTTGATTTAATATTTCTAATGTTATATGGTAATTTGTTCCATGTCGACGGACCCGCGTGCGCAAATGCTCTGTTCTCCAGAGTCTTGGCTCTAGTTTTAGGGATAAAGAGTAGTCCTTGATTGTTGGGTCGTAGTTGGTAGGAGCAATATGGTTTTTCTAACAGGAGATCAGCAATGTAATCAGGAGCCATCCCATCGAGAGCTTTGTAAACAAGGAGTGCGATTTTAAACTCAACGCGAAATTTGATAGGCAACCAGTGTAGGTGCATGAGGACGGGGGTGATGTGTGAGCATCTGGGTGTGAAAAACGTTATTCTAGCAACTGCATTAAGAACCCGCTGTAGACGTTTAATTTGATATTGAGGAATTTCAAACATGAGAGAATTGCAGTAGTTTAGGTGTGATGTCACAAATGCATGTACAAGCGTCTTAGTGGATTTAATGGACTAGAATTTTCTTACTTGTCTTATATTGTATTGTACAAACCTGTAAATGCTTTGCTGCAAACCTTGCAACATGAACATCCATAGACATGTGCTTGTCAAATCAAGAGCCTAAGTCTCGAACATTTTGTGCAGGTTTTATATCAGCATCACCAACACCAATTGAGTCAATTGACACCTTAGCTAGCTGCTGGCGAGTACCAGTAATCAAGAACTCAGTTTTTGTGTTATTAAACATGAGTTTACGCGAAACCAACCATGCGCGAACTTCATCGAAGCAATTACTAATACTTTGAATAGCTTGATCTTAAAATACCAGAGAATCAGGACTGAAAGATAGATACAGTTGCGTATCGTCAGCGTATCCATGAGAAGAAGGTAGATGTTTATTCATCGTTTATTCATAATCTGAAATAGTTGAGACGTATACAATAGGAACAGAACTAGTCCAAGACAGCTTCCTTGTCGTACTCCACACCTGAGCGTAAAGTTGGTAGAAAATTCTTGTTTAATCTTGACACGATTTTTCCAATGAGAGAGGAATGACTTGATCCATTTTAGGGCATTTCCAATCACACCAAATTCTGACTCCAATGTGTCAATCAAAATTTCGTGGTCAATAGTGACATAAGGCGGCACTCAAATCAAGAAGGACCAAAGAGTTACTTCCTGTTGATCAATATTCAAGAGAACGGCGTTGTGAACTTTTAAAAGAGCAGTCTCAGTTGAATGAAATTGACGATAGGACGATTTGTTGGTAGAAAGAGAGGCATAGAGTGCCGATCGTTTCAATAATATTTCTAGCGCAAATGTAATGCTTCTTAGCAATTTTAATACTCCCTGTCCAACCGATCCGAACGTTGTATTCCAATAAAATTACTGGTTACAACGTTTGGTAATTCCAATAATTACTGGAATTGTCATTTCATGCATATAAAATTAACCCTGACCCAAACCCCAACCCTAACTCTAACCCTTACAATCCCAATAATTTATTGGAGACAATAATTTTATTGGGATACAACGCTCGGATCGGGTGTCCTGTCACTAGCACAAAATTAAAATTCCACGTCTAAATATAAAACTTCATTGGGAAAATATAAAACTTCACTTCTTTTCAATAATACTTGTACGCAAATATAATTACTTGCTTGCGATTTTAATACTTCATGTCACATTTATACAACTCATTATCTTATACAAAACTTCCATGTCTAAATGCAAAACTTCAGTTCGGAAAGTATAGAACTTCATTTTTAATACAAAATTTTATTGTAATTATAATATTTCGTTGTAAGTATAAAAATTCAATGAAATATGAAACTTTATTACTAATTACGGATATAAAATTTCGTCACAAATAGAATACTTTGTTGCAAATATCGTACTTCTATACCGCACAAATCTTTAAATGAAAATTAGTATGGATCAAAATGAATGTTTTGCTACTACAAAGTGGAAGCACTTTACTATAACAACAAAGAGCAGAGACAGCAAAAAAGGAACACATATCAATGGGAGAGACAGGTTCAGTCAAAAAAGCGTAAGTCCGTGCCCTAAACTGAAGCATTTCCCCCCAGTATTACTAGCCATTTTTAATATTTCCGGGGGGTGACTTCCTCTGCTTAGGGCACTGGCTAGGAGCATGGTGCCTATGACGAATATTACATGCTCGTCCTCGTGAAATTATTGTTCATTAATGTTTAACTGGTGGATTTGTTTTTGAAACAAGTGTTCTCACTATTGTTGATTGTAAAGCCACAAACACTACTAGTGCACAACAGCTTAGCTTTCATACAGCCGCAACGGAGTGTCGTGCATGCACTTTTACATGAACAAGACACAATCTTATTGCAAGCCTTAGGAATTGTGTCTAAGGTTATAAGACGTGGAACTAATTTCTCGTCACCAGCTTTAACCCACCCCATTAATTCCATCAGGATATGAAAGATTTGGATATTGGCAACATGCAGTGGCGGATCTAGGATTTTTCACACATCAGTCGAACGCCGAAGGCGTGAGCCATGCTAGGGGGGTTCGGGGGCATGCTCCCCCGGGAAAATTTTTAAATCTAGACTCTCTGAAATGCGATTTCCAGCATTTCCCAAGCAACATTTTAAGATTGTTAAACATGAATTTTATCTCGCAAAACACCCCTTCTCCGCTCCCGGTAAACATTTATTTTCAGATTTAAGTGAATTGTACGTCTATATGCTATATATTGAATAACCACGTGGCTGTTTCGCTCATTATCAGAGCTCATCAGCATGCCTAAGAAGCACATTCCAGCATGGACATCCAGCCAGTAGGAAAGTAGTCAGCCTGACGATTTAGTCCCGCTAAATTTTCGGGCTAGCTACGTCACTGTGGACAGCCCTAGATGAGCAGCCAGGTTAAAAGGTGCCAGACATTCGCCTTCACACCTCTGCTACTGGCAGCAGGAGTTTGGCTAGAAATGGGTGACCATTTGGGACATTTCATGGATGTGAAGATGCTCAGGCTTCACACCATCCTGGTCAATTCTAACCCTTTACCACCCAGCTAATTAGTAAGACTCAAAAACTGATGAATAGAGTTGTTTAAAATAAATTCTTAATTATTGTATGAGGAAGATGACAAGTTAAAAAATTATTTTTTAATCTGTCTTGGTGAAATGTTTGATTACAAATTCTCAGATACATAATGATACTGTTCATGTTAAAAAAGTTACATTTGTGTGATTGTGGTAATTCATTGAAATTTTAAGTACTCACTTCTCTTAGTAATATCATAATGCAATATAGTATTATTGTCTGTGATGTTTTGGGCACCAATCTATCTAAGATGGGAAGCCAAGGTCAAAGTCATGATCACATTCTTATCAAGATCTTAAAATAATTAAAAAGTGTTGGTTTTACATTGACATAATACTGATCTAGTTGCACATAGACACTTTCTTTTAAGTTTGCTGGAATAAAAACTAGAGGAACAAAATGGTTAGGATGAAAACTTTCACCAGGTTCAACAATACCTTCATGAAAAAATAAACTCTGAAGAGCATCTGAAAATACTTTGGCAGGGTTTCTTGGATGTATTAGAGAGTTAAACATTAGTTTATGGCATAGTTCCCCTGAACCTGGTAGTATGTTTGAATATCTTAATTCCCTATAACAGAAGACTTAAAATACAAAGAAATGAGGACCATTTCTTATCATGACAGTTTAAAAACTGGCTTCCTTTTTTACAAGGTTTTCAGTCATCAAACGTGAATCCAAACGGTCTTGTGATACAGACCAAAGCTAAAGATTCTTTAAGCTGTTGTGAAATTCACTATGCTTTTCCACAATAGTTGAAAATAATGGATGTTGAGAATAGAATTTAGCATTAATAAACAGTTCAACTCAAGTAAGTTTTCTTAAAATGGGTACCCAACTGTTATCACCTACCAGAATCAACGACACACAACTGGAGAGGCAATTACCTGAAGCTTCCGATCTAAAAAATGCACCACCATTTGAGAGTTAAATCAGTTAATATAAACAGAGGATCAAATTACAAAGGGCATCATGTAAACTTAATAGGCTTTATAAACTGCTAAGTAAAATATTAATTATATTCTCAAGTTGTTTAACATTTAGGCACATAAAATCCCTCATTTAAAATTATAAAGAAAGGAGAACATAAAATGATTCAATACAAATCGTGGCATGTGTTATACATACAATATGCTATAAATAAACACGTGCATGCTACTTAACTATATTAATTCATCGCAGATATTTCAGAAAATGCAAATTTCACAAAATATAATTATAACACCCAAGTTGGCAAGTTTCTCCTGAGGCTTCTAGGCGCAATGGGTCATGGTGAAGTACGCTATAAGCCTATAAAGTATTGCAAGTTGCACGTCGAACAGACGAATATGTATATTTGAAGTCAAAATGTATAATTTAGAGCGTGTTGCCGTGTCATATTTCAACTTCGCATTTGTCATACGAATAATATTTATTCATTTTGTTATATTTTCATACCTTATAGCAGTACACACTCTTTCTTTATTATTTGGATTACCACCACGATCTTTGAGAGGCACGTATGTTTCAGCTGAGAAGTCCGTACCGGTACTCAAAGCTTTCATCGCTCGATATTGTCGATGCCGCACGATTATCCTCATTTAAAGACAACTTGAGCTGCTCGAGGGCTTCTACATTGTTTTCCAAAATCGCATTTCGAATAGCAGCGTACAAATCACTACTCGACATCGTAAAATAACTTTTCAAGTCAACTATGAACCTTCGTATACGCGAATATAAGATTAGCATGGAGAGGACTGCTTTGCATGAATTGAATTTCGCAATTTTCAGAATAAGTCTGAATCAGTCCAAAAAAGTCAGCCAATAGAAATAGTCAATATTTTCAAATTGACCAATCATAACAAAATATATGGACTGATATAGACTCCCTTAAGGTACAAATAAGTCAGACCACCCCACAGATCAGTCCAACTCAGTCCAGATTGTCTATAAACCAATCAAATGAGCAGATTCGAGACTGAGTCGGTCACCCGCTTCGGCGAGATTCTGGTGTTTCACCGCTGCTCTGGATAAGCATATCGCTTTCTCAAGACGAAGCACGAACACGTAACTGGACTATGATAGAATTCATATTATAATCACATAAATTATCCTAATTTCGAAATAATAAATTATTATTTCTTTGCAAAAAATACGTCAGTCAGGCGACTGATTGGACGTACCCTAGATCCGCCCCTGGCAACATGCTTGTTTCCATAATAACGATTGATAGTGGGAACGACTGATATGTAGTTCCAAAGCATCACGCGTTGGAGGTAGTGCTTGCGGCTTTCCACACTTTGGAAAAAGAAGAACTTGGATTCGATTCACAGACTCGACTTCTTCATGTTTGTACATTACACACACAAACTTCTCTGCATCTTTAATCTTGGTGGTAGGTAAATTCCCCTCACCAACCAACAACAGAAAATTGTGCTTCTCTAAAAACATTTTCCACGACGACATTTTTCCGTGATCACACAAGAACGATGTGGTATCACAACCAGGCTGAGCGTGGAAAGGTATTAGACTGGAAAGTGAATCTACTGGTAGATTTTCGCTGATTGCTCTGACATTAAAAAATTTTCTGTGCGCTGCAGTTCCGGTCATCATCCAAATTTTCGCGAAGTAGGAGTGCATCAGTGTCTCTTGTTGATTCAACCACGGTCTCACACATGCTTGCAATGCAATGGTAGACAATTCTTGTATCTGCTTCCTCGTGTGCTGCGTAGAATATGCTTGAGTCCGTTTCCTCGTTTGAGCATTGCGCTTTTTCGTTATATCGCTAAATCCCCTAGAGACAATAAGTACTTTATTTGCCGGCGCGTTTGCGATAAGATGCACGGAAAGAAATCTCGCTAAGTCTGCTTTGTTCTCGGGTAATGCTAAGAAGTTCGACCCAGCTACAAAAAAGTGGCACGTTCCTGTTCTCAAAGACACGTCGAATAGGCCGAGTTGCTTTCATGCGACGTTCTCACGTACCTTCCTTGGTGGAATTCTGTTCGTATCTATCAAATATAACATGAACCTCTTGATAACGGAATCCTGATTCGACAACTGCTGCCTGGAATTTGTCTCCAAAATCTCCAAAAGTCATGGCATCGATGGGTTTTCCAAGGGCAGCAACCACAAAATGTGACATAAAGTATTAAAATTGCAAACAAGTATTTGTTTCCGTAAAAGTATTATTGAAAAGAAATGAAATTTTATACTTCGACATGGAAGTTTTGTATAAGATAATGAGTTGTATAAATGTGACAGGAAGTATTAAAATTGCAAAAAAGTATATTTTCTTACAAGTATTATTGAAAAGAAGTGAAGTTTTATATTTAGACATGAAAGTTTTGTATAAGATAATGAGTTGTATAAATGTTACATGAAGTATTAAAGTTGCAAACAAGCATCAAGTATTATATTTGCTTACAAGTATTACAACCGATCCGAACGTTGTAACGCAATATAATTACTGGTTATAACGTTTGATAATTCCAATAGTTACTGGAATTGTCATTTCATGCATATAAAATGAGCCCTGACCCAAACCTCAAACCTGACCCTAGCCCTAACAATCCCTATAATTTATTGGAGACAATAATTTTATTGGGATACAACGTTCGGATCGGGTGAGTATTATTGAAAAGAAGTGAAGTTTTATATTTTCTCAATGAAATTTTATATTTAGATAAGGAAGTTTTGTATTAGTGACAGGAAGTATTAAAATTGCAAAGAAGTATTATATTTGCGCTAGAAGTATTATTGAAACAATCGGCATTATTATATACTGAATGTCAAAGTTCATTTATTCCTGTTTCTTATTGGTTAAGAACGTATCACGTGATAGTGGAGAAATTCTACTGTCTCCCTGGCAACGTAGCTAAGCGGTGGACATTACTTTTATTCACCGGTAAATAACAAATCCACAGAGCCTCACGGAGCCTTGTCAGGTAAAAGGTAATCCTTTTTACACATGTTTGATTGATTTGTGGTACTTTTCTTCTCTTTTGACACTCAGTATATAATAAAATACTTATTGACTGAGACCTCAGGAAAGCAGTATGTTTTGTGGAACATCGACAGTCTCTGGTCCACAAAACATACTGTTTCCCTCGGTCTCAGTCAATAAGTGTTAATTCCATAGAGGGGCGTTATCACCACAATGCTCGAATAGCTGGTTGACAACTGCCTTACTTTAGCAACGAATTACAAATTGCTCACGGGTCTGAAATTTTCAAGAACTAGATCGAGATTCACTCAATGACAGATTAATCATTTTCATAATGACAGGTGTTAATTCACGGCACATAATTTCAATAGACTTCCTCTTCTGAGAGAGGCTGGAGTGTTTCCAACTTAACATACATCAGATAAACGATATTCAGCAGTTAGTGGGACTACAGCAATGTTTTCAATATTGTCTTTAATTAACTCGATCTTCCGACAGAAATATTTCCCAAAATCTTCAGCAAGTTTATGTGGATTGTCATGCCAAGGGGAGGAGTCTTCTTGGGAAGTGTTACAGAGTGAGGACACGAGCTTAAAAAGTTTTTCTGAGTCTCTCGAACATTGGTCAATAAGTTCAGAATAGTATTTACGTTTAGCATTATGTAAACTGGCAGTATACCTATTACGAACACGATGGTAAGCTTCTTTATCACTTTGACATTTTGATCTCAGCATGACTTTCTCCAATTTTCTCCGTTTAGCCTTAATGCGTTTAAGTTCTTCATTAAACCATGGTATTCTTGGCCGGTGACAACCACGACCTTTTTCTGTATAGGTACATGTTTTTCCAAAATATGTGATAACGTAAAATCATAAGATTTAGCTAAATCATCAAGATCAGAACATGGGTCATTACGTACATAAGTTGGAATGAGTGATATCTGCTTTAAAGGCTTGAAGATTCAAGTGTTTCATCTTACGATATTGAAGTTCCTTTGTAACAGAGTTCGGACAGGGAAAGGAAAGATTGCATTTGACAAAGCAATGATGGGTTTTCTTGTCGATTTTAATGTAAAATATATCTTAATATCTCGATTTTAATGTAAAATATATCTTAAGGGTTAGAAATTCAAAGCAAAAACTATAATTCTGGTCCAAAATAAGATTTCCAATCCATTTACACTGTGTTTCAGGACTATGAACTTTTTTGTGATAACTGCAGCAATATTGCTGAAATCTTAGTATTTATTGTTTACTATTCTTTCTCACATACAGCTGTAGGAGGCTTGCTCAACACACAACACCAAGCAGTACTTCATTTACAACAATCGATAAATGAAGTAAACAACTGGGCCACCTTAAATAGAATGACTATTAATGTTAAAAAAACTAAGGACTTGTGGATATTTTTCACAGACGCTGTACCTGAGCCACCTCGTCTTCATATCGGAAATGAGCCCATAGAGAGGGTGAATGTCTTTAAATTACTGGGTGTATCGATCCAAAATAATCTAAAATGGAACGCACATGTTGAGTAGATCATAAAAAAAGCAAATAAACGCCTCTTTCATCTTAGAGAATGCAGAAAATCGAAATTACCAGTTGAAATCGGTATCATCACTTATCAATCTAAAATAAGACCAATCCTCGAGTATGCATCACCTGTCTGGGTGGGTCTTCCTAATTACCTGCGTGATGAAATATATAGAGCGGGCTCAATTCAGGAGTCTAAGAATCGTCGGCCTGGAAAAAGATTACCTAAAACCGTTGTATGAAAGAAGGGACGAGGCAACTAAGCGTGTAGTGGATAGTATTCTTAACGATCCAAATCACACCCTTGTCGTAGTGTTCTTTCAAAGCCAATTAATAATAGGTATAACCTAAAGAATGTCGATCGCAACCGCAAAATATCTTTCTTCTCAGGAACTGAAAAAAAAAACACTCCTTTTCGGGAAGAAGTTGTAAATACTTGTAAATATTTGTAATTTTTCGAAATTGTAATATATCGTAACCAAAAACATCACTATTTTAGAAGGTACCTGGAAGATGCAAACTCTCCTTTAAGGAAGAACTTGTTAATCCTTGTAAATAGTTTTTAAATATTCACTTAGTTCCTCTTACTCTCAACATTTTGTAATTTAAGATAGATCGTAGTGCTATCTTCTTACTCCAACTGTAAGTCCATTGTACTTTTATTTTAAGATGGATGATGAATAAAGCTATTATTATTAAGGAAGTGATTAGCAGTGATATAGACTCACTATTTAGAAAATGATGAAGAGGTGCGATATCACCTGAGAACTGTGTCGTTATTCTTATGTACAGTTGCGAAATCCTAGCCGCAAATTAAACACGCACGCGAGAAGAACCTTGAAATTACACATTCCATGCGATCAGCTGTAATAAGAGGGAGGGCGAAATTCCAAAAGGGGACGACTATATTCCTAGGAAATCATCCCCCGGGTTCCAATGTTACGGCAGAACGAATGTTCTGGGATACTGGAATGAAAAGCAATTCGGGAGAGTGAAATGTTCCCAAAATTGGTGGTCGTGCACATATAACCTGATTGCGCAACTGTATTAAGAGCAGGTTTGTGAAAATTGCCGTAAAACCCATTGTGTCAAGTTATGATATTTATAAAAATAACTAAAACAGTAAAAATCGCGGTTTTGCATGATACGTGTCTCGATCCTATGTCCGACGAAGCCGTGGTTTTCTAGTTGTGCGAACCTGGATCCATGTTAATTATTTATTTCCTTTCTTTCTGCATAGTTCAATCGATGAGGCTTTTATACTCAGACAGACGAAGTATTAGTTTGTTGCACGTTGCAGACAACCACGATAATCGAAACTCATCAACTTCTGTACTAGCTAAAGGTCTTGAGGATGCGCTGGACATTAATTTTCATTATCAAGATCAACTCTTGTTCTGGACTGATGTTTCCACGGGGAAAATATTGCGGAAATCGTTAAAGGAAGACAGTAAAATTGAGACAATTGTACATATTCGTGTGCGTCAACCAGAAGGAATTGCGATTGATTGGGTCACGAAGAAAATTTATTGGACAGACTTTCATTTAAAATTAATCGAAGTTGTAAATTTAGATGGAACGCAGCGTTCTGTATTATTTTGGGACAATTTAGATAAACCAAGGGCTATTGTTGCTGATCCCAATCATGGGTAAGTCAGATTTCTTTCCTTTATTATTATTATCATTATCATTTTGACCGGTACATTAAACATATTATAGCAAGTACAAGGTACACAACGAGTATAAAAAACTGAAAAGGTATAAAGCTACAATGTTTATTGTTAGCAGATGAACAAGCAAATTTTAGGAAGGAAACTATTTTATATCGTTCGGTTGTACATTTCTGCAGACAGTAATGAGAGCTGTTTGTCAAACCCGATCATGCATGTTAAAACGAAGCGGTGGTAAAATACGGTCAAGTCTACAATACGATCCTGGATCTTCTTAACATTTCTCCACATATATCTTGGCGGCTATCGACAAGACGCTTGCATTTGGAAATACAAGGAACATCCGTATAGCCGACGTCAGGACATATCTTTTTCGATGTTATTCGATAAATAAAAGGATAATTTAATATGTCAAAGAAGAAGACAGGTATATTCTAATAGACTACACCAAGAAAAGGTTAACAGTCAACAATTGGTAGATGGGAGCCCACAACGACGCAGAACAAGGATAATGTGCAGGCGTTTTGTGGCATTCTTAATCGTTGTCACAGTATTGCCTCACCATTCTACTTTGTTTCTAGGTATGTATAACGCCCAGGATATTACAGCAACAGACAAGTTTAGGGGGAACATTTTCGATACATAGACAGAGAATGTCAATTTTATCACGAAGGAAACTAATTGTCATTTCCTTACATTATCGCAATTTAATTTTTTATCATTAATCCTCGTTCAGCTTTCAATTGAACTGACATCCAATGGCAATGATAAAATTTTGTTTATGTTGAAATTTCGGACAGGGAAACATCATCTACATATTTCCAATGAAATGTACTCGAGGTGGCAAATTAAATGTCATTGCATGATCATAATAATAAATAGCACCTGACCGCGTTTAGTTCACAATGTGAACTGTCTGTATTCACAAAACCCAACTCGGGTTGGGAATTATCATAATTTACCGAATGTCTACGGTTTTAATTAATCAAGCTGATTAAATCCTAATCCAAGTGTCAGAAGTTTAGAAACAAAAATGGTATGGTCGATGCGGTCGAAATTTACGTAGGTCGATTCTTTGTTGTACGTCTTCGATCATTCACTAAACCATAAAGTCTTTCAAAATTTTTGATAGAAGGAAGGGGGGGGGGGGGTGAAAAAGGTAGCAGTTCCTCCTCAGAGGGTACAGAGAGCTATATGGATTGCGTAATAAGCGCATCTTTCCAGATGTCAAGGAATTCACCCATCGCTAAAGAAGTAGCATTAGTCATAAGAAAAACAGGATCTGCCAGTTTATAAGCAAATCTCTGATAATACGGTAGAGGATGTTTTTAGAACCATCTTGGTACAGATCTCTTCGGGTGTGAGCAAGGGAACGGTCTCAGAAGCGGGAAGATAAGCATGTAGTGAGGACAGATCAAGGCTAGGAATATCATCATTGACTCTGAGTAAATGTGTGTTTAGCAGTTGAGCAAGGAAGGCGTTCCAAAGAATTTTGAACAATTCAAAACCAAAATTTTTCACCTAAAAAAATAATATGAGGTGCACAAAATGTTCAAGATAAGCACGTTTTGAGAGAAATCAGTAATTTTCTGTGCAAATATTAAAATTCTGAACAAATACATTTTCTATCTTTAATTTGTAACAATATAACTGTATATTTGTAATAATTAAACTGTACATTAAGGCAAAACACTCATGTTTCAGGCAAGAGAAAATGGGTACAATTTTTTTGGTTTCCGAAGTTCAGGTACCCAAATATGTTCACCAATTTTCGAATAACTTGTATAAAATCAGTATAATAGAAAACTTTTGAAAATGTTTGGGTTTCCGAATTTCCGACACCCAAAATATTTCGCACGAATTTTCGATTAACTTGGATCAGTCCAATATAATAAAAAACTGTTAAACTGATGCCTTTATACACTTATTTTATGTCTTAGCGCTATGTTATAAAAATATTTTTAAAAATCGTGTGTTAATATACATTTTTATTAACACTCCTGGCAACTGGTTTCCTCGACCCACATGGTAGCGATAATCTAGCTTGAAGTGGGATTGTTGATTGCAAAACTCTGAACTTAGTACAAGCATTTTGTATGCAGATTGTGATGCACATTTATTGTCAATATTATTTACCTGTCAATGTTAAGCTCCGGTAGGGAGTGAGTTTCATCATAACTTCAATCAACATAAAACTAATGTAAACATTTTTATGTTGATGTATGATTTGTATGTACTATAAATAAATTAAAATTGTTTTGTTCCTATTTTATAATTATGCCAAATTGTCTAATGCCCCACTCTCGGCCGGGGGGGGGGGGGGGAGGGGCATAAGCACGACTGGAATTGATGTTCTGATATGGTGATAGCTATTTTTGTGACAAATATAATTATTATATACTGAATGTCAAAGTTCATTTATTCCTGTTTCTTATTGGTTAAGAACGTATCACGTGATAGTGGAGAAATTCTACTGTCTCCCTGGCAACGTAGCTAAGCGGTGGACATTACTTTTATTCACCGGTAAATAACAAATCCACAGAGCCTCACGGAGCCTTGTCAGGTAAAAGGTAATCCTTTTTACACATGTTTGATTGATTTGTGGTACTTTTCTTCTCTTTTGACACTCAGTATATAATAAAATACTTATTGACTGAGACCTCAGGAAAGCAGTATGTTTTGTGGACCCTCGACTGTCGATGTTTCCCGAGGCTTCGCCTCGGGAAACATCGACAGTCTCTGGTCCACAAAACATACTGTTTCCCTCGGTCTCAGTCAATAAGTGCTAATTGTTCAACAGGTAATTTAGACTTAAAACTTACATCGAAGCAATTATGACCGTTTGGATTGAACAATCTTGAACAATCTCAATCTGTCTTGAAAAATTTGAACAAAAGGTATACAGTATATTCAGTGGTGGTGCCAGGCTTAACTGAATTGAGGGTAATTGGAGGGCAAAGGAATGTTTTAAGCCGGGCAAGATCGTTTTAGATACTGATAGACAATAGATAGGCCATAATTTTAAGGAAACTTAAACGTGGAGGTAGGACACAAATTTGGAGGAGCAAATGCTCCTTTTGCTCCCTCCCTTTCCAGCGCCACCACAGAGTAAAATTAAACTGATTTGATTGTCAGCAGTTTTAGGATAAATTACTGCGTTTCAGGAAACCTGTGAGCAAGTGTAGCTGTTTAATGTTGAGCTATCTTACTATAGGAAAACCAAAAAATTCATTGCCATTAAGTGACATATAAAATCAGTTCATAGCAATCATCTGCCTGTTGCAGATCACCTAAATGTCATTAAATTAGCAACATTTTTTTCTGTAAATCAATAACCGACCCTATGTTTTTTGCATTTTCCTCTGAAGTTAGATTTGCGTGTTAATTTTACTGCGTGGGCACAATTTTTACACAAATTCTCAAATTTGATTCACTTTTCTCAATATTCAATTGCAAAGGATTTTGGGTCTCTGAAATTGGATTATCTGATTATTTTGAACCAGATTTTTATTTTTGTGATACTGCAGATTTCAAATTAGAAATCCAAAATGTGTCCGAAATGGGTGTCCGGAATTCCGAAAAAACTTCGAACCAAGACTTTGGATTCCGTAATTCGGAAACCCAAATACGTTCGAGTACAATCTTGGTCAAAACTTCCTGAGATACTCATTAAAACTTAAGTCAGGAAACGTGTGCTATTCGTAAATGATTAAGATATTAATAAGTTTCATTCTGAATTTCCAGAAAATGCCAAAATTTTGCAAAATGTAGATTTTTTAAACAAAAGGAAGTTTGGAAATGTTCAAAGTTCTTTAGAAGGCCTTAGGTCTTTACCTGACATGGTTACAGTGTCACGAACTATTTTGATGTTGTTTAATGCGGGGTTTTTTTTCCCAGATACCTCATTAATGCAGGACCACCATTTCTTAGGGTCACTATTTTTAAGGTTTTTCACCTTGTTTTCATACAATGCACGTTTCTCAGTCTAATCTCTCTCTGTATATTAACTCAGTAATGACGCCACAGATTTTTGTTGTCAGAGTAAAAAATCTTCTGTCTTAAGTTTACAAGTCTTTTTAAGCTGAGATTCATCAACTGTTTGTCCGCGGTGTGGTGGATTTTAACAGTCTGGGTCGGGAATATAGATCGATAACAGAGATTAGTTTTCAATAAAGGAATTTGCCAACTTATAAAGCGGAAGTGTTCTTTAACATCAGCAAACTAATTATATGAACACAACGATCTGAACGTTGTATTCCACTAAAATTACTGGTTGCAACGTTTGATAATTCCAATAGTTACTGGAATTGTCATTTCATGCATATAAAATGAACCCCGACCCAAACCTTAACCCTAACCCTAACCGTGATAATCCCAATAACTTATTGGATACAATAATTTTATTGGGATGCAACGTTCGGGTCGGGTGATGAACAACACCATCTTTCTCTTTATAAAAATGAGATGAACACATGAATATAGGAATATAGGACTCGTTAGATAATACAACCATCGGCGATGCGAACCACGTAGTCACTTTGCCGTCAACTAATTAATCCTAGGTAGCTTATCAACTCAGAAGTCAGCTGTAACATCAATATTAATCACCTGTTTTTTCATTACAATAATTCACATTTCTTTCAGTTTTGCTTTCGTTGTGGAAAATATTGCAAAAAGATTCCGAAAGATTGTATTAATTTTTATTTCAGGTACATTTTTTGGTCAGATTGGGGTGAGAAACCACGAATTACACGCGCTTCGATGGATGGCAAAAATCGGCAAGAAATTATAACCAGAGATGTTAAGTGGCCAAATGGCTTAGCAGTTGATTACCAGGAGAGCCGGCTATTTTGGCTTGATGCCCATATAGGATTTCAACGACTTGAGAGCTCGGACCTTGATGGAAGCAAACGAAAGATACTAATTAAAGGCTCTTTACCACACCCATTTTCAATTACTATATACGGAGAACAGGTGTATTGGACCGACTGGACGAACATGAACATCGAGTCGTGTAACAAAAATACTGGACATGAAAGAAAGCAAGTTAAAGGAAAAGTAAAACATCTTATGGGCCTTGCGAGTTTTGAGCCTGAAAGACAACCAAAAGGTATACAAATTTGGTCCAATGTATAAATTTGTATAAGTTTGTCGTTTTTTGACGCTCGAAAATTTTAGATGATTATCCTACTTGAGTGCCAGTAATCACTTGCAATTAGTAGTTTACAGCTTTCAAATGGACATAATTTTGCCCGCTTAGCCGGTATGAAAGAATATGAGCTTCTATAAGTTTAACCCAATCATTCATAATAAGGAGATAAAAATTGACAGTGAGCAGTGTATATTTTGCAACTATCTGCTTTTTTATCATTCATAGTAAAAAATCCATGTGCTCCCAATAATGGTGGATGTAGTCACTTGTGTTTGATTGCAGCAGGTGGTAATCGTTCTTGCGCGTGTCCAACTGGTATCATTCTATTGGGTGATAATAAAACTTGCAATGATGGTAAGAAATCATGAAATCAAAGTACTTTAATGGTTTTCAGTGTACTTTACTGAGGTATACAGCGCTTATATCAGTATATATATATATTTATTTACATATATATATATATATATATATATATATATATATATATATATATATATATATATATATATATATATATATATATATATATATATATATATATATATATATATATATATATATACATATATATATGTATATGTATATGTATATGTATATGTATATATATATAAATATATATATATATATATATATATATATATATATATATATATATATCCATATATATATCTATATATATATATATATATATATATATATATATATATATATATATATATATATATATATATATATATATATATATATATATATATATATCTGCGGTGGAAAGTGCGGGGGACTAAAGGCCTCAAACCCCCTGTTTCCGAGGTGTCGTTTCCGAGGTTTCGTGCTCGATAGTCAAGGGTAGAAAGGCGAAATTTAAGGTCTTACAGAAGGTTTCTTATAGTTCTAAAGAACGAATAATTGTTATTCAGAAAATCACTCATTTAATAAGATGTTACTAAACTCTGTCACTTGACAAATGAATTTGTTTTTTTTTGTTTAGCTAACAGCACTAGCAAAAATACTTCGTTCTTTAGAACCATAAGAAACCAACAATTCGACTCTAGACATCTTTCTGCCGACCCTGGACAAAACCCAGACTCAACCGCATGCAGCAAATATAAAAGTCGCAACGTATCTACCATGTCGCAACGCATGTAAAATGTCGCTATGTATCTTAAATGTCGCAAGGTGTGTAAAAAATTGCAACCTATCTAAAATGTGGCCTAGTTAGTGGCAACGGTATTAAAATTTCGCCACATAAGTCACAAGATACCTAAAATGTTAGTCGATAAAAAAGGGGGAGCGTCTCTCTTACGAGCCACCGTAAGTAACTGAGTTATATTGCGGTCATTTATTAGATCACTGGCAATATGGTCATGGCTAAAGGGGATAGACGAGAGGTAGGTTTTCAAGAATGCGGCTGTTTTTCAAGATTCTTAAAACGAGAACGAATCAACAACCTAACATTTATAACATTCCCAAGGCTCACCCTAACCTTACCCTGAACCTAATGCAAATTTAAGAATGTTATAAACGTCTGGTTGTTGATTTGTTCTCGTTTTAAAAATTCTAAAAAACATCCGCCATCATGAAAACCTACCTCTCGTCCATCCCATTTAGCCATGACTCTGGCAATATTAGGCTAATATTATGATGAGAATGAATAACCTTAGTTTCTGTGTATCAGGTCCACAGAAATTCATTATCGTGGCGAGAAGAACAGAGATTATATTAATCTCACTCGATACATTAGATCGAACTCCAGTTAATTTGCCAATAAATAATTTGCTGCATGTTGCCGCTTTGGATTATGATCCTCTTGAGAGGTTTCTTTACTGGACCGACGCAGATCTACATGTTATTAAGAGAGCTAAACTTGATGGTTCAGGTATTAGTTATTATTATTATTATTATTATTATTATTATTATTATTATTATTATTATTATTATTATTATTATTATTATTATTATTATTATTATTATTATTATTATTATTATTATTATTATTATTATTATTATTATTATTATTATTATTATTATTATTATTATTATTATATATATATATATATATATATAATATAATATAATTTGGACATTTAAAACTTTATTGAGTTAAAATTGGTTTACTGATTACATAAATGTTTACATGTTAAATGTTCATAAATATTCCTTGTATTTGTAAAAAGTATAAAATGAATATCCATGTTTAGAAGAAGAAATTGTAGCTAAAGCTGAATTGAAGTATCCAGAAGGAATTGCTGTGGACTGGATTGGTCGTCATCTCTACTGGACTGATTCTGGTACTAACAGAATTGAAGTTAGTCATTTAAATGGTACTTCAAGACGAGTTCTAGTATCTAAGAATTTGTATAAACCTCGACCCATTGTCGTCGATTCCGGGGAAGGGTTAGTATTTTAAGGTTTTCCTAAATAAATGTAGTAGTTTTTTCCCTTAAAATCGACAAATTTAGCGATGTTATAAATTTTAATAATTACTGGCAAAAAACAAAGATCTACGCTCACGGTTGAAAAGAGTGCCCCAAAATAGTATAAATGCAAGATTTCATAAAAAATATAATTATAATATCAGGATATTATCTCCTTGCGAAATTTTCATATTATAGTTGTAAATAGATGACTATTTCAAATGGAATTAAGTGGGCATTC
Organism: Muricea muricata; assembly: GCA_963855995.1. Lineage (NCBI taxonomy): Eukaryota > Metazoa > Cnidaria > Anthozoa > Malacalcyonacea > Plexauridae > Muricea > Muricea muricata. The sequence goes on from OY979716.1 coordinate 113,661,359, forward strand.
AATTGCTTTGGTGTGAGAACACCATATAAAGTGTATTCAGTAAAATCATGAAGATAATTTTTATATAGTATTACACCATTTTGCTGTTAAACTAATTTTGATGTACCCTTTCCAACTGCGTCCTGTGATGATAGATTTTTCGGTTTTTATGCTTCCATCAAAATTTCACATGGCTAAATTTGTCCATTGCCTGGGAGCTTTCACGCTTCGGCGTATCCACGTCAAAGTTATTGAAATATCTCAAAGGGTATTCATAACAACGACTGTTTCTCCCCAATGATATGTTCTCTTCAGCTTTTTCAACCATGATTTTCAAGAAAAATAGTAAATTTTCGCATGTTTTACTACTATATAGGGTTTAACTGTTTCACAGCAGACGTTTGAAGGCGTTGTAACTTTACAACAATATCATTATTTTGAACAGCAACTTCAAAAAGTAGGCACGGAAATTGTTTTTTATATCTCATACACATGCATTGTGTTTGAAATTTTGAATGGTTTGCGATGTTTTATTCCTGTCCAAACAATGACATTGTTTGGAGGAAGATACGAAAAATCTGAACATTAGCGATTTTGAGCGAGTTTTAATACATTCGTTGACATTGTGAATGCATTTAATGCAAGATGTATTACGAGAATTACTACAAGGCCAAAAGTTTTTGAGTTTGAAATTAATCAATTTTAACAATATTATATACAATATACATAATGAGAAATTAATTATCTAATTATAGTTATAACGTTATTCAGGTAGGTTTAAAACAGAATTCAAGATTCCATCGAATTTAAATCACCAAATACTAACATATCTATAATATTACAATAACTTACTGATATAATTGAATGAGATAAAATAATATAATATCAATAGAACTTAATCAATAATCATCATTCATGATAATATTTTCCATCGTTTTTTAAATAAAGCTTTCTCTGAAATACAGCAAGTGAATCTGACTCAGGAACATAGAAGGGTAGCCCATTCTATAATATGCATATTTTAAAAAAGTAACTATTTTTTAAAGGGAAATGGCAACAAAAAATTTTGTTGTCTCATTTGAAAGAGACTCTAAAACAATAAATAGAAGTCTATTTCAGAATTTTTATATCTGTTTTACTTCGGAAGATATTCTCACCTAAATCAACAAACTGTCCGCCATCTTGGATTAATTTTTCACCTCATTAACAATGTTTTGGAGACGTCACAACAGGGATATGCCTGTCGAAAATCCTCCTAAATACCTACCAACAATCAAATATCAGTCCCAGTCCGTGCTGAAACCCGAAACACTTGCCGTACATGCAGTTATGAGAGCATATTAACCATTGTGTCGTAAGAAAAAAAAATCGTGTGATCCCAGTTGTGACGTATCGCGCGTATCCACAAATATCCAAGATGGTGGATAACTAAAGATTTTAAGTCAAAATATCTCACCAAATAAGGCAGATATAAGAATTCTGTAATAGACTTCTATACATTGTTTTGGAGTCTCTTTCAAATGAGACGATAAAAAATTTTGTTGCCATTTCCCTTTAAAGCTTCAGTCCTACTGAAAGGAACACTTAAAGTTAGATCATCTGCACTTCTACGATATTTTATATAAACACGAAAAGGTACATACTGCAAAATATCTAATTCGCACATGCCCTGAAAACATTTATAGAAAAAGATAAGATCTAGAATTTCCCCACTTTATACACCAAGGGCTGAAGTTTAAGTTTCTTTAACCTTTCGTTATAACGACAAATCTTGTAGCTTTCCTTTGCACGCGTTCTAAAGTTCTTATGTTTCTCTTAGTGTAAGGAGAGTATACTCGGGAAGCATATTATTGAATTCTAGATCTAACCCATGATAGACATCAAATTTTGTTAACCTGAGTATCATTTATGTCCTTACAGGTTAGATACAAAGGGTTTAGCATCCTATCAGATTTCAATGCAAGAAAATCTATTTGTTCATTCCAATTAAGATTATCGGATATTAGAATTTCTAAATCTTTCTCCGCTATAACTCTATTGAATTTGCAATCACCAAGATGACAATCCCGTTCAAATGATAGCCTACTTTCTTCCGTATTAGTCTCAAAACTTTACACTTTGAGAAGTTAAATTCCATACTCCAGGTCTTAGTCCAATCTAACATTTTATAAAGATCATTCTACAATGCATTACCATCTTCCTGTCCCAAAATTACTCTGAAACACTTAGAGTCATGTGCAAACAATGGAAGGCTAGCTTCTCTACATATGCAATTAGGCATATGATTGATATCTATGAGAAACAACAAGGGGCCTAGTATGTACCTCTGTAGCACACCCGATGCAACTGGCAAATAATCAGATGCCATACCATTAATCACAACTCTATGCCGTCGAGCCGACAAATAGAATCGAAACTAAGCTAACAAATTATCCCTTATACCTGGAGCCTCAAGCTTAAACAGAAATTTTTTGAGGTAATTTTTCAAATGCTTCAGCAAAGTCTAAGTAGATAACATCGACTCGCATAGCATATTCATTAACTACTTGAATGAGTTGAGAAATAGCGGATCTACCTGGAAGAAATCCAGATTTCCATTTACAGATATGTGACTTAACACTATTAGATAACTTATCATAGACTTACTTTTCCAACACCTTAGACAAAATATCCAAAAGAGATATCCCCCTATAATTAGTAACAACTGACTTACGTGTAGCCTCACTCTTATGTATCGCTACCATATTAATATCTTTCCATTTACACCCCTTTCAATACACAGCATACAAAGTGATGCTGCAATTTCACTTGCACACTCTTTATATATAATAAGTAATTTAATAGATATACCCATTGATGCCTTACTGGTGTATAACGATTTAAGATAGATATCACTACGTACGCTGGATAATTCTGATGTAACAATATGATTTAACTCGGCTCGTTAGTGTATATTTACAGATGAATTATTAGTTGCAAATACAGAATGAAAAAGTGCAGTAAATAGATTCGCTTGGTCTATGTGATTGGTCGAATCATATGGTCGCATTGACTTGGCCATATGATATTTCACTAGGAATTCTACTGGTTTTAGTAATTAATTTACATATCATTATATATACCTTTGCATGGGGCTTCATGGGCCCAAACATCGCTTCTAGGGAGCCCAGACATTGCCTCTAGGGTACCCCCCCCAAACATACCGGATGTCCGAATAAAGCCAGGTGGTGCACAAAAGAGTTGCGCCACTTGTTACAACCATATGAACATATTTATTACTTGGTGTAGTTCTGTCGGCTTCTATATGATATCAGCAAGATATGTGTTAAATTGTGGTACTGTCCAACCAGGGCCGAAACTAAAGCGTTAATTGGGGGGGGGGGGTGCATATTCATATATTCGCGTTCTGCCCGACGAATTTCTTTTGAAATCAACGGTAATGACAACTGATTTCAAAAGAAATTCGTCGGGCAGAACGTGAATATATGAATATACACCCCACCCCCCCCCCCCAATTAACGCTTTAGTTTCGGCCCTGTGTCCAACGTTTTTAATTTTCAGGTATTTATATTGGTCAAGCTTTGGATACCGTCCTAAACTGGAACGTTCCTGGCTTGATGGCAGTCATCGTGAGGTGCTAGTCAACACTTCGATAGAGTGGCCTAATGGTCTAGCTCTAGACTACGCAGAACGTAAATTATACTGGGCTGATGCTAAACTTGATAAAATTGAAGTATGTAATTTAAACGGCAGTGGCAGACGTGTGGTACTCGATCAAGGCCTACCTCATATTTATGGTTTTGGACTTATCGGGAAACATCTATTTTGGACGGATTGGCAAAACCGTAATCTTCAGACCACGAATGTTGATAGTTCACAAAATAAAGACATCATTATCAAATTATTACCTGCTGTAATGGCACTAACAGCTGTTGACACGAACTTGAAATATGGTATTGTTTTTTATTTTCAGGTCTTGATCTACATATGACAATAAAATGTTGCGATAAAAGATTTCCGAAATTCATTTCAGAATAGACAAAAAAATATTATAAGCGCGACGCTTCGACGTAAAAGCACGCTATTATCAAGGGAATAATGACAAAAAATTGCAACTATTTATATGTAAAGTTCAAAAGTCCAATGTTAATAAACTCTGAGTTAAAAATTTGAACAAAGAGTTTATTTACCCTTAATTACCCATATAAACTGAGTTAATATTCTTAATTAAGATTCTTAATAAAGATTAATTGGTCTGCTCCTGGTTGAATACCAAAGCAATTACAAGTCAATCAAATTTTGCTTGACACCTCGGGTTGTATACCCAACATAGTTTGCATCAAACAAACCACAATTAAATAGATAAACAGCACATTGCTTATCAACAATCGAGGGCTTCGTTTCCTTTGGTTTCAGGACTTGTTCAATTATAAACTTACCTGCTTCCGACTTGTGAAAACGGGTTGTATTGAGAGACCACTCTATACTTGCTAAAGTCACGCATTCGCCTTCGCACTGTATCAGGGTCGGCGTTAGATCATATAGAGTTAACGTACCATGACGTCATTAATTCTTATATTTAGTAAACACGTTCAAGTAGTACAATAAATACCATTTTTAAACACAATTCCTTAGAACTTGTGCTGTGTCCTGGTGGTTTACGTATAGGTATTCCACGCCGTACTTTGGAGTTCGAATCCCGGCGGTGACTATTTTATACTTTTGAGTCAAAGTTTTTTTTTCTAAGTTTTTTCTTTATACTTAGGGTTAGGGTTAGGGTTAGTTTTGGGGTTGATTGACAAAAATATTAATGCAAAAATATTTTTTTCAAGCACCTCTAGACTCTTAAATTCAGGTATTGCAAAAACCGCGACGTCATGGTACGTTAACTCTATATGATCTAACGCCGACCCTGCATCAGCTGCTGCTCTCTGTTCCTTATATGCACGCAAGACAGATTTTGATTACAGCAGTCTCATTTGTTTGATTTGAATTATATGTGCAAGGCATTTCTTTAAAACAATCGGTACGGTTGAATTAACAAGTGTAACATCATGACTAAGGCGATAAAAGATCGAACGCAAAATAGCACACTCACTATTGAAAATGTCACTGGTAGACGAAATAACAAGAGCACGACGGACCGTGATTCTTAGCCAAGAATATTAATTTTATAACGTTTATCCAACAGTATAGCTCTAAAAATGAAGAAACAAAACAGTGTTAGTGAGTTTCCAACATACTTGAGCTTGAATCAATTTTCGCGTCATACGTATGTCCTTACCAATAAACTGAATTCTACCATTATTTAGCAATTCAATCGTAAACGTAATTCTGGGATGTAGATCATTCGATCAGCTGTCACGCTCTAGCTTTGTTTCCAGATGACACATGAAAACATTAGTTATTAAATGTCCCGAGGGGGGAACCCATGACAACTACGTCTGTCTGCTCGTATAAATCACCATTAAAAAGGAAGAGTTTGTTTGTTGTAGCTATTTCAAGCAATTTTCTTGGCTTATTTTTCGACTGAGATTGTAAGTTCGATTAAACGAATCATCACTGAAAGCACTATCAATTGAAACAAAATTTTAGTAGTGTCCTTGAAAGAGACGGTAAAGAGCGGTAAAAAGAACTTCAACATCATAAGAAACAAAGATATGATCTTCGTCAACATGAACTTTTCGAATTTACTAAACACAGCGCATCAGTGATTGTATACTTATGCCTATTCGCAGTAAGTGGTTCTATTTTCCTATGCAAACTTAGAGGTATTGTCAATTAACGAGGCACTCAGGGGAGGAATATACTCGCATTAATCCATGACTGCAACTCTATAGACTTTATCAGGTTTAGTAATAATGATATTAGCTACATTCTTCAAACGGCACAAGGCGCTAACAAAAGGCTCCAGTGTTGAGATTATATTCGGAAATCATTTATCGCAACATTTTATTGTCAAATCTATTAACGAACTTGAGCAGCAACGCATAGAAATAAAGAACGAGTAATCTCATTGTTTTGTAAAATCTGACATAGATAATTGATTTTTTAGTCATTTTGCTAAATAAACTATTGCAAAATTAATTGTCTTTGAATTGAAAAAATACACCAGAAAAAATATTGTTTTTCTACTCGCTATCTATCGAGCATTAGTATACACCCGACATTGTCTATCACAAATCCTGCATTCTGATTGGCTACTCAACCGTTGTCTATTGTGATGGTGAACGTTTGGGAAAAATGAAAACAAACCTGAAAAAATATTGCAGTAAACTCTCGTTTCGCCGAGGTTTCTGAGGAACTTTTAAAGAGTTTGATAGAGTGTATACTAAAACAATTAGATAACTCGCCCTCGTTCTCTATGAGCGAATAGTCAACTCAGGCTTCGCCTTCATTGATTATTCGCTCATAGACAACTCGGACTCGTTGTCTAATTGACTAATTGTTAAATAGATAGCGAGTAGAGTGCAGTCAAATTACAGCATTCCAGTATGCTAGAATAATTCTACTAATGCATTTTCTTTTCTGATTCGCTGCCATACAGGGTGGGCAAAACCTTTCAAATTTATATGAGCCGCGATAGCAATTTCATTACGGTTTATTCTCATTGGTCTTGTTTATGACAAATCTTGCACGGTTAGAATTAGGGATTTTTATCCACAGGGAATTAGATTTTGTTTTACATCAACGTCTGTCAAATTACAAGAATGCAATGATGCTAGTTTGAATTTAATTTTATTTCAGAAACATCATCAGACATAAAAATCTAGATTCATATTAATCTAGTTTGAATTTCAATAGTATCAGTTTTTTTACCCACGCTGTACTGTGTAAGAAGTCACGATCTGTTCTGAGAATAAACCGTAATGAAATTCGAGGCTAATTTGAACTTGAAAGGGCATCAGTTTTTTTACTCACCCTGTACTGTAGCAAATGACAGTCGAGCCACTCAATTGCAGTTTGTGTGTCCACGCATATCGCATTGCGCACCATTACCATAATTGCAGGCAGTCAATTGCATTATCTGACCAATAAGAACGCTGAACTGGGTAGTGGCAGGCAGTAAACTGCATAATTATAAGGTGCCGTGTTGCCCTGCTGAGTGGCTCTACCGTCCATTTGCTATACTGTGCCAGCGAATAGAAAAAGAAAAGAAAATTACTGTCACGAGAAACACTAAACTTGCCTAATAATATGCATTAGTAGAATTATTCTAGCATACTAATACAAATGCTGTAATATTCTGCTCGTTATCTATTGCTTGATAGATATCGAGTAGAAAAACAATGATTTTTCTGTTGTATTTTAATTTTTCAATTCAATGACAATTTGTCATAATTTTATTAGCATTTTGCTAATAATCATATAGTTATCTAAAATTCTACCAAAACAATGAGATTAATCGGACTTCGCACTCATCAGCTATCACCGCAAAGAAATCTCGAGCTCGTAATCTATAGTTATTATATATTGCAGTTGTTTTGTGCATTGTGATTTGTCAGTTGCATGCAGATAAAGTCGCTCAACAAGTGTTTCATGAATATATCGTTTGCAAAGCCAACGGAGAAAAGCAAAATTGCTCGGGTTTCAAAAAGTAAGGTTTTAAATTTTCCGTTTAAAATGTATGATTGCATTTAATGACACGGTGGCCATGTTGGAGGCATGACACAAAAGAATATATTATTGGTTCTATTGTTCGATTTAGCCGGCAACGCGTGGATGGCTGACATTGTTCTGAGAGACTGACTGCAAACCACGAATTGGACTTGGTTTTTGCGATATGCAAAATTATTATTATTTTCTATTAAAATCATTATTACTGTATTTGTTTAGGGTCTAACGACTGCCAAAAGAACAATGGCAATTGTTCTCACCTGTGTTTTTATACACCTGTTGGAGTGCAGTGTGGATGTCCATTTGCACTACAACTAACAAAAGATAACAAGACATGTGTTGGTGAGTAAAATTCGTTAACTATCTCTTCTTCTACCAACGGCAATTAATACCGTTGACTGGGCTACATAGGACTGAAATTAGTCATCTTTGTGATAAGTCTGAGCACAGTTCCATCATATTTAAGCTCCTGTGGATGTCTTCGACTGCATAATAATGAAGCCGTTAATAGTACGTAACTGGGAATACCCATGGGGCGGCGAGCAAAGATCTCCATTTTCTGACCTAATTTTAGTATTCTTCTCTGGAGCGTTAGTAAATTAAATAACGTGACGTGGGATTTTGATTCTTTAGTTCCAGAGGCGTTTCTTTTCATTGCCAGTGGGAAATCTATTATTCGTATGTTTTTGGAACACAACAATGAAGCCAGTCTGTTACCATTACCTGGGATTGTCGAAGCAAATGTAATAGATTTTCATTTTAACCAAAGCAGAATATTCTGGGCTGACTTGGATGCGCATAAAATCAGCAGAGCGTTTATAAATGGTAGCCAAACTGAAGTAATTGTTGATGTTGGCGTAACGTATCCAGATGGGCTAGCTGTTGATTGGGTCGCAGATAATATTTATTGGACAGACTCGTTTTTAGAACGTATTGAATGCTCTCGTCTTGATGGCCGGTATAGAAAAACTCTGATATGGAAGAATTTGACTGAACCGCACTCCTTAGCTCTGGATCCTGGCATGGGGTGAGTAAATACTCTCAGTGTGCACAGCAAAAAATGAACACCTTGTTCAGCGTTGATGAAAACAACATTAAACAATGTTTTGCTGCCCATATTGTCTTCAATAATTTCAGTATTGTTTCTGCACCCGATTGCAGGCTAATTTAGGCTCAACAGCATTTGTATTGTTCAGTGTAACATTAAGCAATACTGGCTCGAAGACATTGTTTAAAATACATTGGCAATAATTCTTTTACTCTTGATATATTTTTTTTCTTGATAATACTTAATTCCGTATTATAATACTTAATTCCGCATTTTCATTTGTGTATCGAGCTTTGTTGCCCAGAAATCTCAAAAAAATTCGATGGCAACTACGATCCTGCGCGTGCAAACACATTATAGGAAGATTTTTACCAAAAAGTGCAGATAAACTTCAATTTTTTGTATAACTACATAACAGTTTAGCATGCACCAGTATTCTACAGTGTATTTCAACTGTGCTCCAAAAATAAATATAATGGGCTTATTTTGCAAAAGCCACTGGTGGTACTAACCTTCTACGCAGACTTTATACCTATAATAGCGATAGTCAGGAAAGTACAAGTCCGCAAACCCTGTTTTCCCTTTCTGTCAGAATTGGAAAAAGTGGCAGACCAGCAGTACGGACGATAACAGTGGATACAATTTTGTAAACGGAAGCTAGGCTCTTACATCATTGTGCGTTAAAATATTATGCTTTGTGCATTTAGCAGAGGACGCATACGAACCGTAATAACTACTCGAGAAAATCGATTTTAATGTTTGTATGCTGTAAATAATGGACCGTACAACTTTGTTTATCAACTAAATCTATTTTTGAAAATAACATTAAAGCATTTATATGATAGAGCAATATGGATTGCATGTGCGTTTATACGGGGATTGCATGTTCGTTTTACTAAAGCTGATTACATGAAACATTTCAACCTTGCATGGGTTTTTTAGGTTGAAGCGACAGCCCTCTATATCCATCATACTCATTAAGCCGTTAGCATAAGGGCTATAGCTAAGTTAAAATTTAACACATGTCATGTATCCGATCCGAAGACTAGTGAGTTCATTTCAGTAACTGAATAAATTCCATGCAACCGTGTCAGCAGTACATGAGTTTATCTGTAAGGGCCAGTTGTTCAAATCTGGGTTTATACCTGCGTTAAAGTTTAACCCACAGTTTTCTAAACTTCAGAATTCAGAACTATGCCATTGATTCAGCCATTGAGACAGGATTTTGGAAAAAAAATATTTTCAACCCAGGGCTAAGGTAACCTGAAAAACTAATGAAAAAAGACAAAAATGTAAAAATGCTTGTCATGTAATGGACACATATACTACCAAAAGATAACTGGCTTGGTCAAATTAGAATAAACATTCAAACAACGGAAAGCATTTGGGATAATACAAGAGCTCACTGATTTTTATACTTAAAATCAGTATAAATGCCGTCAGAAAGTTTTGTTGTAAACACTCAAAGGGAGAGGCCCTCTGTTCTTTCTTCCCCAAATTTGAAAATATCAAACGGAGCGTCGTTGGTATGCTACTAGTCAACAAAATTTATGTATCCTGCCCAAATCTTCGTCATCCAGCAACAGTTATTTTGAAAATATGTTAACGATATAAATCTACTTTTAATACCCCTTCCGCAGCATCACAACATGTTCACTTTAAATTCTACGTTGCTGTATGTGTTTTCAAGCTCTCCGCATCATACAACTTTAACGGTGCATCATACTCTAACGCTTTATTGAAGAAACAAAATAATTCAATAGTCCTTGGCTTAAATGTTCAATGCTCCCGTTTATACCAGCTCAGGGTTTCAAGGCGAAAGAATTTTTGGCCGCCTCATTTACATTCGGTTAATTTCCTCGGCATACGACTCACTCTCTACATATTCTTCTAGTCGCTCTCATCACCGCTATGTTGCTTGTTTTCATACATTCTCGGTTCAGGTTCAAGTTGATATGGTAATGCCTGTCTCTTTCATTATCGTGATATTTTCTGTTGAAGTAATCGAAAAACCTCAAATTCCTCCCTAGCAGCACGCCATGTACGCCTCATAAAATCTAATTGCTGTTTTGAGTCTTCTCGGCACCTGACGTCACACAGGTAACGTAACCCAAAAGATATATTTTTAAAAGACGACTGCATCTTATATTTATCGTGATATAACTCAAGAACCAGACAGTTTTGATGAAAAATAATAAGATATTTGTAATATAAAGGATAAAAAAATTATAGCCAATGTCCTGTAATGCTGTTTTCGTAAACCCTAAACAGGTTTTCTATCTTTTGCTAGATGGGTATGTGCAGCCTCGATCCCAGGGTCTTTTCTTGAATTGGGAAGAGAAAAGGCCCTGGCATCGGCTGGTCAAATGAAACCCAGAATATCTGGGTGTAAGAATATGTTAATTTCTGTGGTGTCTGTGAGTGTTTGCATAAATAATAAATCAGAGAAGTAATTTTTAACGTTCTATGTAATACTGCTAGCTTTAACGTAAGTAACTTCCTATAAAAGCAACCTTCTACGGACTATAGCTGGCTCTACATCTTCGGCTGTATATTTGACACTACAATGCCCAATGAAATAAAGTAATATGTTAAACCTGGTAGAGTAAGTGCTTAGTAAGTATAATACAGTTAAAACTTGTTTAGAAGATTGCCGTGTGTGAGCTGATAACATGCATAAGTTGTCCCTATACCTTCATCAATTTCCGATAATGAAGCATACGGATGTTCTACGTATATGACTTTATACGAAGAGTGTTACGAGTCAGCCGAATAAGTGATTTAAAGCTACATAAACAAACTAAGCAAAGAGTTTAAATGATTTTAATCTCTCTTCAGTCGTATTTTATAAATAGATTATACTCTTAAATGATTTAATTGACAGTTTGAATGAGCCAATGGGATTACAAAATAGACCAGCCGATGCCAGGGCCTTTTCCCTTCCCTAATTCAAGAAAAGGTCCTGAGATTGAGGTTGGGGTATGTGCACTGATCTGACCACAAGCTATGAATCAACTTTAAAATTCAAACCGCCGATTTGAAGCTAAATTTTGTAACTCGTCAGTTGCACAGTCATCGGATCGTATTTAATAACGTATATCAAATCTGTGACTCATTACAACGCGGCGAGAAATCATCAAGATTCTTTGTGCTTTCTTTTTCCCCAAGGCATCGTAACAACGAGAACATCAGTTGCTGTGCAGTACCGATAATTTGAGGGGACACCCTTTCATATATTCGTAACTACAGACCTTATAATACCAAAGTATCGCACAGAGCATGAATAAATGAATGCATGATTCCGCACCTCCAATTTTCGTTCTGCATACGGCACTGACCGCTGAAAGGTGTTATAGACGTTCTGAATACAACTGATTGTTTGAAAAAATCATTAAAGAAATCATGTACGTGAAGGACTCAATATGTATACGTGATACATACTTCTTGTAATTGCGTAAGCTATTTTGATTTTCTCGTCATGTAAATGGTACTCGAAACTGATATAAATTTGATTTTTGTGATCAACTTTAAAGTTGATGTGACAAAATTCATTTTATGTTGTGTTGTAGTATTTTGATAAGAAGCCTGTGCAATATATAGCTAGCGGTCGATTGAGATTTTCTTATGGAAAAAAGACGGAACAAAAATCGATGTGATAATTTCGCTGCTATATTTTGGCAAGCACGAGTATTGTTAAACATGAAAACATTCTATTATATTCAATTATGCAAACCCAAATATTGCGACCCAAGAAAACTGACATTCTTTATAACATATAATTCCATGTCAATAAATTCGTTTTTTTTTGGGGGGGGGGGGCTACCTACAAACTATTCAAATGGTAAGCATACATTAATTACTTAATAAAAGTAGGAGCAGGAGGTAATGTTTTATCAGATATAAGAATGAGACGTTGCCAGTGGTTTTCATGAAGACCAAACACGAACTGCGATGGCTTCAAAAAACATCTTAGGCGCTTCGATATCGGTCAGTTTCGTAGCGCATGTCTGAGAACTGTATCATCTGTATGGGAACTAACACCTCAAAGAACACTGAGTTTAAATCCGAAAAGTACTCACGCATGCACTGCGAAAATCATTTTCTAAACACTTTTCGAGGGCATAACATATGGCCTACCTATTTTACACACATCTGATGAGTTTATCTATGAAGAAATTTTCAATATAGATATTATTTAAGCCGAGAAAATCAAAACAAAAGTTTAGTAAAAATCTACGTCATGTGTTTGATTACATGGCCATGATTTCTTTTTTTTGCTCATGAATTACCCATGTCTTTTGAATTGATATGTAGCTACATGTATTGGACAGAATGGAGAGATTCGTCTGTTATATTGCGTGCCAATATGGACGGAACTGGCGCAGTAATACTGATCCAAAACCGAAGTCAGATGGTGCGACCTCGAGCTTTGGTAGTTGATTTCTTCGACGCTATGCTATATTGGACTGATGAAGATAACGGTCACATATTACGAGCGACGATTGATGGTACAGGCTTAGAGAAAGTGATCACGTCGGATGCTTCGCATCCTTACGGTCTAACACAATATAAAGATTTCATTTACTGGGGAGATTCACAAGAAGGATCGATAAGCAGAGCGAGCAAATACAATGGCGGGAATCGTACCAGGATTAATTTTAATTTAGGGTATATTAATGACATGAAGGTTTTTCATAATAGTCGACAAATTGGATGGAATATATGTGGGCATAAGAATGGTGGATGTAGTCATCTTTGTTTAGCATTGCCAGAAGACAAGTACAAATGCGCATGTCCGAACCACTACATCTTGAACAAAGAGACAAAGACAACTTGCATCAGTAAGTGATTATTAAAATGTTTATGATCCATAGCACTGCAAATCTGAACAGGGCGAGCTTGATAGGGAATTCGGGCTTGCCATGGAATCCGTGAGACAGGCCATATGTTGTGCTCCGATATCGTTCCGTTATTTTTATTATATATTAAACAATTATTCGCCGAAGGCGAAGTGATTATTGGTAAATATTCACCGAGACGAAGTCGAGGAGAATATTTACCATAATCACTGAGCCTGAGGCAAATAATTGTTTTATTATAATTTCGATTCTTTAGTAAAATTTACGTGTATAAAATGCACTGTCGTCTTTTATGAATACAGTTTACTCATGAAAATTCCTGAATAAAGATTACTTGTAATTTTTAAATAGTGAAAAAAGTATTTAATAAGGTATTTGCAGACGTTCTATTACTTTAAGATAGTTTAACATCACAGTTTGTTTGTATTTTTTGAGTTTATATTAATGCCATTTTTTCCCTTTGCTAATTTTGGCAAAAGTATAATACATAAAAACGACTCTCATTGGCGGCCATTTTGAAAAAATGTCAGTTAGTAAATAATGCCTCAGATTTACTAGTCAGTCAACCAATCAAAATAGTTGAAAACCATTATTTACTAAATAAATTATACTATATATATAAATATATATATATATATATATATATATATATATATATATATATATATATATAAATATATATATATATATATATATATATATGTATATATATATATATATATATATATATATATATATATATATATATATATATATATATATGTATATGTATATGTATGTATATATATATATATATATATATATATATATATATATATATATATATATATATATATATATATATATATATATATATATATGTATATGTATATATATATATATATATATATATATATATATATATATATATATATATATATATATATATATATATATATATATATATATATATATATATATATTTATATATATATATATATATATATATATATATATATATATATACATATACATATACATATATATATATATATATATATATATATATATATATATATATATATATATATATATATATATATATACATATATATATATTTATTATATAGTTGACACTAAGATACTGAAAATACACCGTAAGATATTTTCCATATCTTCACTAGTGAAGATATCGATCACGTGATCATTTCCCGCCAATAATTTTGTATTTTCAAAATGGCGATGTTTGTAAGAGCAGCGAACCAATTTTCACCTTTGTTTAAAGAAAAAGACTACGTGTTTGTGCCGAAAAAAATGGAAATAATACAAGAAAACACTAAAATGATGAACAGGTATTGTTTTAGTTTAAATAATATTGAAATAAAGCCATGTTTTTAGCATTATTGATCGAAAATTAATATTACTGACTTGGGTCTTAAATTGTTTACAACTATATAATAAACAGAACATTACACGGCGGTTTGAAGATATGAATTTTATCTTCTCGCGGTGAAAACAATATTTTACAAACGAGCGCAGCGAGTGAGTAAAATATTGTTTCAACCACTCGAAGATAAAATTCATATCTTCGCACCGCCGTGTAATATCCTATATATATATATATATATATATATATATATATATATATATATATATATATATTGCAACTGGATATTAATTCGTTTTTGCGATTCAGCGAGCTTAATTTAGGTTGGCAAATTATTACATATTTTTCATGTAAGCACGAGTCGAATCTTTTTCTCGTGTTGGAATAAGGTTTACAACGTTTTAGAATCAGCCACTTTATTGTATGATCCACACTGCGTTGTTTGAGTGTCCAAATGTACTTGCTTAATTCAGTGGCATGCTTAATTCAGTAGCATGCTTCTGCTTTTCGTTTCTGAACGAACTCGTATATGGTTTAAATATCGGGTTTTGAAGTTGTTTTATAAGCTAAACATGTTTTCTGATTCCAAGTTAATCAAATGCAGCATTCCCCAGGGGTCCATTCTGGCACCCTCGTTATTTTTATTGTATATTATTGATTTGCCAAATTCAAACCTGGTCTAAAATGTACGCATGTACGCTGGTGATATTATCCTTACATATGCAGCAAGAGCGAAATACGTCAAAATAGGACTAGAATTATTACTCATTCAAGCAATTACATAAGATCAAGAGATATTCTAAGTGGTCTTGGTTGGAAAGATTTGTATGAAGGTGCCTTAAAGATCACTTGGCTACTTAAAACTATGAATGCTCAAGTACCTGAATATATTTCTAGAATGTTTATAAAGTCGAGTGATATGCATTCGTATTCTTTACGTCATGCTTAAGATAGTGTTTTCATACCAAGACCAAATAGCAAAGCATTTAAACATATAGCACTTTCTATGTATATAGAGGGGCATTGCGTTAGAATAGTCTGACAAGTGAGTAACCTATTCTTCTACAATTGCTCAGCTTACAAATAGATTACAGGTGCATGTGTGTGGTTTAGGATGTAAGTAGTAGTATCTAGTATAATTGAATGTAATATAGTAACTGGTTTTTTTCTTGTAAGTTTGTATATATTCATGTATTTTAATGCACGGTTCTCAGGAAGAGCAGTATGTGAATGATGAGATTCCATGTTGAAATAAAGAGTTCATAAATCAGATCCCAGGACTATTTCTTCAGGGAAATGCCATGGGAACGAGGTTTGCGCTATAACGTTAATTATGGGGTGTATTTATATATTCGGGTCCTGACCGACTAATTTCTTTTGAAATCAGCTCTAATAACAATTAATCTCAAAGAAAATTAGTCGGACAGAAGCATTGGTATGTATTAAGACCATAGATAGTGCGTCCGAGTACAAAACCCAAATTAAATAAAATCGAAGCCGGGAACACTTCATATTTTGTGATCGGCGGCTATGTTGAATGGTCGTACTCAAGGAGTAAATCGATGAAAAAATAAGAAAATATGACGTACTTGAAAACCGAGCAATAGATGCGCAATCTAGCTTTATGTCAAGGGACAGAATTTGAATACATGAATATACACCCCACCCCCCCCCCCCCTCATAACGATTTATATTTATGCATGTATCTATTTATCCATGCAATGATCTTTCTTGAGTCTATCCTTCATTTTTTCTTTCTAATCCTACATGGAAGTGTTTAAGTAAATTGGTCTTTTTCCCACTAGGTCCCCAGTTGTTTCTCCTCTACAGCGGTGGCAAAACAATACGTAGGCGAACTATAGATCACGCAGACAATTTTGACGTTTTCTTACCGTTAACTATTCGGCATAAAGTACAAGCATTGGAATACGACCCGACGACTGATATGGTATACTGGATTGAATCTTATGGCCAACTAGGTAGAGTGATTTATAGAAGTTTTCAAAATGGAACGAAATTAGAAAAAATGCTAACCTCGGATGATCGAGAAGTATTGACGTCACCGTTAGACATTGCTCTTGATCCTTATGGCAAACAGTTATACTGGATTGACGATATTTCTAAGGCTATCAAAGTTACTAGTTTAACAAAAAATGCTGTTGGTATTCTTGTCAGTGATGAAAACACAAATCCCTTATCAATTTCATTGGATCCAAAAAGAGGGTAAGATATAAAAGTGCGTCTCTGTGAATGGAATTCTTCATTCAATAAACGACTCTACCGTTTTCGTATCGAATTTTGTATGCGTGTGGACGATCTAAAACGCAGGAAATCTGGATACACGTGGACGCGTAAAGTTTTGTAACCGAAACAAATTGTTTGCGGATACAAACGAATCCGTATACCTTTGGACAGGGCCCAAGCCGTCATTAGCGACATAAAAAACCCCGAAGAAAGATACAAAGAATAAAGCATTGCTAAAAATGTGGATTATTTATGCAGACAACCTACTAAAGCCACTAAACTGTGTGAGTGTTTTTTTTTCAGTTATATGTATTGGACTAACATCGCAGAAGGTAAAGCTAGCATTGAAAAAGCAAGAATGGATGGCACACGCGAACATATTAAACAAGTTTATGTTAAAGATAATAAAGATGTCGAGCTTGGAGCTTTGGTTGCTGATCCTAGTGGAGAATTTCTTTATTTTGTTGAAAAAAGGAAGAAAAATTTCATTAAACTTTCTTTACAAGGTATATGCTATGTTTATCCATTTCGTGTACTTAGTGGTGGCGCTGCAATTTTTTGCCGTAGATAGTCGAGCCCCTCCGAGCGGGTTAGACCCCTCATTGCTCTGGTATTGAAGCCAAGTGTCAGATGTTTAGATTTTGCGTGAGTAACCCTCTAGACGTACCACTGCTTTTATCTTTTCTAGCATGCAGTGCCTCTGATACAACTAAAAACCTACATGCAAATACATTTAGAACCAAGCGCTTTAGAATGGAAAGGGGAGTTGTAGATATGCGTATGTACGTTTTCCGGGTGTATAGAACATTGATATATCAATAAACCCCTTCCCTAAATTTAAGACCTAGGTTCATATCCTTATTCGAACGATTGAAAATTCAATCTAATGGATCGAATTTTCAATCTTTTTGGTATTGTGTTTAGAGATCGTACGTTTCCTATTGAAAAATAATCTAATTGAGTGACATATTTCAATCGATTGGAGCACTGAAAGAGTATCCCTCAATCTATATTCAATCTATTAGATTAAAAAATAATCTATTAGATTAAAAAATAATCTATTAGATTGAAAAATTCTTGAAACTTTTCAAAGATTGAAAAAATCCCTCAAACTAATCATTTAAATTAAGAGAGTAGCATACATCTAATTTAAAAAAGGTTGTGCTTAAAAGTCTAACATCTTATAAGTCATAAAATCCAAAAGAAGGGACACAACATGCGTTGTAATAACAACAAAATGTTCAATGGCAAAGACAGTGCTATCAAGACGACTATATTATTGTTCAAAGCTTCCCCTCTCCGGCCTGTCGTAAGCCATATAATGTTAACTGGAAGTTATGAGTTCAACCCATGATGAATTTTGGTCTCGTATTTTTGATTTTGTAATTTACATTTTAGTCTCTTAAAGGACAACCTTTTTTGAGTTAGCTATAATTTCTATCTATTTTCAGGGCTGAAAGAACAAGAGCTTGATGTGAGCAATATAAAGGAAGTACGTAGTCTTGCTGTCTACGGCAATTATCTGTACTGGGTGGATACTTCATGTGGAAACCTCAATCGTGTAAATAAGCTGACTGGTCAGGATAAAGAACTCGTTCGCAGTCACATAGACAAACCTACTGACGTTTTGGTTATCAACAAACATTCTTTTGATGGTAAATTTCTTTGTTTCTTAGTTGGCAAAGTCAAAGCAATATTATGAAGCATAAAAAATATTTAAAAAAATATAAAGACTTTTTTGCCGAATTCAGGCGCAGAACCAGCGTAATGTACTTCTGCAGAGGTGAGGCGCGGCTTTCATGCATATAGTTTAGTTAGGTATTCAAAAACATTAAAACATGCATTGTGTCGTCAAAAAAAAATTCGCTGTTGGAAACCAATGCACTAAAAGATACTATGACTTTGGTGCTCCGTGACATTGGTGTACAAGACCAGAGAAGGTCATGAATAACAAAATCTGTACCTGAGTTAATTATACGATAACAAAAATTCTCTTAAGTGATCCGATATATTTGGCATTATCTGAAGCTTGAAAAGTACGTAGCCGGACTATAAAAAAGAATCAAGACTTAAGCTTTACAAAGAAATTCTGCCATGACTCGCATTATACAGTCACGAAATAGGAATGACCAATCAAATTCGTCGTTCTTATAAGAACGGCCAATCGATTGTTTCGTGACTGTATGACTGCTTTGTTTGTACAGCATTTAAAGAAGATATAAAATCAAATCTATATACTCACCTATAAAACTGTTAGTTCATCACAAGCTAATATGAACGTTGCTATAGAGTAAGAAATCGTAACATGAATCTTGTTGACCTGGTTTTGCTTGTATTTCTCAGTGTTGTTTTGTTTTCAGTCACTCATCCATGCTTAATAATGAAGAATAGATGTAGTCACCTTTGTTTCGTGGATCAACATCAAGCAGTGTGTTCATGTCTGCAGAATAAGAGGCTTGGACAAAACAGTCGCACATGTGAATGTAAGAGATATTTTTCTTGTATGGTAAATGTACAGTTCTAGCGCTCTCTGTACTTTCACTACATGTAGTTCCCGCTCAAAAGCAGAGAATACAATTATTTTATGAATAGAACTGTGGAAAAATTGCCTGCCTAAATATTACTCAGATTGTTTGATTATATATTTTGAAATACACTTCAAATATGACTATTGCTTTAGTAAAGCATTAACTGCCTTCTAATTTTTTAAATATTTTAATGAAAAACCAATTTGAAAAACCAATTTTATAGCGCAAAAGCACAAACTGCTTCAACAAGGCTGTAGCTATAGGAAAACAAAGTTTTCGATATAAGCGATTATAGCCCAGACATATATAGAGATTACTGCATGGTTGGCGAGTGCGTACGATTTTTATGCACGAGTTGTGAAAGATACACAACAAGTGGATAATAAAAATCGTACAAACGAGCCAACCATGCAGTAATTTGTTTATGCCAAACATATAGAGATTATTTTAAAACTGAAAACCGTCAAAGGCGAACAATGTCGAAACAAAATATTGAACTCTCAAAACAGAATCATACCATTTGTTTCTCCGTTATTTGGCCTAAATAGTCAGTCAAAGCTGTTCTTCTGTCTGTTTCATGTTTTTATAGTGAGGAAACTCTTCTTCTTTTAGACATAAAAGCCAAATACCCTTTCGCTCCTTCCCCAACACGGCGGCCATGTTGTGAGCAAAATAACAATACGATTTTCTTCACTAGTGAGAAAAACCGTATAGCCAATCAAAGTGCTGATACGATAAATTTTCACTAGTGAAAAAAATCGTACGACCAATGAAAACGCTTATTCGCTTCTCCACAATGAAAATACGATTTTTATTTCACCCGTTTACCTCGCGTAAATCTCTATATGTACGACATAAAAACGATTATAGCCCAGACAGCTATTTTAATTAGAGCCATATACACACTATAGGTGAAGTTTAAATTAAAATTTTATTGAAACTAACGCTTTGTTGCTATACTCGCTCGCAGCATCTTCAGAGTGTTATGAAATTATCTAATATGTACAAAAGCTTATATATACAGTGTAACAGACGGTTATAAATTTTGAATTTTAAATTTTAGGCTATAAAGATTTTAACTACTTCAACAATATCTCGATAACTAAATTGACGAATGTATCGATCTGTGACTTTGTCTTTCAATGTTTAATCTTTCTTGCTGCCGAATTCCTGTTATTGATGTTGTGGTCATGATTGTTGTCGTCGTTGTTGTTGTTATTATCATTGTCATTGTTATTTTATGTACGTCGCCTGTTTTTATGTTTAAGATTGCTTTAAAGGGAAATGGCAACAAAAAATTTTATTGTCTCATTTGAAAGAGACTTTAAAACAATAAACAGAAGTCTATTGCAAAATTTTTATATCTGTTTTACTTCGGGAGATATTCTCACCTAAATCAGCGAACTGTCCGCCATCTTGGATTAATTTTTCACCTCATTAACAATGTTTTGGTGACGTCACAACAGGGATAAGCCTGTCGAAAATCCTCCTAAATACCTACCAACAATCAAATATTGTTTGAAATCTTCTCAGTCCGTGCTGAAATCCGAAACACTTGCCGTACATGTGGTTATGAGAGCATCTTAACTATTGTGTCGTAAGAAAAAAAAATTGCGTGACCCCAGTTGTGACGTTTCCTGCATATCCACAAATATCCAAGATGGCGGACAGCTAAAGATTTCAAGTCAAAATATCTCACCAAATAGGGCAGATATAAAAATTCTGTAGACTTCTATATATTGTTTTAGAGTCTCTTTCAGATGAGACGATAAAACATTTTGTTGCCATTTCCCTTTAATGCAATAATAATGACAATCGTGTTGTGATTTTTAATGCAAATTTCTCACTGAAAAGCCCCATCAGGGGAATGTAAATAATTTAAATAAATAAATAAATTTGCTGCTTAAACATTATGATTTTTTCGTGCACAGCTCCTGTGACATGTGCCGCAAATCAATTCCGCTGTAAGAAAGGCGACACCCCGTGTATACATATTGCCTGGATGTGTGATGGAGAGAAAGAGTGTCCGGACGGTTCTGATGAGATGGACTGTCCTGAATATAAGGAAGGCGAGTTTCGATGTATAAAACGGCCTTTTAATTTTTGAAATATTTCAATGCAAAAACCAGTTTGTGAAAAAAAACGTTAAGATAACATGATTTTCTTTGTGTACAGCTAATCCGACATGTGGCCCAAATCAATTCCGCTGCAAGAAAGGAAATATATCGTGTATACATATATCGTCCATTTGTGATGGAAAGAAAGAATGCTCGGACGGTTCTGATGAGATAGACTGTCCTCAATGTAAGGAAGGCGAGTTTCGATGTAAAAATATGCAATGTGTAACTACGAGAGGTCAGTGCGGTGAGGGAACACTTTGCAAAGATAAATCTGACTTATGTGGTGAGTTCATTCATTGTATACCATTCTCATCTCCGGAGCCTTTTTTAAATTAGGTTCTAGGACTGACGACGAATTAACTCCGTTAAAGCAATTTTATATATTTGTGCTATATAATAAAAAAATATCAAACATTTTTCTGTGTTGATATACAGTTAGTATAGGTAATAGCATTGTTAATTCGAGTGCAATTTGGAAATATTATTTCAAAATTGCACGAGAAACCATGCTATTATTTGTTAATAATATAAAAGAAAATATTCGAAACAAGAATACACGCAATACAATTTCATTTAAATAAGTAGAGTTCGTTAAAAACCCAGCCAAATTTGACCACAGTCGGGCTCAATTTTCACGCGCAATGTTTTTTTTAAGAAAATTTGCACTCCCGTTTTACTACGTCAAATTTGATTGGTTCTTCTGTTGTTACAGATTTTTGCACTGTTGTTATGGACTTTTGCACTCCTTTTCGGGATTAACTGCACTGAAATTGACCAATCACAGTCCAGATACCATTTCTTTTATATTATTATATACAGTTATACCAACACTGCATGATTTAGTAATAAAGCTCCAACAACAAGTGATATACTCGTTTAACTTTTATCAAGCTGACCGTAAGTTTTATACCGTTAACAATGTCGTCTTTAAAATTAATCTAAAAAACGATGGCGGAAAGCTAGTGTAATTTGTCTTTCAATATTTCGAAAACTAAGACTGTTAGGAAACATTTAACAAGGGTGATAAGTAATTCTTATGGATCAACTAAATATAGGAAGAGAGCGATTACAGATATTTCGTCTACTTTATTTATGCACCCTATATAACGGTGATGCTTGACACATTTAACACCTATAATGATTTAAAAGGAATAGTATCTGGACGGTGATTGGTCAATTTTAGTGCAGTTAATCCCGAATAGGAGTGCAAAAATCTGTAACAACGGTGCAAAAATCTGTAACAACAGAAGAACCAATCAAATTTGATGTAGGAAAACAGAAGTGCAAATATTCTTAACAAAAAAAACAAACATGGCGGGTGAAATTACAGAGCGATTTCGGAGAAATTTGGCTGGGTTTTTAACGAACTCTATTTATTTAAATGAAATACATCACTAGTGGGAAGTTCCGACTACTTTACACGTATTTATCACGACGTTGTGGGCTTAAATTTAAAGTTTTTAAGGAAAAAATGATGGGGAGCGATTGCGATGTACATAGGTACAGTTGTATTGCGTGTATTCTTGATTCGAATATCTCCTTTCATATTATTATTGGCGTCATTGAAAAATTCACGAGTGCATGTTATTTCCAAATTTCACTCGAAACTATGCTATTACCTATACAAATTAAAAATCAACTTGCAATTGCCCTTTTCAAAGCGAACAGTTTAATAGTATCAGACGTGTTGTATACTAGCTCTGTAGTCACACAATGTGTGTCTGCTTTTTAAATTGTTTTGGCAATTTTAAAAGTCAACAAAACATATTCTTTTGGATCTTTTTAAATTTTTGACAGATCTTGACCAAGAGAATCCCGATGGCAAGTCAGGAGGAGATGACGTTTCAAAATATGGTGCTACTATAGGCGGGGTAACTGCCGGAATGCTCTTTCTTATAATCATAGCACCGGTGGTGTCGAGAAGAATCTTAAAAAAACGACAAGATCACAGGGTAATGTTAATTTAGTTAGTATTGGCGCGATACTTCCGAAAAGCACCGTCTTTTTGGAGTACAAGACGATTTTCAAGTTCAATGGCCCGATATTAGCTAAAAATACTACTCAGCGAATTACTTACTTAACGCCGCATTAGAGTGTAGTGTGTGAGAACAGGCGATCAACGTGTTCCGAATCCCGCACCTCCTCTACCTGTCCTGGCTCCCGTTAACATGGCTATTTAGCAATTATTCTACGAACTCGTGTCGTATATGAGCTGATAGCCGATGAGGTGCGTAGCACCGAGTGTCCGAGTCGGCTATCACTCATACACGACGAGAGTGAGTAGAATAACTGTTTTATTATTTAGACAACAACTGCTACCAAAAAATTTCCCAGTGCAGTTATATTTTACTGAAATACACTTATTAGTAAGTTTAGGAATGTAAACAACTTCAGCTTATATCGCATAAAGCACTACTTATCGTTATTTAAAATCATGTTTCAAACTAATTTTGGCAAAAGTTTCGAATTCTTGAAAAATGTAAATGTTTTGGGCCAAACAAACGCTTGTTGACCTCAAAATTGAGCACAGTTTCAGTTATTATAGCAACTCGAAACAATTATAATCTTTTCCAGCTGTCAGGAGATTTATTCAGTATTACTTCGTAAAAAACTGTATTTTATACCTGTTTAGGTGACATGTAAATCAAGTACTAGCCACGTTTCGTTGATAGTTCTCCTTTATAACAGGATCACATATGTTTTCCATGCAATTTTCATTTTTCCTTTATTTTCCAATAAACCGTTTGCAGCTTTCCAAACTATTTTGCAAAAAATTGGTCGATGAAATGAAAGGTTTCCACTGTCGTCATCGCTTATAACAAGTCTGGACAAGGTTTATATAATTTTCACTAATAAGTACATGGTCAACAGTTGTTTTACCATTGTTGCTGTAATATGTCTCAATAGGTCCTGTACAATAATTTTGCGAGTTTACAGATAACAATGAAAATTTTTCCATCAGAGCGATGAAATATTTACCCCTGTCATTAATGGCATTAAGACTTCTGGGACCACCAAAATTGCCAATATGACAGTTAAAATCCCCAAGAATTATATAGGCACCGCGATTGGAAAGCTCATTTATCACGACTTCTAATTCGTCAACAGATTCCTCAGTTATAAAATGCAATAGGTTGGTTTGCTGACGGCAAGTATGTTCCATTTTTTCGCTTTTTTGGTTTCCTTCTGGCAAGAAGCCTGTCCTTTTTGCAACGTATTGTGTCCACAAGAAGGGCAAAACTTGTTTGTTGGATCTAGGTGACGCCACATGCCGGGCAAAACATGGCAGTTAAAATAAATTGATATTTCTTCTTGAAAAAATACAGTAGCGCTCGTTTGACATAAACCAACACTGTGTATTTTTAAGTTATTGAGAACGTCAGGATCCAATTAAGTTACCATATAATTATGTAGTATATCATAAAGTAGAATTTCAAGAGTTAAATTTTACTGAGTCTTGCAACTATTGTGTTGTGTTTTCATAGATATATTGTTCTGTTTTGCAAATATTGTGTTGTGTTTTAACGAATTTAGTGTTCTGTTTTGATGAACTTATTGCTGTGTTTTAATAGAATATTTTGTGATGTGTTTTGATGAATTTGTTGTTATGATTAGTCAATCATTTGATGTGTTTAAATAGTGAACTAACTGCCGTGTTTCACAAAATATTTCGTCGTGTTTAATAAATATTGTATTGCGTTTGCAGATATGGGCCCCGTGTACAAGACCATGAGCATATAAATTGATAAAAAACGTCCTAAAATTCATGTTATTATGTGTTCAACCTGGTTTGATGCAGTCAGGAATGTCAAATTTTAATTATTACAAATATAGGCTAAGTACAATTTCTTGGTACACTTACACTTAACAGTTTCTTTTTATGATTGCAGAGATCCCACGTAATGCTTCCAATGCAGACCAAGTCCAACTCGACGACAATTATATATACTGATCCGTCAACTGCCACAACTCTCGCACGAAATGACGAATATGAAAGAAATATCGAAGTGTGAATCTGTGTGATGGTCTGACCTTTGTATGAAAATGATTAATTATTTGAATTATTGAAGTGCTTAATGGCTAACTAATTACTTTTTATGATGAGAAGGTCATCCTGAGAAAGTGCATGATCAATCCAGCTAATAATTGAGTTGACAAAAGCTATGATCTTTGGAGCTTAGATTATTTTTTCAATTCCTGCAACTCAAAAGTTGAAACTTAGTTTTCAAAAGCACCATGGGGTATTAGCTTGCTTATTGCATATAATATAGATTTGTAGGTACATGTGTCTTTCAATGGGAACTAGCTTGCGAAATTCCCACAATAATCAGTGGTAATCTCGCAAAGAATTTGGGTTTAGAGTATGGAAAACAGTGGCCAATACAGCTTTTGCAGCTCTTACGTTCACTCTCGTTCAGTGCGAACAATTTTTTTCGAAACTTGTCCAACAAACTCCATATAAACGTTGAGCCAGTTATTTCACATATCGTGTTTAATGACATATTTTTGCCTAATTATTAAAAATAACTTTTCATTTTGAATAAGATTTAGATTCTCGGGGAAAGGTTTAGATTCTCATGAAATTTGATAAATTGAATTAATATACAGTAATGACCAAATAATAAATTTTGTAGTCATTAGGAAATGTATACACATGTTTATAGGTTTGATAATTATAATAAATAGCACTGACCAAGAAATTCATCGTGGGCCAAAGGTCTGCATCTAGATATTTTTAAAAAATCTTGAAATTAATTGTCATGTATGTCAAACATTTTAAATATATTTTACAAGAGCCAGGTTTTTTCTTCATCTTCATTCTCTTACAAAGCTTCTTACTGAGATTTATAAATAGGAACAACAAGCTTCTCATGCAAACCTTTTGAATATCGACATTGTTATAAACATAAAATGTATTATTTAAGGTTTATTGTTTAGAATTATAAGGCTGGTTCGGCTCAGCTTTGGGTGGAAGGGTAGGATTTTTTTTCTTTAGTACCTTGTGTACTGGCAAAATATCGTGAATGACCAACAGAAGCAAAACACATGTAAATAAGTGACCCTTGAAAAAGAGGGGTCATTGTTTCTGCCACGTCGTTATAGGCAATTGAATGATGAAATCCAGGTTTTCACCACCTGTTCATGTTCACCACCTGTTCATCTTTTTTGAAAGAGGAGGGAGTTTGAGAAAGGATGCTTTCTGTATTTTATCGACGAGAAGCAGTTGTGAAGCAGTAATTTTTGCAAAATAATAAAATTTATTATAATGCATTGATTTGATTAGTTCGATAAATTACCATAATTGTATTACCACCAACAATTCAACGAAAGATTTATACACAGTCTAATTGGCTGTTTGCCGTTCTTGAATCCTTCAGTATTGGACCGTTTTAAACACACAATGAAGCGTTGGGTCTATAGATATTTTAAGACACATTTAATATTAAGTGCAGAACTTACTTGCAATAAAAAGTCTAACATTTGATGTATCATGAATTGGCTGACCAGAGACTTTCAGCTTAAACTCTTATGTTCTATCATAGCTTTGATCCACATTTTTTTTAACTAATGCTCCTTGCGTGGTCAGATCAAAGTCTGGCAAATTCTTCTTTACTTTTTGAGGAACACCATCTGCTAGTATTGCTGCAAGTAGACATTTTGGTGAATCATCACTACTTGTGAAAACCGGCCAAGTTCTGCCATCCACGTTTGAAATATCATCATCAAATTTCCATGTTTTACTGATCCAGGTAAAACAACAAGCTCTATCCCATCAGCTGGTAAAGTGATCTTTGCTAAAAATATATTTTTATGATCATTAACAATAATTTCA
This sequence comes from Muricea muricata, assembly GCA_963855995.1. Classification (NCBI taxonomy): domain Eukaryota; kingdom Metazoa; phylum Cnidaria; class Anthozoa; order Malacalcyonacea; family Plexauridae; genus Muricea; species Muricea muricata. The sequence goes on from OY979716.1 coordinate 113,688,953, forward strand.
GTAATCTTTTCTATACAAGAAAATCGTATACATATCGTTGGTAAGAACTGAATGCATGCTCACTGCATGCGTTTATCAGCGGTATTTATTAATATAGTCATCATGCATTATACGCATCCATGCATTAATGACGTGTCATCTGCACAAAATGTCAATTATACATGATCAGATCTGGTTTTTAAGTGGTTTATCTGTTTCATCAAACTACATATATATAATTGTACGACAGTATATTGCTTAAAGATTTTGTTAAAAGCACAGGAAATATTATGCAATGTCACTCTGCTACTGCTTTGAAATGAAATTAGCTCTTGTCTCCAAACAAAATTCTGTCCATGATCAATCGTTTTGATCAATTAGATGTCTGGCCATAAGCTAGGATCGTCTGCGTCGATACACATGAGCCCACACAGATACAATGAGTTATAATTAATTCTGCAGTATGTTATTAACTTTTGTTATTGAGGAATAACCCTCTAACATCTAACATCACATTTTATATCAATAATACCACGAGCCGATTACCCTGCAGTAATATGTATTAACAACAACTTGAAATACTATACATACTTACAAACAAGAATTATTTCTGCTTCAAAGACAACCAAACGTCAAATGATTGTTGTTTATATCGTGCGAATGAAGCGCCGTTCCAGGCGTAAGCCCGGGGCGAGGGTACTAATTCCGTTCGGCTATTTACACCCGGGAAAAGGAAAGCATTATCGAAATCTAAAGTTCCAGGCGTATGGCCGCCATGGCTGACCAACCAAGGGTGGTCATTTCGGATCTCAATAATATGGCGGACTATCAGGGGTAGCGAACACTTAAGGCATCCAAAAAGATGAGAACTGAGACGAAAACGACTGCCACAAGACTCTTGAAGAGAGATTAATTCTGGGAAAATACAGAGAAGCGCCACGAATTGACTATGGCATGAAATGCAAGGCACGTTTGTTGATAATGCGTATTTATACTGTCTTGTGTTTTAATGCTTTAAAAAGGCCGGCGTAGCCGTACTCCTCCAGTCTATTCACTGTTTAAATTCCAGAGTAAGTTCATGTTTTGTAAATGCAAGACTGTCTTCTTATTACTGTATTTCAAAATATTGACGAACTTTACATGTAAAAGAATACGAGCGAAAAAATAAAATGGGCTTGAAACGGTTATATATTTCAAACTCAAAGTTTGTGTGGATAAAAATTTAGTTTCATAAATATTCCAAAGCGTTTTATGTAGTTAATACTACTTAATAGGTGGTAACTTATACCAAATTTAAGCTTACATTAGAAATAATAACACACCAATGACAAATGTTGTGCCAATTAAAAAATAATCAATAAAACAAGGATTAAAAAATGATATTTTGTCGTTTTCAAAAAATATACCGCAGGCATCCCAACGCACGTTACGTCATTACAGACATTATTATATAAATAGCGAGGTTTACCAAACACGACGCGAAGTCAGAGACGACGTGAGAATGGCGTCAAAATGGCGTGATATGACCATTTAAGGATGTTGCAACGCCATTTTGACGCCATTCTCACGTCGTCTTTGACGACGCGTCGTGTTTGCTAAACCTCGCTAATATCCTAAGGCTGGCAACTCTTTTACAGTAATAAACTGACACACGTTAGACTTTCGCTTTAAACAAAAAAATATAACACAATTTACTAACGCAAAAAAACTAGATACAAATGATCTCGGATATCTCTTCTACATTTCTAGATAGTTTTTAGACAAAATCAAGATTCGAAAATACTTAAATTTGCCCAATAAAAAGTGTTTTGGATCGAAATTTTCCGCGTAGATAGGCGGGATACAAAGTGCCCTACAAACGTCATCTTCGGAAATGACTTCGGCTAAGCTGCTATATATTGGCTGATGAGCACTCGGAAACGCCGAAGGAAAGACGGATTCAATAGCAGCCAATAGGAACTTAGATTTGCTTAGCCGAAGTCATTTCCGGAGATGACGTTTGTAGGGCACTTTGCATCCCGCCTATCTACACGAAAAATTTCGATCAAAAACACTTTTTATTGAACAAATTTAAGTATTTTCGAATCTTGTTTTTGTCTAAAAACTATCTAGAAATGTAGAAGAGATATCCAAGATCATTTGTATCTAGTTTTTTTGCGATAATTTGTGTTAATTTTTTTGTTTAAAGTGAAAGTCTAACCTGTGTCAGTTTATTACTGTAAAAGAGTTGCCAGCCTTAGGATATTTATATAATAATGTATGCAATGACGTAGCGTGCACTGGGATGTCTGTGATTATACAGAAAGAATAAAAATTGCCGTGTTGCTATGACAACAACCTATACAAATACTTCAAGTAATTCCGAAAATATAGGCATGCCTTGTTAGTCACGAGGGGTTGCTGCATGCATGTATTTCTAGTATCTTACGTGTATGCAAGTCAAATGTCTAACAAAATGCAGGAATAAAATAACATTTATTCGTTCTAAAAAACAAATTTATGTATAATATTGTTTAACAGAAGAAAACATATATTATATATATTGAAACATATCTACTTTTGATTACTTTAAAATGTATACTATATCAAATGAGTAAAGCTTACTCGTGCATAACACAATACCACGCACAAAACATGGTAAAGCCATTATAAATTCCGTTTTATGTTAAAGATTGATAGTTGTCGTCGACATCTCTGGTTTTACTCAACTCAGTCTAAGTTGACTCATCATTATTTGTAACGTCATTAATTCTGGCAACATTTCCTCTTAACGACTGATAATTATCTTCTTGATTCATCTTTGACAGATCCAGCTCTTGATAAGTTGAATCAGCCTCAGTTGGTTGTTCATCAGGGTTTTGTTTAGGTTTTCTCTTTCTAAACCAACGACGATGAGAACACCAGACAATGTAAGAAAAAAGAATTCCAGCGATAAAACCAGACACCAACGTTACAACAATAATGTACCATTCAGTAAAAAATGTCGTGTTATTGTAAGATTGTTTGTCTAGAAATGAAAAATATGTAGACGGCCATAAGTTCACTGTCGCATGAATATCTGTATGTGAGAATAAAAATCATTGTCCTTTTTTGGCAAGACAAAAGAGCCGTTTTTAATTTTAAAAAATTGCCGTAGAGGAAACGTCTTGGCAGTTTGTTCAATTTACTGTACAATCTTTGTTCCATGGAAATTATACTTTTGGGGCACTATATTCAATAGCACTTATGCGAGTTTTCCCTGAGGTTATTGTCCTCACCACCAAGCCTCGTATTGACGCATACGTTCTCTTTACATGAAAGTGAGACTTGGTGGTGAGGACAATAGCTTTAGAGAAAACCCGCATAAGCGCTATTTTTCAATTTCAGTAAATTTAAATTATGTTACCTGTTTCATTGGCTTTCGTTGTTGTTCGACTTTTAATTGGCGAAGATGATGTCGTTGGTGGTCTCGGTTGTGCTATATTTACATATGAATACAGGAACATGAAAAAATGAAAATAAAGAAAATACTATCCATAATTATATTTGGATGCTATAAACATTCTGCATGTTCGTACCGCTGAAACATTTAATACAGTCAATCTAAATGCAGTCTGAGACTTTCATGAAAATGATGCATGTGGTGAAATATAATATATGCTGAAGATCTGAGTCGCAATAAAAACAGAGATTTAAGATATCCGAGCACGTTGAACATATATACCTTGTCTTCGTCTCGAAATATAAATACTCAACAATCACACCAGTATACTGGCCACCCAGTTTGTTACTAACAACATTATTAATGCAATTCAATGAACAGTTTGTTTCCAGTTATTTCCATTAAGTTATTGCACAATTAACGTAAATAATTATAACATTTAGTGAAAAAATATTTTCTTCAATAGCTTCAAAACGTCATTCAACTCTGCATAACATTGATTTTCAACCAATTATTTTCAATAAAGATAGCTCCAACTACACTTACTGTAATGCATGATACATCATTATCCTATCTTACTTACAATGTACGATCACTTGACAATCTTTCGTCTTCTTTGTCTCCTCAGCCCTACTTTTAGCTTTACATCTGTACGTTCCACTGTCATCTCTATCAACATTCGGAAAACGTAAGATTGCTTTTTCTTTTCCTGTCACAATCTGTGTGTTATCTTTATACCAGGTAACGTCTGCAGGAGGGTTACCATCTCTTCCTTTACATTCACATGCAAAGTAATCACCTTGTGTCAATGTGACGGGACAGGAGCAATTGACTGAAATTTTTGGTGTTTCTAAAATGTAATAAAAATTATTTATTTTACTATTTATTTATTCTTCCAGATTAACAAAAAATTTAAATACTTTTGTCTAACGTTTCGGTCTCCTCTATGGAAACCATTATCAAAGACTATGAAACTAAAAGTTTACCATTACTGACTTGCGTCAGCTGAAAGTTCGCGAGTTTGCTCACGCGAGTTCGCGCGTGCACGTTCACTAACTATTAAACTATAATACGCCCCTAGCATATTTCGACAAATGTTGATACTGTTATTGTCACTCTTAGTATACCAGCTCTCAAGAAACATTCTTTCGTGATAGTTAGCTGCAAAATCCAACAAGCGGCTTCCTCGCAATTCATTTGGTGTTTGGTTGACATGTGATGTACTGCAATGTTATTCCTTGTGTCTTCATTCGCTATGCTGCAGTTGTGTTCTTCAATTCTGCACTCCAACGTTCTTCCAGTTTCTCCAACATAACTGGCAGAGCATTCTGCGCATGGTATTTTATAAACTGCTCCTGCTCGTAAATTGATAGGTGATGGATCTTTCACTTTAGTGAGCACATCTCGTAGAGTAGTTGAAGGTTTATGGGCGAAAGTAATATCGGGGGGTCTCAAAATCCGTGCAATTCTTTCTGACGTGCCTTTTACGTATGGAATAGTAGCAATCACTTTATTGTCATCATCCGTGTCTGATCTCTCTGTTGTTATTTCACTGGCCATGGCTTGCTCGATAGCGCTCTTCACAAAAGGTTTTGGGTAGTTGTTTACGTCAAACACATCATTTAAGTGTTTTAATTCAGATTCTAGGTTGTCGCTTGAACTGCAGATCATATGCGCTCTTTTTAACCAAGGTCTTAATGGTCGATGACTTGTGCGAAGCTGGATGGTATGACGAGTTGTCTAGCAAACGGTCCGTACTAGTTGGCTTTCTGTACACGCTTGTTTGAACGGAGTTGCTAAATCTGGTGACTAAACAGTCCAAAAACGCGATGGCCCCGTCCTTCTCTGGTTCTATCGTAAACTGGATACTGGGATTGTGTCGATTGAGGTGGTTAAGAAAATCGATCTTTTCGCTCTTCTTTAAACTAGTCAAAGTGTCATCAACGTATCGATACCAAAAAGATGGGGGGTCGGGATAGGTTGCTAGTGCTTTCTCTTCCAGTCGCTGCATCTCGATTTCGGCTACTACAACTGAGACTGGCGAACCCATAACCGTGCTGTGAAGTTGTTGGTAGAAGTTTCCATCGTATTGGAAAAAGTTTGATTGCAGACAAAGGGTAAGAAGGTCGATAACTTCCTCTTTTGGGATAGGAGGGTCGCTGCTGTGGTTAGCTAACGCCTCTTTCACGCTTTCGATTGCTAGATCTAGAGGAATACTCGTAAAAAGAGATTTCACATCAAAATCTTCACATCAGATCTTCGTTGATTTGTGCATTCTTGATTCGAGCTACAAAGGCTTCGGAATTTATCATACGATGCTCGGATTTTCAGTGAGTGGTTTAAGGATGCTGACAAGATATTTGGAAAGTTCGTACGTCGGTGATGAACAAAACGAGACGATCGCTCTTAGTGGAATATTTTCTTTGTGAATCTTGGACAGTCCGTATAGTTTAGGTGTTTGAGCGATTGAACCGGATAACCTCGAGTATAATGGTTTCTTTAAAATGTTAGCAACTGGAATAGTTTGTCGTTAAAATATTTTGCTCAGTTATAGACTGCAGATTCGTCTATGACTGAAAACCTGACTGACTGAACCGAAATGGCTAAAACTCACGAAATGAGGCTCTCAAGCCAAGTGATGTAATTTTCGATAAGGTATATTGTGCTTAGGAAGAAAAATTCCACCACCAATATACTATGCAAATCGGTTCAAATCTATGTCGTAGTTTATGTTTTTGTTAGCTTGCAGCCAATCAGCGTACTCGGCTAATATTAATAAAAGCACAATTATGGTCAACAAAATCCACATGTGATAATCGAAGCGTACACAAAATAAAATTTCATTGAGAATAGGATCGGGATAAAAATATTTTACAATACGGAATAACAAGGCGCCTGCTAAAGCATTCATTCGGTCTCCCGAAAGAAAAATGGGCACAAAGTAGTAAAAAAGACCAAATGAATATAATTGTTTATTTCTTAAATTTAGTAAATTTAAATCATGTTACCTGTTTCATTGCCTTTCGCCGTTGTTCGACTCTTAATTGGCGAAGATGATGTCGTTGGTGGTCTCGGTTCTGGTGGTCTCGGGTCTATATTCACATATAAATACAGGAACATGAAAAAAATGGAAATAAAAGAACGTCTTAAGAAAATATTATCCATTATTATATTTGGCTGTTATAAACATTCCGCATGTTCTTACCGCTAAAACATTTAATAATTTGTGTTTTGGAGACAATCAATGTAAATACAGTCTTAGTCTTTTATGAAGATGATGCATATGATGAAATATCATACATGCCGAAGACATATGATTGACATTTTTAAAACTAGGATTGTGAAAACTTAGTTGCGTCTATGGGAAAATGTAATCTTACCTTTCAGTGGTAAATATAAAAGTGCATTTTTTTCGCCAAGGTTGTTCTTTGCAACGCATTTATAATATCCAACATGACTGGTGTTCACATTAGATATGGTATACGTTGCTCCATTCCAGACCAGTTCACCAGTTTCTTCGCAAAATATTTGAAAACTTGCTTCAGGACGAGCTTCAGCTGTACATGCCATGGTGGCTGTGTGACCACTCCTTGTCAGGACGAAACGTACATTTTCAGGTAAATCTGTAAAAATACAAATGTATATTTATGATGGCAGTTGTGTGGCTAAGCTATTTTTAATGGAAATTGTTTAAGTCTTGCAATATTTTCTAATTTAAAAATAACAACAGCACAAAGCGAAAAACCAAACTTCGTTGCATAATGTGTTTAAAATTCACTTAGTACAAAATTGACTGAACCGAAATGGCTAAAACTCACGAAATGAGGCTCTCAAGCCAAGTGATGTAATTATCGGAAAGATGTATTGTGCTTAGGAAGCAATTCCACCACTAATATATTATGCAACTCGGTTCAAATCTATGTCATGGTACATGATAATAATATTGGAAATACCACATTAGAAATTTATCATGATTAAGCTTTCAATGGGCAAACCCAGATCTTCATCAGTGTTAACAATATGCATATACAATATGGTCCTATCTACTTTATGCGTAAACCAATCGTGCATATACTTAGTTTAACTGTATATATACGGACCGACCAAACCGGCAAATAATTGGTTTGTTTTTTTCTTGCGGTTCGATTTTTTTTAAAAACAAAAACATTGGGGATTTAAAACTCGTGCTGTCTGTACGGCCTCATACGGACCGCTCGTGTAGCCAATCAGATTGCAGAAAAAGCTAAAATATGATTTTGGACCGCCAGAAAAAATAATACACAATAATCACACAATGTATACTGGCCACCCAGTTTGCTACTGACAACATGATTAATGTAATTCAATGAACGGTTTGTATCCGGGTATTTCCATTAATTTATTGTACAATTAATATAAATAAGATTTTGTAAAACATTATTTTCTTCAGTAGCTTCAATTATTTACTTCAATTCTTCTGCAAAGAAAATGTTCTTCCGCTCTACATTATTTATCGATTTTCAACCAGTAATTTTTATAAACATACTCTCAAATGCTCTTACAGTAATACCTGATCCATCAGTATATATATACTGTTTCGCTTACAATGTACTATAACTTGACAATCTTTCGTCTTCCTTGTCTCTTCAATCCGACTTTTAGCTTTACATATGTACGTTCCACTATCATAACTATCAATATTAGGAAAACGTAAAATTGCATTTTCTTTCCCTGTGACAATCTTTGTGTTATCTTTATACCAGGTAACGTCTGCAGGAGGGTTACCATCTGTTCCTTTACATTCACATGCAAAGTAATCACCTTGTTTGATTGTGGTTGGGCTGGAACCATTGACTGAAATTTTTGGTGTTTCTAAAATGCAACAAAAATTATGTAAAATATTTTGCACAGTGTTATGGACTGCAGATTCGTGAACGACTGAACCGAAAAACCTGAATGACTGAAACGAAAAGGCTAACAATCACGAAATGAGGCTCTCGGTCCAAGTGATGTACTACTTATCGGAAAGATGCAATGTGCTTAGGAAGAAAAATTCCACCTCAAATATATTATGCAAAGTGATCAAATCTGTGGCGTAGTTTATGTTTTTGTTAGCTTGCAACCAATCAGCGTACTCGGCAAATATTAATAAAAGCACAATAATGGTCAGCAAAATCCACATGCGATTATCGAAGCGTATACAAAATATTTCATTGAGTATAACATCGGAATAAAAATATTTTACAATACGAAATAATTACAAGGCACCTGCGTAAGCGTTCAAGGCCTACCGAAAGAAAAATGTGCACAAGGCAGTAAAAAAAGAGCAAATGGGTAACATTTCGTTGATTAAAGCAGAGTGGTTCGAAAACCAGATAGCACATCATTCGTTGATTAAAGCAGAGTGGTTGAAAGGGCTACACTAATATACACAGTGCAACATTCATGCAGAGTTAAAGTATAAAGTTTACAGGTCGGGCGTTGTACAGGATTAGAGCTTCATACCCACAGGCAATAGAAAAACTTCATACCAATAGACAAAACATTGTCCATTGCGTGATTTAAAACTTTATTGCACCGTCTTGTGCCCATCGCTTCATGATGGAATCTATCAAAGTCTTGAATAACGCTGAAAACTTAAGTGAAACACCACGGAAACATTCTGTAATTCAGAACTTTATCGAAGCGTATGGTCCTTTGTGACGAATTAGAAAAACCTTTTTAGTGAGATTAATGCATGAAGAATTTGTGTACCGTTTAAATGATTTAGTGTACATCTTAAATTGTCTGTTTTGTTGAGATATTCTGCTAGAAATTGAGTTTACCCAATGTGTTGATCTGGGATTACACGGGAATGCTTGCGCTATTACCCACGACCAGCAGTCTAAAATACTGTTGACAAAAAAACATAATAACATATGATATTCGAACAGTTATTAGAGAAGAAGCCTATGTCTCCGGATTTCGAGATTTACACTTGTGAGTTTCGGTTGCAATTGGATGTTAACATTGTTTTGAACAATTCTAATCCTAAAACATGTAACCATCGTAAATATTTTAAAATATATTTAATATCAACTGCAGAACTTACTTGCAATAAAAAGTCTAACATTAGACGTATCAATTGGCTGACCGGAGACATCCAGCTCAAACTCGTATGTTCCATCATAGCTTTGATTCACATTCTTTAAAACTAATGCTCCTTGCTTTGTCAGTTCAAAGTCTGGTAAACTCTTCCTTACTAGATAAGGATTACAATCGGCTACTAATAATGCAAGTGTACGTTTTGGTGAACCATCACTACTCGTGAAAGTCCAAGTCCTATAAACCACGTTAGAAATATCATCATCAAATTTCCATGTTATACTTTCATCTGATCCAGGTAAAACAACAAGCTCTGTCCCATCAGCTGGTGAAGTGATCTTTGCTAAAGGTATATTTATATGATGATTAACAATGATCTTTCTGATGGACAATTAGCTTTTGGATAAAAGAAAATTGTTTTCCAAACTCATTAATAATTCATGAGTAAATAAACCAATGCAAACCCGTATTACATCACGTGCACAACTTTTAAAACCCCGGTAATAAACCGTAAGTTGAATAAATAATTAAGAAATTAGATGATAAACGTTTTTGAAATTAACCAATGCGTTATTACAACATCTCTTAATTATAAAAGCACTCAAAACAATGAAAACGGTTTTATTACAACATTTCTTAATTATAAATACAACAGACATACCAAACTAAATAATCACATATTTGTGCACAATATAGCCCATTATATTAACACTCATACTTTATTCACAAAATACTGAACAAGACAACGCTCATATCTCCTTCCCGCACTCATTTTAGAGCATTGCTTCAGTAAATAACCTTGTTTTTGAAGCAACGGAATACAATTAGGAGTTCCGCTTTAAGGTGTTTAACAATAAACAATAGTTGAGAAGTTATTTTATAAACTCGTGGCTTGTATTTTACCAGAGTTTCCAAACACTCGAGAACAATAGAATACACTCGACTGTTTACCGCGCCACGTTCATTATTCTTCAGAGCTTGTAAAGCACTCAAGACAATAAAAATCAATTGACTTAAACGGCCTCGTGATTTTCATTGTCTTTCGTACTTTGTAAGCTCTAAAGAACTAAAACGGCCTCGTGATTTTCATTGTCTTTCGTGCTTTGTAAGCTCTAAAGAACAATAAACGTCGCTTTTAATTTGTAAACAGCTCGTGTATTCTACTTTTTTTCGCGTGTTTGGAAAGCCTGGCAAAACACCCGCACTCGTTTATGAAATATTAGCTACATATTAGTTATATATCGTTAGTAAACACTGAATGCACTATGGCCACTAGTTTTTTAGAATCCTTATTTGAACGGTTAAAAAATAGAAAATACTATACTTTTTTAAATTAAAATATTAGCTATACTATGCAGACAACATGTATTTCAACAGTTATGTATCATCAGTGTAGTCGAAAAACAACCTCGATCCCAGGGCTTTTTCTTAAATTAGGGAAGGGAAAAGGCCCTGGCATCGGCTGGTCACATGACACACAGAATATCTGGGTGTAAGAATATGTTAATTTCTGTGGTCTCTGTGAGTCTTTGCATAATTAATAAATCAGAGAAGTAATTTTTAACGTTCTATGCAATACAGCTAGCTTTAAGGTAAATAACTTCCTATAAAAGCAACCTTCTACAGACTATGGCTGGCTCTACAACTTCGGCTGTATATATGACACTACAATGCCCAATGAATTAAAGCAATATGTTAAACCTGGTAGAGTAAGTGCTTAGTAGGTATAATACAGTTAAAACTTGTTCAGAAGATTGCCGTGTGTGAGCTGATAACATGCATAAGTTGTCCCTATACCTTCATCAAATTCCGATAATGAAGCATACGGATATTCTACGTATATGACTTTATAGTACTCTTTGAGTGTTAAGAGTCAGCTGAATAAGTGATTTAAAGCTACATATTAAACAAACTAAGCAAAGGGTTTTAATGATTTAAATCTCTCTTTAGTTGTATTTTATGACTGATAAATTATACTCTTAAATGATTTAATTGACAGTTTGAATTAGCCAATGGGTTTACAAAATAGACCAGCCAATGCCAGGGCCTTTTCCCTTCCCCAATTAAAGAAAAGGCCCTGGGATCGAGGTTGGTCGAAAAAGACATCCAGAAACACCAGAACCCAGGTTTGTGCTCTCCAACCACAACTAAAGCTTATTCTAGTATTGTGTCTATAGAAAGAATACTTAAAGAATCTTATTCAAAATGTCCACGTCACCACGTGCATGTATTTAAAATATTTGTCGACTTACCCTGACACTGGTTGAAGATAAAATAATGAGAATTTAAAAGACCAAACATAAAGAGAACCCCACTCATCTTAGAAACGGTGCCAAACCTACATTATGAAAGAAGACAGAACGCTAATTTTTATATGGTTTTATATATGTATATATATATATATATATATATATATATATATATATATATATATATATATATATATATATATATATATATATATATATATATATATATATATATATATATATATATATATATATATAGATATATATATATATATGTGACAATGAACAAAACTTGCCTTAGCCAACAACACATAATATAAGAGAGACAACGAGTTGGCTGCGATAGAAGATTTTATTGACTTAAACTAAAATATAAATTTTCGGCCACTTGACATGGCCTTCCTCAGAATAAAAACATGGCCACAGCACATGGCATTTATACTAAAATATGCATGCATAATTAGACTAATCTTATTGTTGGACAAAATCATGCGTAAAGTTAAGCCCTCTTTGATTAGTTAACAGCATTCCAATCCAAAAATTCTCACACTCCCTAAGATTGCCATGCCGCTGATCAATTAACATAAATTTTAACAATGAATGATCAGCATTATGATTATATGATTGCTATATAAACGAACGAGTGAGCGCAGCGATCGAGTGAGTTTAGCAATCTTTCACAACAAGTTGTGATAATTGAGATTGTCACAACTTGAATTGAGACAAACTGACATATATAAATTATGCAATATAATTAAGAATATATATATGCAATATAATTAAGAATATATATATATATATATATATATATATATATATATATATATATATATATATATATATATATATATATATATATATATATATATATATATATATATATATTGTTATTCCCAGCTCACACCATAATCTGAAGTAGGCAACCCTTTATATTCGATGGAAATCGAATCCACGACATATGCCTGGTTCATAATATAATCGAAGCCACGATATGTTTGTAGTGTTTCTTACTTCTTGTGAACAAAGAAAAGCGTTTAAGACAACTTCCTAGGGGTAAGACGTGTTTCCATTTTTATCATTTCAGCGTAAAATGGGAATGTAATCAATTGCAAGTGTGAACCAGGTTATTCTTAAAGTACATATATCATCAATATTTTACCATACCCGAGGGTTACAATTTAGCATGTCTTATGTACCATTGTATGTAGACAATGTAAAGATAGATAGATAATTTAATTCAAATGAACACTTTGCAGCTATATTACAACTGAATTACGTGTTACATATATAGAGATTGCTGCATGGTTGCCGAGTGCGTACGATTTTTATGCAAGAGTTGTGAAAGATTGCTATATAAACGAACGAGTGAGCGCAGCGATTGAGTGAGTTTAGCAATCTTTCACAACAAGTTGCGATAATTGAGATTGTCACAACTTGAATTGAGACAAACTGACATATATAAATTATGCAATATAATTAAGAAAATTGATTAAAATACGATATAATTTAATAATATACGGGTCTACGAGACTTCTCTGATGCTCGCAGGAATAAAATATCTTAAAAACCTATTAGTTCTTGCGGTGGGCGGTTGGAAATTACGCATGTTCCTTAAATCATAAGTAACTTCATTTCTTATAGGTAAGAGATTAAAAAGTTTGTGTGTGGGATTGTTGGATATCTCACTGAAAACTTTCCCACAAGCTTAGCGTTGGCGCTCATCAAGTGTTGTCAAGCTCGCTCTTTCTAATCGTTCACCACAAGATAGCCCAGGGAAAATTATTGACGTCAATCTTCGTTGGACACGTTCGCAATTGCTTCACTAAGGTAGAGCGAAATGGAACACTTCGCTGGAATACTCAATTACGGGCCTAACACATGAACAGTAAAAGGTAATTATTTCTTTAGGAAGTAATTTGCCGCGCTTCAGTTGAACTATAAAATAAGTTCGCTTGTTGGCTTTCTTTATAATTTCTGTAACATGCTTGGTCCACTTTAAATCATCTGTGATAGTAAGTCCGAGATCTTTGCGTGACGGGCTAATTCTAGACACTCAGAGTTTATTTGTACGCCTGGAAACAGTGTTCTGTCTTTTTGGAATTAACAATTCTTTACACTTTTTACTATGCAACTGGAATTTGTTTCGATTGGCCTACGTAACAAGTTCGTCGGCACCCAATTGAAACTGACTAGATTGATTCTTTTGGGACAGTTTCGGAAGTTGTTGCATCATCAACATATTTCCAATAATTGAACTCGGACAATTTTAAATCATTAATCATGAGTAAGTGTAAGTCCAAGCAACTACAAAACTCGTCCTAAATTGGTTTGGCTGATACTTAAACTTTAATTTTATGCCATGTGGACTAATGTCTTTCACTATGAAATAGTCGCACTGCGCTATACAAACGCTTGAAATCAATTAGTCATCCTTATGCATGTATTCTATATGTTGTGATAAGCAAGCAAATACATCTCTTGCAATCATCACGACTCGCTCCAGATTTAGTCTAACACCCAGACAGTATTATGTAACTGTCACGCACAGCTACTGTTCTGAAGTGAAATTAGTTCTTCTCTCCGAGAAAAATTCTATGTTTACGAAAATATACATTTTCATAAAATTAAAGTTTTCCGAGCACAAGCTAGGGTCGTCTGCGTCGATAATGTTAAATCGGATGACTCGCGCCTTACTACTCGCATAAGCGTTCGAACGAAGTGTCATAAGCTGTGCAATGCGTTATTATTAACTGTTGTTTATTGAGAAATAACCCTTCATCAGTTTGATATACACAAACTAAAAATACGTCTAATAATACATTTTATATCAATAATACCACTAACAAATTACTCAGCAGCAATGTATAATACTGTACATACCTACAAACAAGAATTATTTCTGCATGAAAGACAACCAAACGCTGCAAATGATTTGTTGTTTGTATGATGCGAACATCTTCCGCATTCGATACGAAGATTTTATGCAGAATGACACTCTAACTTCCGGCTTAGAGACTTTTAAGTAGCTTTGGTCAATTTGAAATTTGGCTTCATTCAGCTTTTGCATGCATGGTTACAATTCCATCACACGAACTCGTGAAATATGGTTGGCTAAATAGTATTAATCTAGTGACTGCATGCATCATTTCATGTCATCATGTCAACTTTCCCTAGGACAAATAGTCGCAACCTGCATCAAATTGCTCATAAAAAAGAAACACAATACATACTTGCGGAAAACCTTCACAGCCTTGCCATAAAACAAGTCAAATGTCTAGCACAATGTAGAGATAAAGTATAACAGCATATAAAGTTTATGTATAAAACTATAACTTGTTGTAAAGAAACACATTCTGAAAAATATTTATTATTACTGTACCAAAATATATACTAGCTTATTCGTACTTAACACAACAATACCATGCACAAAACATAGTGACGTCCATTATAAATGTAGTTTCAAGTTAAAGATTGATAATTTTCATCGACATCTATGGTTTTACTCAACTCAGTGTAAGCTGACTCATCATCATTTGTAACGTCATCAATTCTTGCAACATTTCCTCTCAACGACTGATAATTATCTTCTTGATTCATCTTTGACAGATTTAGCTCTTGATAAGTTGAATCAGCCTTAGTTGGTTGTTCATCAGGGTTTCGTTTAGGTTTTTTGCTTCTAAACCAACGACGATGAGAATACCAGAAAATGTAAGAAAAGAGAATTCCAGCGATAAACCCAGACACCAACGTTACAACAATAATGTACCATTCAGTACCAGATGTCGTGTTATTGCAACATTGTTTGTCTACAATTGAAAAATAGGCGGCTATAAGTTCACTGTAGCATGAATATCTGTATGTGACAATAAGAATCATTGTCCCTTTTATGGCAAGACAAAAGAGACGTTTTTAAATTTACTGTACAATTTTTGTCCTACAGAAATTATACTTCTAGCACACTATATTTAATTTTTCAATTTCATGAAATTTAAATGATGTTACCTGTTTCATTTCCTTTCGTTGTTGTTTGATTTTTAATTTGCGAAGATGGTATCGCTGGTGGTCTCGGTTGTGCTATATTCACATATGAATACAGGAACATGAAAAAAATGAAAATAAAGAAAATACAATTCCTAATTATTTTTGGATTCTATAATTACTTTGCATGCTCGTACTGCTAAAACATTAAATAAATTGTGTTTTAGAGACAATAAATCTAAATGCAGTCACAGTCATTCATGAAGATGATGCATATTAGACAATTATTGATTTCGCTTTTAGCTCTTAACCAATCAAAACTCCTAAAATATTTTCAATAAATAATGAGATGAAATGTTATATATGCTAAAGCCCCAAGGATATTTTGTAAAACTAAAATATTAAAAATTTTACCTAACAATGGAAATGCTAATCATACCATTCAGTGGTAAATGCAAAAATGCAAATTTTTCGCCAAGATTGTTCTTTGCAACGCATTTATAATATCGAACATGACTGGAGTTCACCGTACATAATTATAGTATACGTTGCTGCATCCATGACAAGTTCACCAGTTTTATTGCGAAATATTTGAAAACTTGATTCAGGACGAGCTTTAGCTGTATAGGTCATGGTGGCTGATTGACCACTCCTTGTCAGGACGAAACCTACATTTTCGGGAGATCTGAAAAATACAAATGTATATTTATGATAGCAGTTGTGTGGCTAAGCTATTTTTAATGGAATTTGTTTAAGTCTTGCAATATTTTCTAATTTAAAAATAACAACAGCACAAAGCGAAAAAGCGAACTTCGTTGCATAATGTCATAATTAAAATTCGCCTAGTACAAAATTGATCGAATTTCATGAAAGCAAACCTGTATGGTAATTAAAGCGCAGCTAACGCTATGGCAGCCATGCTGGAGGATTGGCGGAGAACATGATAAAAATATTAGAAATACCACATTAGAAATTTATAATGACAAAGCTTTCAATGGGCAAACTCAGATCTTCATCAGAGTTAACAAAATGCATAGAAAACATGGTTCTATCTACTTTATTGGTAAACCAATCGTGCATACACTTAGTTTAACTGTATATATTACCTTTCCCTACAAAGATTCAACGATAACAGAGAAGTTGACTTGATCTAAATCGCTATAAAAGAAGAAATTTAAGGTATCCGGGCACGTGGAATATATCTTATCTTCGTTCCGAAATAATACACGATAATCACATGTATACTGGCAACCCGGTTTGCTACTGACAACATGATCAATGTAATTCAATGAACGGTTTGTAGCCGGGTATTTTCATTAACTTGTACAATTGTACAAGTGTACAATTAATGTGAAATGAATTTGGTGAAAAATTGTTATCTTCAAAAGTTTCAATTATTTAAAAGCAACAATTCAAAACGTCATTTCGCTATGCATAACATCTATTACCAACCAGTAACTTTCAATAAACATAGTCTCAAATACTTTTACTGTAATGCCTGGTCCATCACTATCCTATCTTACTTACGATGTACGATCACTTGACAATCTTTCGTCTTCTTTGTCTCCTCAGTCCTGCTTTTAGCTTCACATCTGTACGTTACACTGTCATCTCTATCAACATTAGGAAAACGTAAAATCGCTTTTGCTTTTCCTGTGACAATCTTTAAGTTATCTTTATACCAGGTAACGTCTGCAGGAGGGTTACCATCTGTTCCTTTACATTCACACGCAAAGTAATCACCTTGGGCCGGTTGTATAAAAAAGTAGTTAAAGTTAACTGCAGTTAGGGTTAACTACCCTAGTTAATTCTTTAACCGTAGTTACTAGTTAACTGCACGCCTTAACTGCGTTGCACAAAACGCAGTTAGTCGGATATTTAACTACTCAC
The DNA here is from genome assembly GCA_963855995.1 of Muricea muricata. NCBI lineage: Eukaryota > Metazoa > Cnidaria > Anthozoa > Malacalcyonacea > Plexauridae > Muricea > Muricea muricata. Next base: position 113,706,533 of record OY979716.1, read on the forward strand.
GTAGTTAACTTGCGTAGGGCTCGCGTGGGGCCGTTAACATAAATTAAAATGAATTAGACCTCGTTCACACGGGACCGGACGAATTTGGGAGCGGATGAATATTTGTTCAATTACGCCTTGCGTTCACACGAGACCCACGTAACCGGACAAATTCGAGCACCGCTAACCGGACCAATTCGCGACCGATAAAAATTAGGTCTCGCTTTTTACGGTATCGTTCTCAAATTTTGACGAACCCGTGTGAACAGCAGAACCGGTATTTTTCAGTACTGATTGCACGGTAGGGAACTGGAATGAGCTAGATAATGCTATCAAACAAACTAACACGAAGTATTGCGTTGTAAACACAACAACAAAAATGTAACAGTTTTTGCAAAGAGTAGAGACTACAAAGAGGGACCACTTCATTCAAAAAAGCGTAAGGTGCTGTCGTGATGATTCGTCATGGGCGCCATGTTCCTAGCCAGTGCCCTAAACAGAAGCATTTCCCCCCGGTATTAGTAGCCATTTTTAATATTTCCGGGGGAGACAAGCATTCAATATTCGTCATGGGCGCCATGTTCCTAGCCAGTGCCCTAAACAGAAGCATTCCCCCCCTGAAATATTAAAAATGGCTACTAATACCGGGGGGAAATGCTTCTGTTTAGGGCACTGGCTAGGAACATGGCGCCCATGACGAATCATCACGACAGCACCTTACGCTTTTTTGACTGAAGTGGTCCCTCTTTGTAGTCTCTACTCTTTGGTTTTTGTCGCTCGAGTTGTCATCTTTAAGATTACAAAATGAATGTTCAATTGGTGGCATCAGCGCTGTTGGCAATTTTAACAGGATTGACAAGAGTGCTGCAATTGTCTGTTATTCAATTAGCAATTTGCTCGTGCGTTCACCGAGAAAATTGCGAGAAGTACTGTCAATTGGTTAATGATTTATCTGTACGATGTAGTAAACACGTATTCAAGCCCAAACGAAAAATAGCACGAAGAACAAGATGGACACGACCTGGACGTACATCAATGTGGTGGGACAATTTTATCGACAACGTGATGCTGGATGATGAATGGCGGGAAAATTTTAGAGTTTCAAAAGTAAATTTTTTTAAGTTGTGCAAGGAGTTGAGAGCATACCTACACATAAGAAGACAACAAATATGAGAAAGCCCGTTTCTGTTGAAAAGCAAGTTGCTGCAACTCTGTATTATTTGTCGGATGAAGGAAGATATCGCAAAGTTGCTAATGCATTTGGTTTAGGAAAAAGTACTGTATCAGAAATTGTTCGAAGAGTTTGTGCTGTAATATCCATTGTGTTAGGTCCAAAGTATATCAAGTTCCAAAAAACTGAGAATGAGGTGAAGGAGCGATAGAGAAGTTTCATGAAAAACATGGATTTCCCCAGTGCCTAGGGGCAATTGATGGAACTCATATTTTCATACAACAGCCTAAAGTAAACCCGACTGATTATCTTAACCGAAAGAACCGATTCTCCATGAATATCCAAGCTCTTTGTGATTACAAATACTGTAAGTTTCACTGATGTGGTCATTAAGTGGCCTGGGAGTGTCCATGATGCTCGAATGTTCTACAATTCTAGGCTGAATGAGATGTTGCAAAATGACACGATAGCTCCTTTATACACCACCCTTGTTCCAGGTACTGTGCCAGTGCCTGTGTGCATTTTGGGAGATCCAGCATACCCATTACTTCCCCGTGTAATGAAAGAATTCCCTGGAGGTGGGAACACTGTAAAAGAGCAATTTTTCGGTTATCGTCTGAGTTCCGCACGAATGGTCATTGAGTGTGCTTTTGGGAGGTTGAAAGGCAGATTTGGTGCCCTTCGTAGAGACATGGATATTAACATTGATGATCTGCCACATGTGATACATGCCTGCTTCGTTCTACATGATTTTTGTGAAATCAATAAAGAACTATTGGCACAAGAATATGTTGACAGTGGTATGAAATATGAAAGAGAATTTCAGCCAGCAGTATGCACATTTGCACGACAACAAAACACTGAAGCACTTAGTAAGCAAATACGAAATGCATTTGTAGAATATTTTGAGTAGTGAGTTTCTGTAAGGAGAGGTTCATTATTTATGGTTAACATGTTGTTAGACATCATTTCAACAATTTCACCATCTCCTCCAAACCATAAATAATGACCTTCCCTTGTATGGAGGAGAGCGACAGGAAATTTTGCTATGTATATTTATTAAGTTGTGTGTAACAACTCTGTTAATATACAGTGGGGGTCATAAGTCCGAATCCACTCCAACTTTTAGGTAAACTGCATTTAACAAAGACATAAAAAGCAAGTTGATTTAGTGCTCATTTGCTTCAGCTTTAATCTTCTTTCCTTAATCTAATTGCAAACTTATGGGGCCATTTTAAAGAAAAAAAATGAAGTAGACAGGATAAGTAGACAGGACAGCAGCCAGGACAAGTTTTGAGATAAAATCATTCCTTGTTAAAAACAAATTACACCTGTTTTAATCCATAATCTACGATGAAATAAATGCTAAAAAACAGCACAGGATATTTTAAAAGCAATGATTTAGGGCAGAAAATAGTAAAATTATAGCACTAAACTTGATTCCATAGAAAGAAGATTGCTAGTTTTTTTGCAGAGCCACAATGTTGAAAAAATGACAAAAAGTGGGTAAATATCAACTGGACTCAGACTTTTGACCCCCACTGTATATTTGAAAATTTATTAAAATTTTATTCAATTATGATATATATTGAAACATATTTATTGAAACAAGTTAAAATGACAATTAATGAATAATTACATCCATGATTTAATAAATGTATTGAATGTTGAACATTGTATGTAAATACTTTCATTCTTAAATAAATTCTTGATTAAAACTATATTATACGTAATACAAAAGGTTGAAAATATTTATGAATGTGTATGCAGGCATTCAAGAAAACAGGCATTTAAACACGGTGTTTACTGCAACCACTTAAGCACTTATATTTTGATGCCTTTAAAAATCTGTCAGTTTCCTCACTTCAGTTGAGCTAACTGGATGTAAAGTATCTTCATAGTTATCTAGCATTTGAAACTGGTTGAAGTTTGGAGGCTGATGGAAGTTGTATAAACTGTCATGACTATGGCGGGTTGGTGTTGTGTGTACTTCATTTGCTTGATTTAACAGTTTGCCTAGCATAGTAAAACCACTGTTGATTGTTGTAGTTAGAGCTTTTAAACTTGTTGCAAACGAATCCATGGTTTTCTGATGTTTTTTTTTCGGATTCTTCCATGTTCTCGGCTACCTTTCTCTTCAGCATCAATTCTTCCTTCGCAATTGCCATTAGCTGTGCATTTGTGCCAACTTTTTTGGTCAATTTCGAATCGCTTTTGTCATGCAAAAACTTTAGTAGACTTCGTCTTCCCTCATCGTTCTTTGTTTCATTTTCTTCCAGCAAATCCTCAGTTTCCGAGTCCAATGTATTTATCAGACTTGAAGTGTCAGGAGCTGGTGTACTAGTTCCCTGTTCTTCGACTTCTTGTTGTCTGCAACTCTCTATTCCATTTTTTATGCATTCGACTGTGGGAAAGCCACCCCAAATTGCAGAACATTCCTCATAAAGTGTCGTAACAATTCTCCCACCACCACTTCTTCTCCCAGAATCGATAGCTTTTTTAAATCCTGACTGTATTCGCTTTAATTTGCTGCACAATCTTTCTTTGGTAAAGAGTTTCGCACACTCACCACTGTTTGGAAGCTCGCTTGTTGCACTCTTTGGATATCTTTCGATGTATTTTTTGGCCAATTCTTCGTATTTATTTTTTGCGCTTCTCCAGTCTGAGCCTTCCGCAGCTTTTGCGTCTTAAAATCATTTACCACACTCAACAATAGAGTGACTTCTTCGTCTGTCCAAATAAAGTTAGTTTTTTCAGACATCTTGTTTTGTTTCGCTGGTAAGCCTAACCGTAGCCCTGCGCATGCGTTCGCATGTACTTCCGGGGCTACAATTCATTTGGTTCCGTGTGAACGCTTTCCATATCAAAATTCGTCCGGTTCCGTGTGAACGCTTTCCATATCAAAATTCGTCCGGTTCCGTGTGAACAGGTGGAATGGAACAAATATTCATCCACAGCCAAATTCGTCCAGTCCCGTGTGAACGAGGTTTAAGTATTGTTTATTTAAAAATGGCTAACAAATTCGATTGAAATAATTGCAGAAGAATGCGCCTGATCTGTAATAAAAGCAATTGTTATACATTTTTTCGTACAAATACAAACATTCACTATTATTGAAGAAAGTACTAAGTCGTTGGTTTGTAAATTTCGACCTTAAAACTGGCCAAGCAAATGATTTGTCTGAATCACTGGGCGTCACATGTGCTAAATTGTGTAATTTGTTTGTCTGACTCACTGACTGTATCGAGAGTGCCAAGAAGATTTGTGTAAAGATGTTAAAATGTTTATTTTGCAAACATATGCCAATGAAGAAAAGCGAAGTCAAGACATATACTGGAAATGGTTTACTAGATATTTGGGGACTGGTTATTGTTTGTAGTAAGGGTTACACTGTCACCTATTAATTAAACAAGCAGTTATCAAACTCATGTCAAAGAAGTGGTTAAATACATGTGTGACAACTTAATGGTATCCTTTTGTAAAGATTTTGGCTATAGGTGGCAGTTTGTTACAGAAACTACTTCAATACTTTAATGGTTTAATCAGCAAGTTTTTAGCAAGAGAGGACATTTCTCTTTGGTCGAAACCCCACCATGAATAATGACTGGCCCTTACAGAATCACAGGATTAAAAATCAGATTTGCAGTACATGTTCAACCCAGTGCCAAAATGCAAATGCTGTGTAGGCAAAACATTTGCTATAGTGCAAATTTGATCATTTGAAACACATAAATAAAATGAAAAACCAGATTCACACTAAATTTGCACCTGGTCGCCAAAATGTAAATGCATCTAATGTGCACAAATCATTCAAATGTGTGGCAAATTGTTGAAGCAATATCTGTCTAAAAGAAGAATATATGTGTTTTCAAATGATCAAATTTGCACACAAATTTACACTATATATAGCAAATTTGTTGCCTTCATAGCATTTGCATTTTGGCACTGGGTTGAAAATGGATTGCAAATATGATTTTTCATCCTGTGAATTATACTATTCTTGTCTACCAGACTGCAGAGTTGGCCAGAGGTACCCCCAAGATTTTTTTGGGGAAATGTTTTTAGTACCCCTGGGAAGTGCTGCATTATTTAAGCAATTAAAACTGCCCCAAATCTCTAAATTCTATTGTGTTTAATACCTATTTAGTTACTTTTGTACTGTTTTGCACCCCTGCCCCTACATTTTACACCCCCAAGATCTTGTAGAAAATTCTGCAGTATGGATAAATTTATAAATAAACTCAAGTCATTTTCATCATGAAACCTAATCTGGGTTGGCCTAAATTAAAACCAACTTGGCTAATGTTGTTAAAGTTTAAATATTTCAATCTGGATGAGTTTATTCACTATTAGATGGTACACTATATTTTTCAATATTGTGTTATACACAATAATCAATATTTATTTGATGTGTTGTCAGATTTAACAAAAGTCAATATACAATTCATGTCATATACTGTATGTATTTGTATCATGTCTGAGGTCATATTTTCCAAAGTAACCACAGTTGCCATGCTTACAGGTATTTTGAGTTACTCAGTTACATTAAGTTGAATTACTTATTTTCATATATACACAAATTCAAAATGTCTGCCCAAAAAGCAGCTAATTCAAAGCAAGGGAAGAAAAGAAAAGAAAACAAAATTTTAATTCAGAAGAATGCAACCTACTGGTTGATATAGTTGAACAGAATTTAGACACATTACGGGGCCAATTTTCGAGCACAATAACAAATGCCAAAAAACAAAACTATTTACTTCCCAGATTCACAGCTATGAAAAACGTACACCAATAATAGAAATTTGGGAAAATGGCAAAACATGGCCCAAATTGACAAAAAAAACCCCAACAAATTCTGGAATAATGCAGTCTCAAAGGAAAACAGGTGGACGTCCTGCAGCAAGACCACAAACCACTACCACTGCTAAAATTATAAGTCTAGGTGATGAGCCTGGTTTCACCTTGTTAGTGGTCTCACTTCGCCGTCAATGAGTCGCACTATAAAAAGCAAGGATTCTCCGCCAAATCTATAGCGTTTTAGGAGTTCTTCAACTGAGAAATCTTCCCAGGGAAGATGGCAATTAAAAACTCTAGGTAAGCGTTGCCTTTCAGGATTATCTCGCTCATGAAAGTTGAACACTCTTAATACAGCCGCTATATTTAACTAGGTTTTGAGAAGTTAACTATGCCATTGAGCATAGTTAACTTTAACTACTTTTTAACTGCAGTTAACGCTAACTGCTTTTTTATACAACCGGCCTAACTACGTAGTTAACGTTAACCACTATTTAACTACTTTTTGGGTAGTTAAAAAGCAGTTAAGAGCTTTATACAACCGGCCCCTTGTTTCAATGTGACGGGACAGGAACAAATGACTGAAATTTGTGGTGCTTCTAAAATGTAATAAAAATTATGTGAAATATTTTGCTCAGTTATAGACTGCAGATTCTTCTATGACTGAAAACCTGACTGTCTGAACCGAAATGGCTAAAAATCACGAAATGAGGCTCTCAAGCCAAGTGATGTAATTTTCGATAAGGTGTATTGTGCTTAGGAAGCAAAATTCCACCACTAATATATTATGCAAATCGGTTCAAATCTATGTCATAGTTTATGTTTTTGTTAGCTTGCAGCCAGTCAGCGTACTCAGCTAGTATTAGTAAAAGCACAGTAAACGTCAACAAAATCCACATGCGATAATCGAAGCGTATAATTATGAAATATAATTTCATTGAGTATACGATCGGAATACAAATATTTTACAATACGGAATTACAAGGCGCTTGCTAAAGCGTTCAATCGGTCTACCGAAAGAAAAATGGGCGCAAAGTACTAAAACAGAGCAAATAAGTATATTTATTTTTTAATTTCAGTAAATTTAAATCATGTTACCTGTTTCATTGCCTTTCGTTGTTGTTCGACTCTTAATTGGTGAAGATCATGTCGTTGGTGGTCTCGGTTGTGCTATATTCACATATGAATACAGGAACAAGAAAAAAAAATGAAAATAAAAGAACGTCTTAAGAAAATATTATCCATCATTATATTTGGCTGTTATAAACATTCCGCATGTTCGTACCGCTAAAACATTTAATAATTTGTGTTTTGGAGGCAATCAATCTAAATACTGTCTTAGTCTTTTATGAAGATGATGCATATGATGAAATATCATATATGCCGAAGACATATGATGGATATTTTTAAAACTAAAATATTGAAAACTTTGTTGCTTCAATGGGAAAAGGTAATCTGACCTTTCAGTGGTAAATATAAAAATGCACAACGCATTCATGTCTAACATGACTAGTGTTCACAGTGGATATAGTATACGTTGCTCCATTCCAGACCAGTTGACCAGTTTCTTTGCGAAATATCTGAAAACTTGCTTCAGGACGAGCTTCAGCTGTACATGTCATGGTGGCTGAGTGACCACTCCTTGTCAGGCCGAAACGTACGTTTTCAAGTGGATCCGTAAAAATACAAATGTATATTTATGATAGCAGTTGTGTGGCTAAACTACTTTTAATGGAATTTTCTCGAGCCTTGCAATATTTTCTAATTTGGAAATAGCAATAGCACAAAGCGAAAAAGCGAACTTCGTTGCATAATGTGATTAAAATTCGTCTAGTACAACATTGACCAAATTTGATGAAAGTTAACCTGTATTGGTAATTTACTAATTCGCAGCTAACTCCATGCAGCTATGCTGGAGGACTGGTGGAGGACATGATAAAAGTATTTGAAATACCACATTAGAAATTTATGATGACAAATCTTTCAATGGGCAAACCCAGATCTTCATCAGTGTTAACAACATGCATATACAATATGGTTCTATTTACTACTTATAATGCGTAAACCAATCATGCATATACTTAGTTTAACTGAATATATTACCTTACCCTACAAAGATTCAACGATAACAGAAAAGTTGCCTTGGTCTAGATCGCTATATTAATGACATATTTTTGTCTATTTATTAAAAATAACTTTTCATTTTTAAATAAGATTTAGATTCTCGGGGAAAGGCTTAGATTCTCAGGAAATTTGATAAATTGAATTGATATACAATAATATAATGAGCAAATGATAAATTTTGTGGACATTAGGACATGTATACACATGTTTATAGGTTTGATATAATAAATAGCGCGGGCCAAGAATTTCATTATTTAAAAAATATTGTATTTAATTTTTATTGTGTATATGAAACAATTTAAAATATATTTTACGAGAACCAAGTTTTTTCTTCCTTCTCTTACAAAGCTTTTTCTGAGATTTATAAATAGGAACAACAAGCTTTTCATACAAGCCTTTTGAACATCGACATTGTTTTTAACATAAAGTATATCATTTAAGGTTTATTGTTTAGAATTATAAGGCAGGTTCAGCTCAGCTTTGGGTGGAATTTTTTTGCTTAAGTACCTCGTGTACTGGCTAAAATATCGTGAATGACCAACGTATGCAAAACGTGACCCTAAATAAGTGACCCTTAAAAAAGGGGGGTTATTTTTTTGCCACGTCGTTATAGGCAGTTGAGTGATGAAAACCAGATTTTCACCACCTGTTCATGTGATCTATGCACATGGGTCAAGTCAATCGTTTGAAAGAGGATCGAGGGAGTTAGAGAAAGTATGCTTTCTGTATTTTATAGACAAGAGGCAGTTTTGAAGCAGTTATTGATTTTTGCAAAAGAATGAAACATGAAAACGTTTTTTTTCGTGTTTCCGTTTTCTACAATAAGCAATAAGCATTATATGGAAACGCCACTTCCGGTTGTTTTGTTGGGAATGCCGTTAGAGGCTCAAGCTTGAACCAGCACACTCACAATAATTATAGTTTTAAAAATACGTTTTATAATCACCGTTTAAATCAGACTGTATAATCACTCCCAATCGCTGTTCTCTCTACTCACTAACCAGATCCAACAATCTCGTTCCTTGAGCCTGCTATCCCTTGGGAAGGAAACGGAGGCTCTGGGATAATCCGTGATCGACATACAAAAAACTGTATGTCGCCTGTACGGCGCATGCGTTGGAAATAAATAGTTCAATAAGACGAAGGGAAGAAGCTGGCATATAAGTGACTTTCCATAACCAGTAGGCAAGATACAAATCGTGTCTTTCCGGTCGACAACAACAGCCTTTACCGCTTCGTATTGACACTCCTTCAATTTGAGATTCTTCTTACCCAGTCGCTCTAACGCTTCGTCCAACACCGAATTAAATAAACTAATATTTTCCACGGGTATTACAAACAAAATAGTAAAAGTACTGTTCCAAAAAGCTTTAGAAAAAGGCTATTACGGCTTATTGAATCGCATGCGCAGTACAGGCGACATACAGTTTTTTGTATGTCGATCATCCCAGAGCCTCCGTTTCCTTCCCAAGGGATCGCAGGCTCGGGGAACGAGATTGCAGATCCAACTGTTTGCAGTGGCGTCGCCAGCGCGATAAGTGAGGGGGACATATTCATATATTCGTGTTCTGCACAATTAATTTCTTTTGAAGTCGATTCGATTTCAAAAGAAATTAAATGTGCAGAACACGAATATATGAATATGTCCCCCTCACTTATCGCGCTGGCGACGCCTCTGACCGTTTGTCTCTTTTAACTTGACTTACTTATTCCCATGACGGATGCATCAATTATCGTTGACACGCTGTACTGTCAACGATTTTTCCAAAACTCTCCTGAACAATTAAACGAAAACTGATCAGGCAGATATAAACAATAGAAACGAAATAATCTCTACTTAAATCAGACCATGAACTTGCCATACAATAAATACTATATTAACCTCGTTTGTTCGGTCCGTGCTCGAAAAATATCACACCTCGACCTTTTAGAGGGTGGTACAGGGTATTTCGTGAGCCATGAATTGCCAACATTTGTTGTTGTGAAATGAGATTTGACGAACTTTTGTGTCGTAAAATGTGATTTACACGCCTACGCCTGAGCCGTGATTGGCAGCTGGATGGGTAGGGATAAGTGCTAAAGAACAAAGTACAATGCATTGGTTACAACAATTTTTCTAAAATGCATTTATTTTCTTCATTTTTCTACATATATTGGCTGTTTTTACAAAAATTCGTCCGAATTTGAGCTTTCAATGGTGCTTTTTACTTTCTGTAATGTAAAAACAGGCTGACGGGTTAAGAAATTAAAATGCGTTTAATTTACATAGTTAAAAACGAGTTCATTAAAATTTCGTGAAATTACTAGTTTGTTAATTACCTGTGAAATGCGAAATGGCCGTTTTTCCCTCTCATGACACGTGATCCGAACCCCCCCCCCCCCCCCCCTTTATCACCCTTTTTTATGTACGGTAATTGCTGGCCCTTGGCCCGTACACCGTACTGTCAAGATCTAGGTCTGATATTTTTCCTGTCGTATTTCTTTAGAGGGGGGGGGGGGAGTATAATGTCACAATTTTTATTAAAAAATGCTGTTCTTATAACTATTAGGGTTTTTAAGAGTGTACTCTTTGCTGCCTATGATGTAGTAATAAAAATGACGTTTTCAAAAAAACGACCAATTTATTCTAGATCTCTTGTGTTTTTATTGCTTGCTTTCATAATTCATATCTTCCCGCTATCATGTAATATCGTGTTTCTGTGCAGATGATTTTATTTATCAAATAGCACGCGGTTGATGCAATTGTTCGTTTTAAATTTTAGCTTCAGCGCTTGGGTGTGCTTTCACCGCGCGTATCAGCATTTTAATTGCTCGACGACTTTGTATTAGATCTGAATCGCGTCAAATACGTGGGATGTTATAATTGCATGTGATTGTATAAAAGTCCTTTGTTGATTATGTGCTATATATTTAACTTAAATTTGCGATTAGAACAGTCATAAACATATAAACATAAGATTAAAGATGCCGCAGTTTGTCGTGGATTTTGCAGATCCTAAAGGATTTTTTTATCCGGGAGAAATAATTGTTGGACGAGTTATTGTGAGGCTTAATGAAGCAATTACTTTTAGAGAAATGACGCTAAGATTTAAAGGGAAAAGTGAAGTACACTGGACCACCGGATCTGGTAACGAACGAAAATTCCACAGCAATAAAGAAGTATACTTTGATACTCGTCTCTCACTCTTGGAATCACCGCAACCAAATACATATGTCAGTCTTCAATCAGGCGAGTTTAGCTATCCTTTTCAATTTCAACTGCCACCAGATTTGCCACCAAGTGGGGACTGCAGACCCAGCGGAGGCATGGGCTTTGTGCATTATCTTATGACCATTGAAATTTTCACGAAGAATAACACGAATACCCCAAAGGAATCTGCCAGTACGTTCTTTGAGGTAAGGGTGCGCAAAGTATATAATTATATAGAGGAAAAGTAAACAAGTTTGAAGACACGGATACACGAGCAATGTTTTCTCACGACAGCTATGCCACTTTTGCGAAATCATTACATTGTCGCGACGAGAGTACAATTGTTCATGTGTCATTATCCGCGATGGCAAATGCAATGTTCAATCAAAATTTTGATTTTCGGCAACGTGTGCTGGTAATTAGAAGGCGTGGTCAAGGAAGGTCAGGGGTGATTTCTTCACCAGCCAATGAAATTCAGGTATATGCATGCGGTAGCGTTGCACACTCAGGGGTTCATGTAGCCACTTCGTGCGACGGTAATGCAACGATTTCTCAAAAATTTCATTGCCGTTGCGAGAAAAATATTGCCCGTACATCTGTAGCTTAAATTGCTCATGCTCGCTTGTTCCTACAGCTATACTTGCCAGCACTAATGTTTTGTTGTTGGCTTTTCCTAATTATGCGTGTGTTGCGGCTTGTAATGATTGACGTAGTGTTACCTATGAAACTGTAACTGTTCTCTTATAAAAAATCTTTACAACTTGTGGCCTAATGGAAAGTATACGTGTCTGCAGGATTGAGAACACTTTATACGATGTTTGTCTTAATGTCCTTGCTGCACAAAGAATTGAACTAGATGGTGTTGCGTGTCTGTTCCTGCATGTTTGCTGTGTTACATGTGGCATGTATTCCAGCTTGTGGCTGAAGATGCTATGTCATAGTGAGCTTTGATATGCTTGTGCTGCATCGTCGAATACTTGTTTGTCTGATGACAGTGTTGAAATGCGCTTGTTGATAGATGCTGGAAGTTGCTTTAAGATACTGTGGATGGTTAGAGTGTTTGTGTATGTATAACGAATCACTAGGCTTCCTATAAGTTTCATGCTTTCGGTGTAGTAAGGTCGTAAGTTACGTCTGTAAAGCAAACCGCGCGCATGTAAATTTGTTTCCGCCGAATTTCTTCTCTCATTTTGTCTGCTAAATTTGCTGACAAGATGCCGGCACAAAAAATGTAGGAGTTTTTTTTTGCAAAAAGAATAGAATTTTAGGCGTTTGAAACAGATTTTAAAAAAATTATATATATATATATATATATATATATATATATATATATATATATATATATATATATATATATATATATATATATATATATATATATATATATATATATATATATATATATATATATATATATATATACATACATATACGCATTTAATATTGAGTATCAGCCGAGTTATTTTGTTTATAATGTGGTCAATTTTGTTTATAATGTGAAAAACAAGTCTCTTTTGCATACATTAATAACTTAAACAACACAATGCATGCAACAGAACAATAATGTGCTCAACAAAGCCAGTGAAAGGCTTCCTTTTGTTCAGGGTAAAATCATGGTTCTAGCATAGCAAGGTATACATATGCATTTCGCTGAAATTCTCAAAATTTTGGAAATGTTTGGAAAACGCCTTTAACGATATGTTCTGTAAATTTTGCGAATTGATAAATTTGGACATTATTTAGTAGTGGAAACCCTTAATAGGTAAGGCGGTGGTCCAAGAACCTTCGCTGCAAAGACCACACGTTACAGCGGCTGATCTTTTTGTTATGATATGCGACGCAGCTTTAGTTTGCCAAGGAAAGGAAAAAGCTACATCTTTATATCCATGTGTATACATGGTCCTGAAATCTCAAGAATTCCAGTAACTTAAAGTTTAAAAATGCATTAATTCTATTTTCAGATAGCTAAACCACCAATAGACATAGAGAACTTTTGCGATCTTCTGGAACCAGTAAGTCACACAGAACAAAATTACGTTTGCTGCCTTTGTTGTCAATCGGGTCCAATACGGCTTTCTATTACGTTACAAAAAAAAACTACATTACGTTGGCGAGCAAATAGTTTTTTCGGTTGAGGTGGACAATGAAGAGACGAACAAACTGCTGGGAAAGGTGGAGGCCAAGCTAAAAGCATACTTTTGGTTTATTAGCAACTCCGGGAATACCAGGTCAGTCTTCACAGAAGATGTAACATCTGTTCGGCTAGCCGAAAGTGTGTTGCCGTATAGAAAGGAAAGCTGGCGTGATGTAAGCCTTGGCATACCCGCCAATACAACACCTACCTTTGACAACAGTAATTGCATTCACCTACATTATTTTCTCAGTGTAAAAATTGACATGAGTTTAAGCTTCGATTTCAAAGTGATCATTCCACTAACAATTTCAAGCAACCCACAAATGACACCTAATCATGGTGATCCTACACCATTTCCTCTGGGAAATATGATGTCAACTGAAGGACACGTGATGTTGGCAATATCTGCCACAGAATCCTCTGCGGCTGGATCACATGAAAGTGGCATGGTAAACTACCCTCCTCATGCGCATCCACAACCGGTTGTCACGCAACAGCCAACAGTACCTGCACAGATAGACCATCTGCATATGGGTTCTCCACCAGGCAAATACATTGCGCAAACAAAAAAATAGCTATATTTTTTGCTGCATGGATCTGAATGAAAATACGATCGAAATCGCGATAATCTCGCTAGTTGCCAATCTTTTAATCAATATGTTCAAATCGGTGTTGATCAAGCCAAACACTAACAATAATTTTATCTCACAAAAATGACGTTTTTTATTATTTTTTGTTTATAATAATATCATCAAAATTAATAAAACCATAAAAATAATTCGTTTAACAACATGGAATCGGGTTTGACGACGATAGAGTTTATTCGACTACACGTGCATGGGGAACTCTTGGTATGTACATGTATTCACGAGTTTGTTTTGCTGGAAGATTGCAAATTCAATCAATGTTTAAAAGAAATGATAAAATGTGTCAAACAAAAAAAAGCTCTCGAAAATTTTATTGTTCATATAAACATGGTACATGCAAGCCCTTCTTAGCTTCGTAGCCAATTTAAGAATCGTGCATGGCACTATAGCCTAAACTGACTTCGCTCTATTATATATTAACAAGTAGGGGTGGATTCAGACTAATGCCGCTAGTTTCCGAAAACTAATCAAATTTTGCCAAACTTAATATTTTCTGTCTTTTTTTTCTTTCAGTAATTTCCAAATGACCAAACCATCTGTCATTTTCGGGATATTTATAGATGATAATCAGTTGGTGAAATCCAACATTTTTTGTTTACATACAGTATTTTTTAACTTCTGTAATGCGAATTGAGCTTAAAATATCGCATGCAATCACTGATCCTCGCGGAATGTGCTAGACAATTCACTTTGCGTGGAATTTTCACAGAAACTAGTCAAAGTCCCATATCATTGTTTGACAACCACTGAACATAATCCATGCTCATTGCCGTCATTGGTATTTCATTGTTGATAAATCTGTCTCAGTATCTCCATGTTTGGGGGGAGGGGGGGAGGAAAGGGGGGGAGGAAGGGATTAGCACGTTTGGAAACCGTCAAAAAAACCTCTATCAAATTAAATATGTCTCATTGCTGCGTCATGATGACTTTGAATAATGTCGCGAAATTAAAATTTTAAGCACTTGTCTTGCCTTAATTCCTTCTTTGCATAATGTAAGATGTCTTTTACTTTTCTTTGCGATTTCGAGATGTTTTGAGGAAAACTATTTTTTTCGTTAATTAAGCATAATATAATGATGGTAGGCAGATAGTCCCACTCGGCAAAATGCTGGTAAAATTATATAAGATGCCAATGAAATTCTAGCTTCATTTTCAATGCGTTCAAGTACTTAATACCTCTTATGCAAACTTTCTACCAGCGAGAGTATTTAACACCGTTATATTGTTTGCAAAGTTTGACATTACAGTTAACGAAAGTCAATATTCGCAAGACAGACTAATGCATATAGTCCTGTGAAGGAGATGTATTAGAATATCTTTCAAAACCGTACCCGAATTAAAAGCAACCATGGTTTCAAACAATGTTCTTTTGTGTTCAGTTCTGTTTAAATGCATCGCAATGATTGTTGGAGTTGTAGGAAATGTGACAGTTATAATTTATACAATTTTCATGAGTAACGAAAAAACAGCGACGTCTTACTTAGCAGGAAATTTGGCATTGGCAGATCTTCTTGTGTCTTTGACATTTTATCCAATGTGGATCATCGAGTTTATACAAACCATTTTAAACATCGACAGTGATCAGGACTTGTTCTGCAAGTTAAGCCGGTCCAGCATTTGGTCATTGTTGTTGGCTTCCATCGCCTCACTAGTCGCAATTACAGTCGATAAGTACTTTTATATTGTAAAGCCTTTGAGACATCCGGAGATTGTGACACATCGAAGAGTTTTTCTGATCATTTCTGGAATCTGGTTCATGGCCTGTTGTTTTTTCACTCTACTCTACCTTTATTTCACATCCGATATTAAACTGAGAAGCTTCTGTAACATACCAACAAACATTTCTATTTTCATGAATTTGTTGATCTATGTTCCTCCAATTATAATACTCATACTTAATTTCCAAATTTTACGCATTGCACAAAAACAACGAAGACGTATTATTACCGCCCCAATAAAGTGGGGAATCAATGACACTTCGAATGAACAATTATCGAGCAACACAGCAGCCCTGCGTCGATTTTTAAAGACTTTGAAATCGATTAAGACGTTATTAACTATTGTAATACTCTTGATATTCTGTTGCTTTTTGCCAACAATTGTGGGATTCGTATTTTACTTAGGTGTTTGTAGTGAGTCGTGCCAACACATGTGGTACGTGGTTTTTCAATACGAACTTTACGGTATAAACTCGATCGTTAATGCATTCATCTACGGAATGAGACATGTAAGATATAGAAAAGCTTATGGAAATGTCATCTTCAAAATATTTCGCTGTCACAGCACCAACAACGACTGAGCGGAATTTTTCTTCCATGATTGCAACGAACAGCTTTTGTACATTTAATATATGTTACTAATTAATAGTAGGTTTTAGGAATGCAGCTAAAGCTGTGACTGATTTTAGCTTATGAATGTTTTTGTAGTTATGAACTGCTTTCAGTGGAATCGAATGTGAGTAAATATACTTCATCGAGCAAGTGCATGAATAAAGTCTATCATACAATAATGAGAGTTCTGGTTTTTCATTGGTCGAAAGCTGTGCACGAGTGCAATTATACACGGCCACGTTCGCGCAACATGCAGTAGGTATTTCGTCAAGCTGCGTGCGAATTGTCATCATCAAGCCTCATATCAGAAGCATTCGCTCAGCTTGTTGTGGCTTGATGACACATGCTTCCATCAGCATGACGACAGACTTGCTGCAAGTTGTTGTCAAGAGAGCTGTCGCAGATTGTTGTCGACAAACTTGCTGCAATGCTGTTGTGAACACATCGCTACAAATCTCAATTTACATTAATTTTACATTACTAAACACGCGTTTTAAACACAAAAAAATAAAACCAGTGTATACACAATAAAACCACTATGCATCCAGGTAGTTACGCAGTTACAGTACAGTCACATGCCCCTGGACAACTATAAGTCTGTCCAGCTTTAGGATGTCCAAAATCATCTGTTTTCAAAACAGCCCCTATAGAGCGTTTCCACTCAGTCTCTGGGGTTGAAATTTAATGCTTGTTTTTTTGTATTTGAACACCTTTGTTTACTTTAAAGTTCAGGACCAAAAACTATACCATCGATAATCCAGGCAAGAATTCCGAAGAAACGCAAACAAATTGCAGGGAAAATTACATTTAAATTTAACGTTAACCCAGTGTTAAGCTAAATGGTTTTTGAACAACTGGACACAGACATACGAATTGAAGGGAGAATTTGATCTGGGTTGACAAACATAAGTTTTATACAATTGAAATTAATGATTTTCAGTACGTCGAGCAAAATTAATGATCAGAACTTGAAGATACAGCTACGCTTAAAATTATTCAAGTTAAGGACTTTGAAGTGTATGAAATAGTGAAATCGATAAAGAATCGGCGACGAGCAAATATCTCATGACGTGATCTAATAGCCCAGAAGTCATGTGTAAGTCTGTAAGAAAATACAACGTGCTAATGTTCTCACTAGGTAATATCCGCACTTCGGTGGACATGGGTCACATTGACATTCTACTACAAATTAGAATATGTAGGTTTATTTCATCATTATTTGTATAGTTTTAAATTTACACGTTTGACATCGGAGCAGCTGAGTTTTGAAGCGAACATGCATTTTTTTCATTTACATACAATCAATCCCGATGCTGCAGGTGTTAGGAACTGAGTGTAATTGATTCAAACAAGAGAAAACACTCATGACGAGGAAGACGTTTTGAGTGTGATATTTACGCTTTCGTCTACTTAGGTTGGAGTTTTTAATCATTGTTGTATAAAATGAAATATTATACCTCAAATTCCAATTGTCCAGTCAAAAAACCTTTGTTTGTATCACGTGAACCGGTGATTTTTTACGGCTTTTCACTCAATCTCTCGCATGTATTGCGTGTAGCTACCATGGAATTTATAATTTCACTTCATATTTTATAGCAGCATTCGGGTGTCTTGTGTGGGATCCACGAGCTTTAAAATTACAAAAATGGCGCTGCGGTATGTGCCGAAAAGATTGAGAAGGATGAACCGCGCAGATAAAGAAAACAAAGAAATTTGGATGAAAAATACATCCAACAATATTTGCTATTACAGCTTTCTGAGCCCGCGGATATTTGCAAACAGGCGAAGAAAGCTTGGTCAATCTCGAAAATTTGAATTTTACCTGCGTTACATGCATTTTTAGTTTAATATTAATTTTGAAGGATCTCCGCCCCGGCTATTCGGTGAAAAAATATTGCAATTCGATAATTTATTTCTGCAGTTAAGATATTTAGCATTACAAATTCTAATTATTCCGACAAATATTTTAAATCCATTTTTACACGATTAACCTGGAAGACTGAGCAAAAGTAATTCGCGACCTATATGTGTTCTTGTAATTTTCTGTCAATCGAAACAAATAATTATCAAAATAATCGTGAACGTATGTGAGAAGCAGGTCCAGTCATATATAACAAAACAGAACAATTTTTTTTAAAATTATTTAATGGAGCTAACATTTCATTACTGTACTATATTAAATACTTGTTCTGCTTAGTTATGTTATAGCTCTGGGCGTTATATTTCTGTAATATTTCTGGGCGTTAGTATTTCTAACAAAGCTATAATATTCTCACTCGAGAATTATCATTGCTACAAACTGTTGGGCACAAAGTACATGGAACCAACAGAACTTTCGAAAATCCCCCAGTGCAGGAACAGCAAGACTTTTTCAAGACAGCAGACAAGTGTATGTCGTGATGACTCTTTGATTTAAAACTTTTTGTTCTAATTAATGTTATTTACATAATTTATTACTTCTTTTTCCAAAAGTTCATGTGATAGCACACCAATTTTTTAACATCTTTCATTTCGGAATTACCGCCATTTGCAAATGAGCGTGCACCGCACGTTTTTTTACGTGTTTGTTTCGTATTATGAAACTTTATGCTGCTATAGGTGGAGGCAATGTTACTGAGGCAAGCCCTAGTAACATTTGTACCACCATTAGCAACATAAAAAAGTTCTGGCTAATAAACATCAAGTTTCATAATACGAAACAAACACGTAAAAAACACACAGTGCACGCTCAGTTGGAAATGGCGGTGGTATCTTTGCCATTAAACTACAAGCGTAAAATTCCTGGTCACAGGTCTGGGTTTGGTCTAAGAAGATCACCATAATGTGTGGCCTTGCTTCCAACAAATGCTTCGTATTTGTTCACCATTTCATCATAAGATAACACGTGATCCTAGTTAAAAGTAAAGAGTCTGTTGATTATTTTGTTGATTGCACACAGATGCATATAGATAGAGAGAGCACAATACTCCTAATGCATAATATCATGCGTGATGTTTTTTCTTATACGATGTGACACCTAGTGATAAGAGAGTTCTGGGTTTTCATTGATCAAAAGCTGCGCGTGTTTACACTTTACAGTACACACACAGAGAGATGACGTCATGTTCATTTGCGGTTTTCCCCCACATTTATTTAAGTTTTTTTTCCATTATATAAAACAAATAATTTTTTAAATCGTATATCTCAGAAGACGTCTTTGCGCTCGTTGAGCATAAAGTGACGGCACTCGACATCGTCTCGTGCCGTACGTTTTTGTTCTGTGCACATTACGACGCCTTGTGTAATCTATAACAGTACAGAAATGTGGAAAAATGATACAGAAACGATACTATAACTGTACTGACTGCATGAGAAAAGACTGAAATTAACGTCTTATATATTGATCCGTCAAATTCTGCCATCTTTGGTTTCAATTTTTGAACTCAAGTTCTCGATACATATAGAGGTCACTATCAAATATTGCAACAATACATCATTGTGCAAAAAGCGTACTCAATACCACTTCGCAAACATGCTTAGAAAGTTGAAAAAATAGTGCAAATTCAACATCATATTTGTTATATGTCCATCCCAAGTTGCTTGGGTTAGTCTGCTCCTTAGCTATTGAAACATTCTAAAAACATTTAATAGAATCATACTAGTGTACTATTGCAAATGCTGTAATTTGATTGGTTACTCTACTCGCTATCTATTCCTCGATAGATAGCGAGTAGCGAAGCAATCATCTTCCTATAGAGATTTCTTTTAAAAAAATTGCTTAAATACCAATTTTTTTGTTGAATATCCCATGTTTGACCTCTGATCCTACTAAAACATTTAGATTACTCGCTCTCGATTTCTATGCGGTGATAGTTGATTCGGGCTTCGCCCTCATCAACTATCATCGCATAGAAATCTCGAGCTCGTAATCTAATTGTTAATTAGAACTTTTATACATGTACTTATTTTTTCCAATGAAAGCACAGTACCATATTTCCATCAGCTTGGCTGAGAAGATGCATGGCTTCATTACTGATGGTGTTTGCTTCGTTCGGAACAACCCATGGAATTAACTCCTCCTAGAAATCACACAACGATTATTCATTTTCTTATTCAGTTTCAACATCAACAACTTTATCCTAGTGCTAAAACGATAGAGCATGTAGTAACATACTTACAAATCATACTTAAATTATCTCAACATCACACATTACGTTAAAGGCCCTGTCACACGGTGCAATTTTTCTTGCAACTTGTAATGCAATTCTACTCCTGGGAGATGTAAAATTGGCAAATAGAAGTTCCCATCGCACCTTGCTTATACATTTTTGACACACCAAACATTTCTCACAAATTTACATCTCTTAAGAGTAGATATTGCGTAGCAAGTTGCAAGAAAAATTGCACCGTGTGACAGGGTCTTTATCAGGTAAAACTAAACTTACTACACATTCACGGCGTATAATGCATGCCATGCACACTTTTTTTGAAACTTTGATTAATTCCGCCTTAAGTTAAGACCGCGCCTATTAATTATTGACTATCAGACGGAAAGAAAACACTCGAGTTTCAGCAAAACGTGAGTTAGTTGAATATGTCAGGAGCAATTTGCTTAAACTAGCGCCTTTTCATTAGTCTTACATGACTTTTCTCCAGATAATGAGGTTCACGGAAGAATGTGGGAAGCCTCTGCAATATGTGTGCAAGTACTAGTGAGCGATTTGGTGAACATGGCATGGCGTAGCGACACCTCCGATATAGAAATCCGAATAATTCCGTCGAAAAATCTTACTATAGATGGCAAGTTAAATTGTTTATAATTCCAAATACTCCTTTTATTTTGGAGAAATGTACATGCTTTTGGGATTTGGAGAAATGTACATGCTTTTGGGATTAAAAACATTATATGGCAGACGCCTCAAGGCACTAGTTATAACTTCTAAACCAAAAAAACATTGCCCAACGGTTTGTGCTGGGCAGTTAGAAGCAATATAAGGTATTTTAAAATATCTAATTATGTGTTTACTAAAATAACAAATCAAATTAACCTTATTCAATTTCCCATCTTTGTTTACATCCAACTGAGTGAAATGACCTGCAACTCCATTAACAAGCGACTCTGTAAGTTTTCCATGGTTATCACCTGCAAAATTACAGTAAACATTTAATTTTATAAATATTTTGTAATTGTTGAGGAAAGTTAAGACACGAAACATAATGTTTCCTTAGACTAATGCTATCTATAAGCGATTGTCCCAAGAGCCCTACAACTCTACAAAGAAAATTTGTATTATTTTTTGTTATAATTATTTATCTCTTTGAGGCAATGCCACAGCTAGCCCGACAATTTTAGGGGTGCACATGGTTATATATTGGTGATCTTATACGATAACAACGATCCATTCCAAATTAAATGGTTTGCAACACGAGAATGGTGCTGAGAATAGAATAGCCAAAAATATAAAGTTAAATGAAAACTCAACTAAGAAAATTTATCTATGCAAGAATTGCGTGGAGATTGCCTTGTTTAATGCTGTCTTTATACAAAGCTTCTACTAAACTAGAATTTTTTCCTTGCAGAATGTCGCATCGGGGGGAGGGGGGGGGGGGGATAAGACATAACTTTAGTTAATTCAGACTTCCAATTGAAATATTCTACCATGCAATGATAATGAGAACAACTGCTTATTGCGTCATGACAGAAAAATTTTTTATTCATCTATTTTATTTTTACTTTATTGTATTAGGTAATAATCGTTCGGACCTGCAAATTCTTTAAGCGAAACTTCCCCATCGTTATTTGTGTCTAACGCTTCGAGGTTTTCCTGTCAAATAGAAATTACAAGCATGTTATTTAACAAAGGTTTCGGTATTCCAAATCAGTGTTTACATGTGTGGTAAAAGTTAAATTGACAAAAGTTGACCTCGTGTTTATTCGAGGCACCAGCATTTCTATGGTTATATACGTTAAAAACTATAAATGATAAAAGTCCCATATATATACGTTATACGTTATATGTTACGACGTATTGCTATTGTTACGACGTTACAAAAATTCTCAAAAATGTTTAATATACCACATCTTCATTCCAAGCTATACTACAATGGCAGACCAATGAATTTTAAGCTACAAATTAAAGTAGCAATGTTTTGAATTGTAAATGTCCTGCGGGTTTTATCCTTCTCAAGCTTTTAATGAAATCCATATCAGTGATAACAAACGGTACGATTACATGTTATAACAGTAACTTGTTTACTTTGGCGTAACAGTTTTACTTTGGCGTCGTCATCGCGTTTTTTACAAGGTCCCTAACAGATAACAAGGACGCTACGATCGCCCTTTTTTCATGATCAAGCGATTCTCAAAGTAACCTGAAGCACCACTGATAAGGAAACTAGTATGGTCTACTGAATCAATGCATATGTGTTGCGAATGCAACTGGTCTAAAGTGATTGCTTACTAGTTTATTTAGAAAAATGAACGAGGGAGCAAAGAAACACGAAATTTACGGAACAAGGGAACATGGTTAAATTTTGAAATGAAGAAAGAGCATGAAGCGAAAATTTTAAAGGAAACATAAGAACTCAAATCCCTCCACCTTCTACTGAGAGTCCACCAATAGTATGAAAGTAGTGTACTTTTTGTAATACATAGAGCTAGCCGCAAAAAAAAAAGCTCGGACATTTCTAGTACATGTCGATGTTCAATTTGCAATTTTTGGTTAGTTCTATCATCTAAAAATGTAGCAACAGTATTGTCACTTGGAAATTTTGTTGCTGCATAAAATAATCTTAACTGACTTTAACGAAATTAAATGTCAGTATGTGCATTTCACCAGAATACATTGCAGTCATGAAGCAAACATGGCTGAAAAAAGTTGCCAAGAAACGTCAATAAAATCGCCTTTCTCTTACACTTGCTCTTCCGCATAGCATTCTAGTAAAATGTGCATAGTATCCGTACAAATTTTATGCGTGGTAGATAGTTCACAAAAACATTTACGGTAGCTTTGCTCCATGATACCCCATACGGTTGCGCTGTGCTGTACATACAGTAAAGCTCTCATATTAGCTAAGATTATTGTTTCTCCTTTTTCACAATTCATATAATAACATTTTTATTTGTTACCTCAGCAATGACATCTGTCATCAGATGACTTTCTTCAGGATGTAAGAAAAATGTTAATTCCTCTCTACTTAAAAGCCCATCGGAGTTCATATCAGCTTTCTGTGAAAATTAAAGATATTATTTTAACCAAGTATTACACTGGATTACAGAGCTAAGTAAGAACTTACAAATTTTGGATATAAGGAAAAACTGCATGATTTTTGTTGTTAGTAATATGGAAAGTATCATTCAAGTGTACACATATATATGATGATGGATACTCCACAGAAAAGGTAAAAGAGGTGTACACATTATGATAGAAAGAGTAAAGTTGGAGCTGTGTGTTGCCTTTTTTCACTCTAAATGAATTGTGACCAGAACTCATCAGAAAAAAACAAAAATTGGAATAGAAGTAACACTTCACCTAATACTTTGCATTCAAAGGAGTATACTCAAAATTTTAGCTGAGAAATGGGAGCGAAATTCTTTTCCATCACGACCCTTATAGCAAAATTCGATGGTGGAACAGAAAAAAAGACATGCGTTTGGACATGAACCATTTACGTAGGTCGTGGTATGTTTGTTAAGCTTATCCAGCGCTACCAACAAAAGTTAGGTTGCATAATTTCAAAGCAGTTTTAGTTTTACTTTTACTGTGGTATATTGTTATGGGAAAATCAATCTTGTGCAGAAAAAATGATCTTACATCGAAGCGACGTTCGTCTGATTTCAAGCGCTCTTTCTTGGGAAGATTGTTTCCAGAAAACATGGCAATGTATTCACTCCACGATACATGTTCATCATTATTTGTATCCCATTTCTTTAAACGATCATTTGTGTTTTTCAGAGAATATCTTTTCATATTTCCTTCAATCCAGTTTTCTATCTCCTGGGCATTGATTTTACCATCTTTATTAACGTCTATCTTCTTAGCAATTTCTCTGCAAAAAGATCATTATTCAGAGCAAAATCAACCATATAATTACGTTACGAAATATTTACAGATAATTTGAGTATAATTCAAACCGAAATTTAATCCAACTTTTATGAGGACATCTCTCAAAGCACGAACACCTTCTCAATGCAGCCATCTCTCGGAATTTATAACTCGGGTATTTCTATCTCTAATCGTAAAAACAAGTATCTATATGTGGCTATATCTCTAATAGCTAAAATACGGGCATATACATCTTGCTCTATAACGAAGACCTCCAAACGTGTGACATGCCACTAATATGGAAATTTTTGTAATACTTATAAGAACGTCTGTATCACCGCCGTTCCAATACGGTTTCCGCTACGATCATTTCTCCATATCTACACTAAAATTTAGGTAATAATTCCGTGTTCTCAGTATGGCGAATAGAAACCTTAATCCAAGCCCTAACCCTAACCCTAACCGATGTTTTATTTGTCATATTTTAACTTTGATGGATTGAAGATTTGATTAGATTTAGGGCTTCGATTAAAATTTAATTTCGCGTACTGAGAACATGAAATTTTTACCAAAATTTATGTACGCTATATTAATATTATTATACAATTTTGGGTTATTGTTATTTATCCAACAAAAGTCAATGCAACATATTTTGTTTTCGGTATTAGCAGGGTAGGTGGAAATGTGTAGTTCAGTAGTTTGAGATAACAGGTTTTGCTTGAGCATGAACGTATTGTGATATTGATCAGCAAATTAATAACATGCATACATAATTATTCTTTTTAAAGATTTTACTACGGCTCATTAGCTCTTTGATTAGCAAACGATTGCACGTAACTAAATTGAAAGATCCTGATTTAGAAAATCCTCACCGATCAACGCAACTTATCATTTTAGTCGGTTTTTAGAAGTCAAATTGTATAAATTTGATAGATTTAATAAATGATCTTCATATTTTTATTGCAGGCACCAAGTCTTTTAACAATTGAAATTGGAACTTAATATGTTTATGTATTGTGTGCACGCTAAGCCTTGAACATATTTCTCGTTTTTAAAAATTAGAGGCTGTGCATATTACATTCTCTAAGAAATCCAGCCAGTTCAAAACATTGATGTAGAGTACATAATTATATGTTATGTTGATTAACTTGTCAAGTAACACTGAAATCAAAGGTCTTTGATTTACCGCGTATCGTGCGAGTTTAAATTCCGCTGTCGCTCATTTGTATGCATATGTTGACAATTCTACGTTCTTGTTTCGAGTAAATAGATGTTTAGGATGGTGTATCATGAAGTCTTCCATTTTTGTGCTTTGGAACAATCGTGGCAGAACTTAAACTTGTCTATCGACAACAACTAAAGTTATCTCCCTATACTCTCAATCGTGGCACACAATTAAACCCACAGAGAAACTGACATAAAGTTTGGTTTTTATAAAATGCTGTTTGTATCCTGATGATGTTTTTTAAGGGTGGGTACAACGAAACATCTTAACACTGATTGTAATATTATATAGTCAGACAGATCGAATTACAGCATGTAAAAACCTGCTTTCGAATTTCCTAACTGTACAATATTACCTTACCTCAATTTATTTTTAGCAATTTTAGGGTCAACATTCTCAAAATTTTTCGCTTCGTCTCTTCCAAGGAACATATCATGATCGTAAGAAGTGTCATGCTCTCCACCATCACTAAAATGTTGATGTTCTGACAAGGCATCGCTCATCACTGGCATTGGAGGCTCGTGTTGGCTATGAGCGCTTGCAATCGTACAGCACACCAATGCAATCGCACTGATAAAATATCGATTCATGCTCATGTTTGAACCTTTCAACTTGACACGTCTTGGACCAATACAAGATTTAAACTGTGCTAAAAATGACAAAGCTGGTAGTTATGTAAGCTAACCTGTCACACGTGGTAACATTTGATTCGCTAAACGTTTGAGAGTTTGTTTAACGATTTATGCAACAAAATGCAATATTGAGACTCTTTATTTCTATATACATTGAAAGAATCCTTCACAAAAGTTATTTAGGCAACGGAAATCTCTTATAAGTACTTGTCGCCTTTACACGGAAAGTCATTTCAAATTTTATAGAGCTATACTGTATAATGAATCTTAAACTTTTATGCAATTTAATGCAAACACAGATAAACTTTGAAACTTAACACAACACATATGTGTGTTTGTCAGCAATTTATATTTGTCAGAGAATTTGCCAAAAAAAGTTACACAGACGTGTTGAATTTAATTAATTTGTTTTTTTTTCAAAGCTGCGAAATTTCCTAGTAAACAAAAAAACTTTGAGCTCAAAATTTCTTTCATAATTGACAGATTTGTAAGGAATTAAGGTATGTGTGGTAGTTCAAATGCAAAGTTGTTTCAAATGATCGCACCAAGGGCTTTGAAATGATGCCTCAAATGATTTTTTGAGAATGCACAAGACTGTGTCAAACTGTGCTTACACTTGCAGACACTTTAGCTGTAGTCTCATTCACACATTCAATCTTTTAATTAGTTTGATGAATGTGAACCATTCTACTAAATACTTGGTTTTGACCCATAAGCATTTGCCGTTGGAATAAACAGACACCGACCAAACCCCGACATTAGCAATTATATAATATAGACCAGAGTGGACCTTAGATTGCGTTATCCTAACTCAGCTGTTGTTCACGTCCATTGATTATATTACATCGATAACTTTGACTCAATTAGAATGAAAAGCGGTCAGAGAAATAAGTTTATGTGGTATACACAAAGTAAATTGAAACGCAAACACGGGAATACATTTACACTGCAAACCGAGTTTGAAAAACAGGGAAACGTAGCCATGCAGTTCAACATTATTTTGTACAAAACGAAGATTTATGTGTCAAAAGATTTTTGTTTGTAGTATATGAAAGATTTTAGTCTAAAGAAGTGAAACAAACGGCCCTTGTCAAATACAAAAAAATTCTATTCAAAGTTTGACAACGGGCATGGCTACTTGTTGACACAATAGCAACACGCAATGGCAATGACTTGTCGGATGATATACAAAGCTTATTTGACCGCTGAAAGTTTCTTACATATTTTTTATCGCGACAAAGAGGTTGTTCAGTTAAGTGTTTTTATCATCATGAATTTATGCAATTATTTAAGTAAAACTTCACATAAAGAACTTTTGCGATTAATGCTATATTGAAGGCGGCTGTCGCCGTGTCGACCATATTATATTTGCGAAATTTGCGAGTTACTGAAGTCTATTGGAAATTCAGAATTTCAATTTGATCTTAGCAAGCATAAATAGTGAGTTACAATATAAATATACACAGAAATATTGATTTCAGATTACATATTTTTAAATCCACATCGTTAGAGCAAAATATACAATCCTGAAACGATTTTGACAATATTATAACAGTATACACGTCGTCAAATTAATATGTGCATCATTACATAATTTCTATCCCATGATGAGCATAGATTGAATCTTTTCGAAATAAAATACAACAACTATACAAGCATATATACTTGCATGTAAGCGGCACTTTTACTTAGCTTCAGGTTAGTACAGCTTTAGTAAGTGCATTCGTCGGAGTATGAAGTTTTTAACAAAGACTATTTGCGGAGATCATAATTCAATCCCAAAGAAGTCATTTTGTCAGGTTATAACACAAGTCTGTCAGTTCCACATTAAATTTCAGAATTTATAGTGCATCTATACCCTCCCCCATTTGGTACACACAACATGTCAAAACCAGTCATAACATCCGAAATGTTTGGAATGCCATGCACGTGAATATGTAAAATTCGGCCCTCTCCTCCATATATACCATTTTTAAGCATTAATTGTATACCCAATGGTTGGCCTCGTTTTTATCTCCTTTATTTCCCATGGTTGCTGCAGGGTATAGAATAAGGCCGGGCAGGGCCTCTTTTAATAGTATAGGCTGGGTGGGACATGTCCCCCCAGCCCTCTTACTGCCCCCCAGTCTGCAAATTTGTCCCCCCCCCCCAGTGCCCGGTCCCTTTTCATGTTTTGTCCTTTTGGGATGTGAACATATAGATTCCAGAAGTCTTTATAGTGGGCCATTTGTTAATTGTTTATATATATATATATATATATATATATATATATATATATATATATATATATATATATATATATATATATATATATATATATATACATATACATATATGTATATATATATATATATATATATATATATATATATATATATATATATATATATATATATATATATATATATATATATATATATTTAAGGGTTAGAGACTGTTGTGAGTGTTTTGTTTACAAATACATGCACGAGCTGAATGTACAATGAACGAAAAATGTTGTATACTGCACGAGGCCGCCGGGGCCAAGTGCAGTATACAACATTTTGAGTTCATTGTACATTCAGCAAGTGCGTGTATTTGTAAACAAAACACGAACTTAACAGTCTCTAAGACATTTAATATATGATCTGAGTTCACTGGTCGTGCTCGCAAGCAAAAGTCGTACGCTTTCGCTACCAAAACAAAGTAAAACAAATTCGATTTTAAAAACATTATACGTGAAAAAAGTACAACAAATTTGAAGAATTGTAGCGAACAACCTTTACAAGCTGAGTCAAACAAATAAACACAACGATACGTCAAAAAATAGCCTGTTAAATGAACAAGGGCGAATAATGTTAGCCAATCAGCGCGTTTGTTGACATTTTGCGTAATTGACCAATCAGAATGTATGAAATTCACAATGTGTAAACAAAAGGAGTGGGAAAATAGCACCTTGTTCTATGGCCTCCGTGCCATTCGTTATTGCACTTCTCACTTCAAAAACAACAAATTGTGAGAAAGCGTGATTTTTTTTACAATTTCCTCGGGGGAATTTTTTAAATTCGATCTAGAACGCGAAAGATCAACGTTTCAATAACCGTGTTTTTATGCGCGCAAGAAAGGTACCAATCAGCTCTATCGATACTATATGTAGACGTAGCTTTGTGTTACCTCACTTCCTTTATGCACACTTTATGCCGGAAATATGTTACCAGGTTTTGCAGGTTATGACTGGCCATCATCGTGATCACGGCTCGACTCCAGCGTTCGCCAATGGCGAATTCTTTGTAACAAAGTGTCAATGTTTATCGTTTCGCTTTGATCGTCGACCAGTTGGTCGTACTCATCGTCGTCATCATCGTCGTCATCATCGTCACTTAATTCCTCGTTCTCGTCGCTTTCCTCAGCAGCAGAAGGCACGGACACATTTGAAACAGACTTGTTTGCTGTTTGACCAAGCTCTTTAACTTTTGACAATAACGCTGTGTTACAGATCGGGCAATCTCCGATATTTGGGAGGATGCATGCGATGTGGAACGAATGCCCACATCACTGAGCTATACTATATGGCCCACATCCATGAAAAACCGTCCACATGGAGCTCTGTTTGTTGCAGTTGAGCAAATCGCGTTTCCTAAAAGTTTTAAAGTAAGTGTTATATTTTATAATTCATATTATTATAATTTGTCACGACTTAAAATATTAAATGAGCTCTATTAAATATGTGAGAAATCATAGGGAGCAATGAGCTGCTGTATCCTGGCAACTTTTCTAACCTGCAACACTATCATTTTACTGTAATAAGTAACATGGACAGGTCCGATCTACATTAATTATATTGCAATTCAATTCATTAACTTCATTAACATGTGCTAATTAAAGGTTGTCCCAACTCTACCCTCTATTCATCACATGTGCCTTTTTTAATAACATAGAGTGTGTTGTGTTTTTCAAAGCATGTGCATGTCCTAAGTGAACCAAGATCTCTTTGAATAGTGAAGTATTAAAGGCTTGGGGTTTTTTTAATTGAGGTATGTAAGAATATTATTCCATTTACCTGGCTGGGTTTGGTTGGTTTTCCACGGACAAGAATCCTAGAGGTAGGACTTGATTGGTAACAATTTTTTGACCAAACAAGTTAGGAAGTTCCCACTTGCTTGTGTGTTTAGGTTGACGGGGTGCCCGAGGTTGTTGAAAAGCTTTGTTGGGGTTTGTATAGAGGGTCTCAAACTTGTTGGTTAGAAATTTGGCTGCTTTGGTTTTCCACTTATCTATTCTTTTTGTACTGAAATTAAACTTTCTAGGTGGTACAAATACAGATTGGAAGGCATTTAGATCATGTTTGCCGACATCAATTTCTTTGGCCTTGAGTGCAATGTGATCTGTAGTGTCTGCTTCTTTTGTTCTTCGTCGTAACAGCAAATGAAAATTCTCCACTGGATATTCGTCAAAAGCCAACAAGTGTTGATGTAGGGTGTTGAACATGGATGGGATATTTTCTTGCCAGTGGAGGAGTGCAGAAAGTGGCACCAGTAGTGCTTTGTCGTAGTGGCGTCGGCGGAACACAACAAACATAACCCAACAGTGGATTAATGATTTATAAAACAGTCCATACTTGTTGCACTTGAAGACTATGGAATAAATACTCAACACCAATGGAATGTAATTGTCAAGGGGATTGACCAGTGTGAGGAACTCAATGTCTTTGCACTTGTAAAAGATGTCTTCTGTAATGTCTTCTGTCTAGACATTTATGTACCTCAATCAATTTGTTGCTCCTTTCATTGGTGACTGGCCAATGCAATTTTTTATCAGACAGCTGGTTTATTCTAATATTCCTACAGTACCTGTAGCACTGAAGAATGTAATCCTGTTGATCGATCAATTACATATTTCGTTGAATGCCAGAGAATGTGTTTTGTTACAATTCCATGAGGTATTTGCTGATCTCTACGCCTTTCTTTTTGGAAATAAAGCTAAGCTAGCCAAAAAACCAAAGCCTTGGAGAGTATCTTTATTGCTGGAAGTATTATATGGAGGGCGGACACTTGTGAGAGATATGATTTTCTCTGTCTTTTACAAGTGCAAAGACATTGAGTTCCTCACACTGGAACACTATTTTCTTGCCAGTGGAGGAGTGCAGAAAGTGGCACCAGTAGTGCTTTGTCGTAGTGGCGTCGGCGGAACACAACAAACATAACCCAACAGTGGATTAATGATTTATAAAACAGTTCATACTTGTTGCACTTGAAGACTATGGAATAAATACTTAACACCAATGGAATGTAATTGTCAAGGGGATTGACCAGTGTGAGGAACTCAATGTCTTTGCACTTGTAAAAGACAGAGAAAATCATATCTCTCACAAGTGTCCGCCCTCCATATAATACTTCCAGCAATAAAGATACTCTCCAAGGCTTTGGTTTTTTGGCTAGCTTAGCTTTATTTCCAAAAAGAAAGGCGTAGAGATCAGCAAATACCTCATGGAATTGTAACAAAACACATTCTCTGGCATTCAACGAAATATGTAATTGATCGATCAACAGGATTACATTCTTCAGTGCTGCAGGTACTGTAGGAATATTAGAATAAACCAGCTGTCTGATAAAAAATTGCATTGGCCAGTCACCAATGAAAGGAGCAACAAATTGATTGAGGTACATAAATGTCTAGACAGAAGACATTACAGAAGACATCTTTTACAAGTGCAAAGACATTGAGTTCCTCACACTGGTCAATCCCCTTGACAATTACATTCCATTGGTGTTGAGTATTTATTCCATAGTCTTCAAGTGCAACAAGTATGGACTGTTTTATAAATCATTAATCCACTGTTGGGTTATGTTTGTTGTGTTCCGCCGACGCCACTACGACAAAGCACTACTGGTGCCACTTTCTGCACTCCTCCACTGGCAAGAAAATATCCCATCCATGTTCAACACCCTACATCAACACTTGTTGGCTTTTGACGAATATCCAGTGGAGAATTTTCATTTGCTGTTACGACGAAGAACAAAAGAAGCAGACACTACAGATCACATTGCACTCAAGGCCAAAGAAATTGATGTCGGCAAACATGATCTAAATGCCTTCCAATCTGTATTTGTACCACCTAGAAAGTTTAATTTCAGTACAAAAAGAATAGATAAGTGGAAAACCAAAGCAGCCAAATTTCTAACCAACAAGTTTGAGACCCTCTATACAAACCCCAACAAAGCTTTTCAACAACCTCGGGCACCCCGTCAACCTAAACACACAAGCAAGTGGGAACTTCCTAACTTGTTTGGTCAAAAAATTGTTACCAATCAAGTCCTACCTCTAGGATTCTTGTCCGTGGAAAACCAACCAAACCCAGCCAGGTAAATGGAATAATATTCTTACATACCTCAATTAAAAAAACCCCAAGCCTTTAATACTTCACTATTCAAAGAGATCTTGGTTCACTTAGGACATGCACATGCTTTGAAAAACACAACACACTCTATGTTATTAAAAAAGGCACATGTGATGAATAGAGGGTAGAGTTGGGACAACCTTTAATTAGCACATGTTAATGAAGTTAATGAATTGAATTGCAATATAATTAATGTAGATCGGACCTGTCCATGTTACTTATTACAGTAAAATGATAGTGTTGCAGGTTAGAAAAGTTGCCAGGATACAGCAGCTCATTGCTCCCTATGATTTCTCACATATTTAATAGAGCTCATTTAATATTTTAAGTCGTGACAAATTATAATAATATGAATTATAAAATATAACACTTACTTTAAAACTTTTAGGAAACGCGATTTGCTCAACTGCAACAAACAGAGCTCCATGTGGACGGTTTTTCATGGATGTGGGCCATATAGTATAGCTCAGTGATGTGGGCATTCGTTCCACATCGCATGCATCCTCCCAAATATCGGAGATTGCCCGATCTGTAACACAGCGTTATTGTCAAAAGTTAAAGAGCTTGGTCAAACAGCAAACAAGTCTGTTTCAAATGTGTCCGTGCCTTCTGCTGCTGAGGAAAGCGACGAGAACGAGGAATTAAGTGACGATGATGACGACGATGATGACGACGATGAGTACGACCAACTGGTCGACGATCAAAGCGAAACGATAAACATTGACACTTTGTTACAAAGAATTCGCCATTGGCGAACGCTGGAGTCGAGCCGTGATCACGATGATGGCCAGTCATAACCTGCAAAACCTGGTAACATATTTCCGGCATAAAGTGTGCATAAAGGAAGTGAGGTAACACAAAGCTACGTCTACATATAGTATCGATAGAGCTGATTGGTACCTTTCTTGCGCGCATAAAAACACGGTTATTGAAACGTTGATCTTTCGCGTTCTAGATCGAATTTAAAAAATTCCCCCGAGGAAATTGTAAAAAAAATCACGCTTTCTCACAATTTGTTGTTTTTGAAGTGAGAAGTGCAATAACGAATGGCACGGAGGCCATAGAACAAGGTGCTATTTTCCCACTCCTTTTGTTTACACATTGTGAATTTCATACATTCTGATTGGTCAATTACGCAAAATGTCAACAAACGCGCTGATTGGCTAACATTATTCGCCCTTGTTTGTTAAATGAGCTTTCATGCGAGAGTTCACAGACGAAAAAGTGAGAATAATCGCTGTTTACTAAGAGTAATTACCTCTGACGACAGAAATTTTTAGGATTGTTTTCCTTTTTGGTCTTTATAGTAGAATTCATCGATATTTTCATCAACTTGTTAGCTTTATCCACTTGTAAATACAGTTTTTTTGACGTTTTACTCCTGGCCATTTTCAATACTGCACACTTTTCGTGCATTATTGTGATAACGCACTCAAACGACTCGTTGTTGCCAGGTAACCAAAACACACGTGATCGATTTTGACCAATCGCGTGCGCGGATTTTGAACAGTGAACGAAGATCATATATTAAATATATATATATATATATACATACATACATACATATATATATCTACACACACACACGCGCGCCACCCGCGCACACGCACACACACGGTATGTATGCTTGGTTGTATTGTCCCCCCCAGCAAAATATGCCCCCCCCCCAGAGACATATCCTTAAAAGAGGCCCTGAGCCCGGGGATGGACCTCACCCTAACCCTTACCCGGGAGCTAACCTCAACTTAGGAATGTTTGGTTGTTGATTCGTTCACGTTTGAAGAATCTTGAAAACAGCCGCCATCTTGAAAATCTATCTTTCGTTTATCATCTCAAATTGGCCAACTCAAACTCAGAGAAAAAAGCAAGAAAAACATGATAATGAGACCATTAGCTAAAAATGCAATAATGCATCAGCTGTTACAAGTGAATATAAATTACAAAATATAATTAGCGAGGGGGGAGGTCGAGATATGTACAACCTGGGGAAAGATTCTGTCCCACACGTTTTAATTAACTTTAATTGTAAAAAGTTTTTGTACTGGTAACATCTTAACCTTTATAACTTTGCTTTGACTTTTGTGATACAGTTAAAAATTGCCTTGATGCAAAAATTTAAGACGTACTGTGGCGGGGGCGGGGGGCTATATACCTTATTTATGATAGGAGGTGGTGGAGGATCCAGGACAGCCGTGCGAGGTCAGGCACATCATGGCGTTACTAACTTTTTATGGTAGCTGGTTGCTGGAAATTTGATTATAATCACCCGATGCATATTCACTACATCCGATATATACTAGAAATTTCAACCCCAGATTTGCACCGTTTCTTTCCGGTTTATTCAATATCACTGAAGCGAAGATCGCATACAGAATTTTTAAAGCGTTGCCCATCAATTTCGCTTTCTAATAAGAGTAAATATTGAATTCCTGACCCCGCACAGCCTCCTGTAAATGAGGTCTTATATTTGAAATACTTTTTCGAAGAAAACACGCACAGAAGTTTCGAATTACGCATTCATTTATTTTACACCATTCTCATACCAATCTTTGATTAGAACACATATTAATAATTAATTTTTGATTCGACGTTTAGTTCTTCTCGTATTTTATGATAATATCGATATAATGTATCTTACTTTGAACTCTTATTATGTATTTACTCTACAAGATAATTATTCGCAATACTTGATATTTCTACAATTATTAATAATACTAAATATTTCTACAATTATTAATACAATCAAAACTATTTAATCATTCGGCCGTAATTAAACCAGGGTTGCCAGATTTCTTGAATAATTAAGCCAAACCATCATTAGTGCTGTCACAAAAACAAAGAAAACAAAAGGCAAATACAATGACAAACAAAGAGCATTGTTAAAAGTTTGGCTAATTTATGCATGCAATCTGGCAACCCTGAAATAAACTACTTAGACTATACGTTTACACTACTCCGGAGCGAAATAATGCCGGTAAAATTTACTTGCGCTTACACTACGCCGTTACAGTTTTGTAACTTGTTTACAAGCACTTATATAAACCAAAAATATTTTTAACAAAGCAAAGAAATTTAAACGAAAAGCATTCAAGTTTGCTGTTTTGAGACCTGAGATGTTTCATTTACAAGCGGCACCAAAAATTAACGGCGTTTGTGTTTACACAACGCCGCGTAGCGCTCCGTTTTCGTTCGACCACGTTTAGAAAGCGTGGTCGTGTCGCTACGGCAAAAGTGACGTTTTCAAACAAATCCGCTCCAGTGCTGTGTAAACGGAACGCCGTTGTGTTACTTTTTTCCGCCGTTTTCAGACCGATCCGGAGTAGTGTAAACGTAGTCTAAGACTTATGTAATAAATACGCTACACTAGCTATAAAATTATATGCCTTGGAGCTTGGTGATAAATAGGAAACAACTTTATCGAGCGCACATTTACCGTGCTTTTTGGAGTAAATTACTGGGCGCAACTTGTATATTACTCATACATATAGCGGTATATTGTACTCCTGGCATTTCAAGTATTAACAGAGCCTGCAATACACACCTGCTGGTTTTTTGGGAAGCGTTATAATGTCGAGGTATCTTTATTGTTTTGGTTAAAAACTTACTGCGATACACAGTTGTTATGAAATCATATAAAACTATATCGGCCCAAAAAGCATTGTAATACGTGACATCTTATCTTTCATTCTTAAATAAATCATAGTCAAATAACTCATTAAATAATCGAGTGATTTTCGATTTTTATGTCATTAAACCCATTAAGGTGGCTCGATAGCGATAGTCATAATCAAACGTTTTTTATCTAAAATGCTTGTTGGTGTTGATCAACACTTTGTCCTTTCCATAGCCTTAGTGATCCTTGCGAGTATTGAAGTGGAGAGACACACTTGCACAATACAATAAATGCAAAATATCCATAATATTATACTAAAAACCATTTAACGTAAAACCTCAACTATCAGTATCGACCAAAAATCTATGAAAGAAACGACAATGAACTATAATGTTTGCTGCAACACGTTTATCCAGACACCTTAATAAGCTTTAAACGTTATTAATGGACTCAATTACAAGCGCTGGAAAGACGACTTCTAGGCCATTAGAAGCCACACATAGTTTCAAGTAATGCATGTCACAACTACAAGGGGTTATTCCATATAGAGTAAAATGCCTGAAAATCTTTATTCCTTTATTCTCAATCATCATGGAGCTGACACTGTAGGTAACACTCAGTTCAGTGAATCTACAGCCGCTTTATCCAACTATGTCCATATTGTATTGTGGTCATCACTTTTTAAAGCTAACTACATAAGAACACTTCTTACACCGTGATTTTTGATGATCTTTTCTGATGTCATGAACGAACTTGGAGACCTTTTGACGCAGCAGCGTACGAGAAGAGACACAGAACAGCATAGCAAATATCACTCGCCTAGAAAAACAGTCACCAATATTTAGATAAAGGGGGATTATTTAAATTTCAGTGACTTCTTTTCTTACCATTGATGATTTAAATCTATGTTGAATTTCCTCTTGGGTGACAGGATCTAAAACAAAACAAGATATTACATATTTTATTTTATTTTATTTATACAAATGTACTTACTATGTATAGGTAAATGGTGTCTTACTATAATCAATTTCTTACTAAAATTCAAACATGATCAGTAAGAAATAATTTTCCGGATTTGCACACGTCAAATCACAAATACATGTCAAATATACACAGCAAAAAATGAACAACCTGTTCTGGACTCATGAAAACAGCATTGAACAATGTTTTGCTGCCCACATTGTTCAAGGTTGACAACAATATTGCTCAAGGTTGACAACAATATTGCTCAGTATTGTTGAGCCTGAACAAGCCTGCAATCAGGTGTAACAATGTTGAACAGTATTGTTGACAACATTGAACAATGTGGGCAGCAAAACATTGTTCATTGCTGTTTTCATCAGTTCGGAACAGATTGTTCATTTTTAGCTGTGTAGTATCCACGACCACATATACAGCGGACTCGGGAAGATTGTTTAATGCGAATAATTAACACGCACATTCCAACCACTGATCTGTTACATTGTTACGCTTTTAATGAAGTTAATTGACGTTTCTAGGGTTTGGCTTGTATGTTATTGTACACATTCAACCGTTCGTGGTGGAAATTTACCTCGAAAATATACACGAGCTTTAAAAACCATCATGAGTCATGACAGGAATATCTTCTTAGTTTACATACAGATAATATTTGTATTTCATAACACGAAATCAACGAATAGTTACTTAGGGTCTGTTTATAGAATCCTGGGTAGACGGGACGGGACAGGTGCCGAGATCCCGCCAGTGATGTAAATTCTATTGAGTGTTTATATGGTCTCGCTTCCATCACGCCAAGGTGAGATCCCAGCATCAGCTGCCGGGATCTCGTCTAAACGGGACGAAAAATTCCCATATTATAAACACTCAATTCTGGCTTGGGGATCAATCTTGACTTCTGAGCACGCGCAATTGCACTTTGTAGCAAAACCATATAACGTAAAGCACTTAAATGGCTTCAGCCCGGCAATGTTTTCGTTTATATAAACACTCATCCCGCCTAAACGAGATAAGAAAGTCCTGTCCCGATTAGATGGGATCAATAACATATAAGCCAGTGTAAGCCAGTGTAACAGTCAATTAGAAGACCCTGTGCCAAATATGGCCCATAAGGCCACAGGAGCCGAATTCGAAGAGAAGCGTGCTTTTTATATTTTGTACTGATCAGTCTTGCTTTATCAATAAAGACGTTAAATAATCGTGTATTTTAGTGGATTTATACCCAAGGTAACACCACACCCAAGAAACGTCAATTAAGTTGCCTAGATCCGTCATAATACAACTGTTGCAATACACGCGATGATTATTCGCATTACAGCCGTGCCAATAGAAGCGTTCCTGAAAAATGCTGATCAGTTGATTTGGTAACGTTGAGGAGTTCATTTGATCTATTCTGGACTATTTTTGAGAAGTTCCTCAAAAAATTCACAACTTCTTGTTAAAATCTACAACTTCCTGTAAAAATGTGGCAATCTAAATTGAATGAGCCTATCAAATGCAGTCTTAATCAATTTAATTTGATTTTTTGAGGAACTTATCAAAAATATTGCGAAACTTATCAAAAATATTGCGGAATTGACCAACTCCTCAACGTTCCCACGTGAACCAATCAGCATTTTTCGGAACGCTTCTATGGGCACAGATGTAAACTGTCTTTCCGAATCCGCTGAATTCAAACAAAACTGCGATACTTTATCTGATTATACAGTTATGTTTATCCAAATACTTGTTTAACAAGAGGGAAAAGGTTATTGTTCTAACTCATAAACATGCAGGACAACTTGTACCGGCAAAGGATGAATTAACTCATATTCCTGTACGAGGTAATGTAACCTGACAACAATACGTCAGACATTGAGGACTTATGTGCGGTATTGTAACTTACCAAATTCATCAATGACAAGAATTCCTTTTTGTGTTGAACAATTTTTTATGCAGTTCAAATGAAGGTGTGCCTAAAATAACAAAACATGAGACATCAAGCATAATGTTTACTACTTTGTTAATCATAGCTGTCCTGGTACGAACTTTCATCTTTTTAACAATGTAGATCAATCTGATTGGCTGACAAGCGTTTGAGGGCGGTCCGCCTTTTTGCATTCAGACCGCCCCGAAGTTCATCAGGACGGTTGCGGAAAATGTAAACAATATGCTTGGTTTTCCTGCATAAACAATACGGAGGATATCTATAACTACAGTAGCCACTGACATCGAAAACGATTGCTACTACCCTGAAGAAACTGAAGAAGGATACAATACAGAAAATGTATGCTAATATTTAAACGTTTTTTCCATTTTGGCTTTAACTAAACCGTAATTCCAAAAGCTTTCGTCCGTTCAGGTGGTACCACCTGAAGATTTCTTCTGGAAGGAACAGACTGTAGTGGTGAGTTTTTCAGGTAGTTTGCACGTATATATCTTGAGGCGTTATACACACATATACGTACTTTTTTGTTCTTAAACTTTACAGTTATTCCATCTAAAGAAACTTCAAGAATTCCAATTTGCCCATCTTCCACATCCTATAAAATTAACAAATAAAAATTTGACGGATAGAACTTGTGTACCTACAAAAAATGCGACTTTTCTCAATATTATTTTAAACTACAGTAAATACAAGACTGTTAATTCGCTCGAAAATAAATGGAAGTCATTGTGATAAAATGATGCAGCTTCCTGGAATTTTTAAGTTGCAACTTTAAAACCAATACTATACATTAATCATTGTTTACCTGTGCAGGAAATTTTCCCCCAAGTTGTGGACCTGTGCAGGAATAAAATAAGATGTTATACAGAAATACTTAAATGACTTGCATAATGTTTGTCACTAGCAAAGGAGCTTGAACAAAATGAGATCAGAAATACAGACTACGAGAATGCTTGAGTGCAGATAATCTGCATTTCAGAAAGTCTGTATACGATAACTTTAAATGTAATTCAGTACAAGACTCTACTTCGTACTAGCGCTCTATGTAGCGTCAAAAACTTTAGTACTGTACAAGAAAGAAACAAAAAACGGAAACTTAACAAAAAAAAGAAAGAAGAAAGAAAAAATAAAAAAGACAGGCAAACAGAGCGACAGGTAGACAAGTCATGTCACGTATACGGTCATTGTCAGTCCACAGCTCGTTCAACAGTATTGTATTGTTGTCACTATATGTCTACATGAAAATAAATAGTCAGTGTCAGAGTACAAGTGACAAAATTGCTCATATTTTAACTTATTATAGCACACTAATTCTACTGGTACAGTATTAATTAACTTGCATATTAAATTGCTTCCTCAAGTGTTGTCTGACTGTACATAAATCTCTGATCAGTCTTATTATTACACTTATCCTGCATGCTTGAAATTATTCGCATTAAAGTATAGAATGATTACCTGATTTTAACCCTTGTAATCTTTCTGCTGCTTTTTGCATCGTCGCTTTGATACAGAAATACAACGCTTTGCACTGGTGATCGATAAAATATTTGAGATATAGTTAGAATTCACTTTATATCACAGCATATAAGTTCTACAAATATCCTACAACAGACTATTTTCGAATTTCACTTCAATACACCTTTGCGACAACTGTGTCACTTGGCCAGGTAATTTCATTTACGTGAATTTTTAATGATCAGCCACAGTATGTAAATGTTACACTGCAAAGAGGTTGGTAGGCTATTAAAACAACCATTAACATATAATCATCGAAAATGTATTGACATAAAAGTCTTAAAACAATGATGGATTATTGCGAATTTGCAACGTTGCTACAGTACAGTACATAGCAAAATTCAGCACAATGTCCAAGATAATTTTGTATCATTTATCCATACGACAAGCATTATATACAGTCTTCTTTACATATGAATAACTATAGTCCAAACAAATAGCAACAATTTAATTAATTGACACGCATGCAAAGAGCAAAGGGATTAGACACGACATTAGACATAATCGCCAACTTGACTGAGGAATCAAAAAATATTTTTGGGTAAGAATTTGATAATCAAAATTTGCAAATTGAACCAGTACTGCATGTTTACATTCTAAACAAATTCGAACTAGGAAGAATCAAAATACGTACAAAAAATGAATCAATTCTCGATGTTACACCCGACAAAAATTTTTATATCGATATTTACCGCAAACGTTAGAACGAAAATATTATACCTTCTTAGTGCAGAACTTATTTAGTTGTGTATCTTGTCCCTGTCTGTACCACAAACACAACATCTTTGTCTTGGGTGAGTAAGTGATGTTGACTAGTTTCTCATACCACCATCGCTCCAATATCGTACATGATGGCGTTCGTAGTAGTATACAATCATCATAAACCTACAAGATCAAACAGATGCAATGTTAAACTGATGGATAACTTTGTAAAATATGTTTAAGCTAAGATACAATGCATGCAAACTTTGTAAAATAGATTTAATTCAACAAAAGAAATCTTGCAAATATAGAGTGCATTAAAATTATGCATTAACAATTAGTGCTGAAATTATAAAAATACTCTTTGAAGAAGAAGAGGGTGGCTCAATCTTATCCGAAACAGTGGATACCACTGGAGGAACGAGATATATTCAAACGGGGGGTATTCTAACGTGGTAGACACTCAGAAGCAAGGTTAATACGGACAAATAATCCTAAACAGTGAAGTAAGTTTACCTCCATAAAATACACATCACCAGTAAGATTACCCCCGCAATGCACTACAAAAGTTTTCTTCGTCATCAAACGACTGCAGTCTGGACGCAAATCAACATCATTACCCCTCTATGAAATAAATACACCAATTAATAAATTTTAAAAATTATTCCCCTGTGCCCCGTTCCTGATAAGTTTCAGTTCAAAAAACCCGTTTAATATGGATATTCAAGGTGTCCTCTCTCATGTCATAACTGTAGGCGGTGTAGCATACCACTGTATGTACATGT
The DNA here is from genome assembly GCA_963855995.1 of Muricea muricata. NCBI lineage: Eukaryota > Metazoa > Cnidaria > Anthozoa > Malacalcyonacea > Plexauridae > Muricea > Muricea muricata. The sequence continues at coordinate 113,748,679 of OY979716.1, forward strand.
ATCACACAAAAGAAAAGAAGAATAAATTCCTTCAATTTGCGCATTAATCCCAGTTCTGCATAATTATAGAAAGCATTCATACTCATGAAGCAGAACCATGTCGAATAACGACAGTGATATCAGAACCCCCCCAGAAACTTACAACGTAGTCCAATTTTGCCAAGAGTTGACCAACGTACTGACTTTGGCTCATACCAATGTGAGCTTTGCCAATAATTCGCCGCACTTTCTTCTTCATCTCGGATTTCTCTACATTCAGGTGAATCATAAACGCAGTGAGGTTGAATAAAGTCGTTCCTAGTACTTTATCTTCATCTTCTTCTAAACGTTTCTGTTCAAGACTACCAAGAGATCGATATCTGTACAAATAAAGAGAGAACGTTATAAAACAAAATAATCACGACTAGTGACCACGCGATGATTCTAGCGATATTATATAATACCTCATTAAATTCTGCCCGTTCAATTGGTTGATTATGGTCACGTGATATTAAATAAAAAGTTCCATTTTCTATGAGTGCAATGGAAAACGTTCCATTGCACTCCCGGGAGTGCAATAGTTTTTTCCATTGCACTCTCACAATTTCCATCCGTCAAGAAGCTCTTCGTACGGTCTTCGTAGTTTACTTTAGGCTGCTTTCGGTCTTGAGATGAAAGCGAAATAATCCAAATACTAAAATATGACTCAAATGCGTATTGGAGCAATCAATCTTTCACCTCATGAAAATATTCATACCATTGCACTCATAAACGTTCATTATTTGTAGTATACTCGTAAGAGATCAAAGTAAAAAATGACCTAACCCCTAAATGCTGAACCTCAATATAAGTTTACCGGTTACTGAACGTCTTTACAAACTTTTAAAAAAACCCAGTATCCGCGGATAGCGATATTCACCCTCCGAACCCTGGATACCAGGAAAAACTGGTGACCAGAAATTTGTCCTGCAACTGAAGATCTTATAAGTCTAGCAATGGGTAAAAACGTAGAGAGAAAATACTCCATATTTTATATCATTGCACGCTTGTTCCTGTAGTTTGTACAATTTATCAAAATATGTTAATCGTCGAATAAATCATCTAATAAACCTTCTAATTTCCGTAAATAAATTTTCCTTATCTCATATATTGATCAGACAAGCAACAGAATAATACTGTTTTCATACCGTTCAATCATTTCGCCAAGGTTTTGGTTCATGCCCAGCGCATCACGCTCAGCTGCCACAACATCCATAAATAAATACTCCCAAAACTCCATGTTATCCCACAATGTTGATCGTTCTGCTAACAAGCCTTGAAATAAATATTTCCTTCCCGTACTTACACCCAGCTTCACGTCTTCACCTATGTCAATGAGTTCGCCATTATAGTACCTATATCCTTCGCTAAGATCACTCTTTCTAGCAAGGAAGTCAACGTTTGGAAGACAAGCTCCTTCTTTCATCGAGCTGCTCGTTGAAGTCATTTTCATATGAGCCAGCTTTGGACTTCCGGCCGGGAATCTTATCCTGTTCGGCGTAGGGACAGAAAGATGCGTCGTCTCTACATTCGACAGAGTTCGAGTTAAATGCTTTTTATGTTCTAATGGGGCAACACTGTTCACATCCGTGACATCGCTATTACTTCGTACGAGGTGAAGATGACGGTATGTTTTCTCTTCAAACTTCTTTACAAACATTGGTACCATTACAGAGTCAATATCTGTTCCATAGACCTCACTGGCATCGCAATGACCACTGTCCTGTTCACTGTCACTGTTTACTAGAGTCGAGCGCTCTACACAACAGAAAATGTTATAAAACTTGAATATTGCCATTTGATAACATATTCGCTCGCAGGCATATAGTGAAATACTTGATTACCTTCATGGTGTTCATCAGAACAGATTGAAGTAATCAGACATTCCCAAAAGTGAAAAGTGCTCGGGGAAATACAGCATATAAACCTACTGTACTTCGTCATAAATTCGAAGCAAAGTTATCAGCAACAGGTCGCAGATTGTCATCGTGTAAAAATTAAAATGCGACAATGGAAGCTTTGTTTCTGATGTTGATTTTAGATAAATACCCAAATGCCTAGCAGGTAAATTACATCGGAAACTTGGGCTCAAAAGGGTGTCTATTTTGTACTCGGGCTTTGAAGGTAAATTCGAAATATGAGCATGACATAAAGAAAACTTTAACACGATTATGAATTTTTCGGGCAACAAGAGGTAGTTGTTAGCTGGATAGTTTAACCCATAGTTAGGTAGATCAATAAATAAAAATTGGAGATGCAAAAGGACACAAACGAGCCACAGCTACTTCTAAACCAGATATTGTTGTTGTCCGATACATATAGTACTATTTATTGTATACAGTTAGGTTCCTAACCTGCGCTCTCGTTGGCCGAAACAGTTGTATCCGAAGTATCTGACAGGTTTGAGAGACTTTCCGCTGGAGATAATCTTATATTCTCCTCCTCCGTTTCCACACTTTTTATCTCTCGTCCATAATAATGAGTATGCGCAATCCGGAGGAAATGATACGCTGACGTCACACGACCAAGGCCAAAATTTGAGGCACTAATTTCCAAGCCAAATACGACAGCGCGCAGAACTTCTAACATCCCTCTTAGCACGCTTTTATGGATACGCTAAAAGGAGTTACCAAAATATGCAATTTTTTGGCAAAAGCGTCAATTAATATCATTGCTGAGTAAATTAAACTATCATAGACTATCAGTGTCGCTACTGTAATTCACACCTGGGGCCGGTTGTATCAAAGGCGTTTAGCCTAAACGTTGGATAAGACAAAAAATAAAACAGGTTTGCATGTTGTACAAACAAGCCAGCTAAAGTTATTCGACCTAAGAAGAACAATTATATTTAAAACTAAATGTTTACTTTATTAAACTCATAATTTCGGTTCCGTACTAGGCGTAAAAGTAATTTTTAAATTTTACTTATCCACCGTTTAAGCTAAACGCCTTTGATACAATCAGCCCCAGAATTCTATTCACCATGCGTGGCAATACTTGGTTTCGTCTGATGCTTGTAGGAAACAATATTATGAAGTAAATGCGGTTGTCAGCGATGTACATGCAGTGAACAATAACCATAACGTGTTGTCAGCAATAACTTGTTGTCAGCGATGTACATGCAGTGAACAATAAGAGAATTTTAACTCGTTGAAGCAAAAGAGAGATAAGAAATCCTGCCCAAGTGCGAAATATAATATGCAAAACAGCTTCTCAACTCTCAATGTCTGTACAGGGAGAAATAGTCACATAATTACGAAACAAGCTGTACATTGGTAAATAAATTTTAATTATTTTCTCGTGAATGATAACGAACAATGTCGAATGCACAAGTTTTTGGCGTTGCGACAAGCCACGAAATTGGCGTCAATAAATGCGGGACTAATTTAAAGAATTAATATTGTTATTGCCTCTCTTAGTATACCAGCACTTAAGAAGCACTATTTCGTGATAGTTGGACGTATGTACATGTATGTAATGTAGCGATTGTTATTTCGTAAACTGTTCCTGTTCCTGTTCCCAATTCAGCTGAAGCAAGACAGTTACGATAAACTTTTGGGGGGTTTTTTATAGTCTTTGATAATGCTTCCGCAGACGAAACCAAAGCGTTAAACAGAAGTATTTGAGGTATTTGCTACTTTGAAAGAAGTTCAAACCTTTCAATGAACAATAACGTATTATGCAGAACTTAAACATAGTCAAAACACTAATTGTTTCATTTTCCAGTTTGAAGTTCGAAATGTTCCCATGTGACAATGGACAACATGCGCTAAAGACTAATTTTTGATGTATGTAAAAAGAAGGAAATCAATCATCGTAGCTAGAAAGAGCATATTAAAATTAGGAAAACTGCGAAGTTTGGTTGCGAAATGTGGTAAAATACGGAAAATATAGCCTTGCAATTTTGTACACTTTTGTATTACGTGCGAGAATTTGTAACTTATTCATTGTAGTTACCGATTTACGCACGTGACAAAAAAGTATACAAAATTTTCCAACTTCGCAGGCCTTCATTTTTCGAGTTTTACAAAATTCCCGAAACGAACTTCACAGTTTTTCTAATTTTGATAACTTCTTTCCGAAATTTCCTTCTTTATTCCCAAATCAAAAAATTAGTCTTAGCGCAAGTTGTCCATGCTCCCCTTTCCGAAACTCAACTTTCACATTACATCTCAAAGCTTGATCCGGCCTTGAAAACATTCAAAATGACTTACCACATCACAAACAACATCAGTTCTCCTATCATCAGAAATCTCTAGTAAAAATTTATTTACAACTTTCTGTCTGCAAGATTCTTTCATCATCAAATCGCGCAAACGTTTCTTCTTGAACATCCCCACACCATTCGCGTTTAGCACTGACGACACAACGTCATGAAGAAACGACTGGTCTTCACTATTGAGAGAAATGAAAGAAAGAATTTTAGTAAAAATTACATTATACTGTATAAACTGTAATAATGTATTTGGTCAAAGAACAGTATTCATGCAGTCTTGCATCCAACCTCGTACCTAGGCTCTCTTCTCTACGCTCCTCACTGGAGGAACAGACTCTGGTGAATGTTGCTCACGTGACTCCCAGGTTTTGGGAGCCAGCTTGTGAGGGATGATGGGTAGTACTTGTTAAGGTAAGTAATTTTAGTCTTACATTTGATGAAAAGTGCAATAAGAGTTAGTGAGTTACATTTACACAAATAACGTAAGAATCCTCCCTTAACTAGTAATGAATATCTGAGTGGCCCCCAAAATCTGAGAGCCACGTGACCAGCATTCGCCAACGTCTCTTCCTGCGGCGAGAAGAGTAGAGAAAAAGCATGGGTATGAGGTTGTCTCCCATCTAAGGCATATTGATTTGCTCAAGCTCTCACACGAGGTTGCTACAGTATTCCTAGAATTTAGAACTGTCAAATTAACACAATAGATTTTGATTAATTCGAATTAGTGCTAGTTCAAAACGTGTATACATTCTGTATAGCCATAGAAGCACGAGGAATACCACAAAGGGTAATTTTTCTTCAAAGACAAAGCATAAATAATGTTTTCATGTGTGGTACAGGTATACTAGGTATACCACAAGCGTTCAAACAGATTACACGTAATCATGCAGTTATTAATCATAATTATATAGGCGGCCCAAAAATGTCTGGAAATCTCCTGCACCACAAGCGCGAACAGAAGCGCAAATCACTTTCTTGCTTTGTGGAAACAACAAGTAAAATTACGAAATAATTCCGTGTTCTCAGTACGCGAAATCAAATTTTAATCCAAGCCCAATAAATCTAATCAAAAACATGACAAATAAAACGCTGGTCAGGATTAGGGTTTGGATTAGGGCTTGGATTAAGATTTATAAGAGAACACGGAATTATTACCTAAATTTACCGTCGCAAAACTTTTGATGTGAAAGCTCGGATCTATATCATACGGATCTTTAGCTGGTTATTATCGGATCTTTAGTTCATGAATCGAAAGCGTTGCGATAATAATTTACGCGGTATTTCTACAAAATCATAGTGATTGACATATTCGCCATGCAAACTTACGAGGAACTTATTCATAATGGTAAGCAGAACGAATAGGAGTGCAACTAATGCCAAAATCATACGAGTGATTACAAAATTAAACAACCGCGCAGTGGGAGGTTGACTTGTTAATCGAAGAAGATTTGGCATCAATTGCACGACTTGATTTGTTCTATTACTTATTAATTACACATCTTCTGTAATCAAACGTTTTTAAAGAGGAAAAAATCCTAAAAATCCTCAAATTCATCCATTCTAAAAAATTTACAGCAAAAAGGAAAACAAATTTATATTTTGTATCCTAAATTTAAATTGGCTAGTTGTAAAACCTAGAATGATTTCCATTTTTTAAAATTACCCTCAATGCGGGAAGAAACGTTAGGCTATCTTATTTCGCTCCATAATTATACTGCAATATAAAAAGAAACAAATTATATTTTCTTAAATTGTCGGCTGGCCGTGGGTTTTTTTATACTGCAATGTAAGGGTAGAATTTTACCTTGAGATTGGTTTTCCTTCCTTGCTGAATGGTTTAAACAAAGAGTTTGCTTGTAAGCTCGCCAACTTTGCATCCATTGTGTTGCTTTTTGTAGGCGTCGGGGAATCTGACAAGTAATAGAGAGCTTAAGCAAACGACGTTTTTGTCAACACGGACGGCAGCCGGAAGTAAGTTGCGTCGTTATAGATGGCGAATGATGGCGTCAGCCGTTCTTGTTTGAAATCATGAACGTGAAAGTTGACTGACTGCCGTTGTTGATTTCAAACAAGAACGGCTGACGCCATCATTCGCCATCTATAACGACACAACTTACTTCCGGCTGCCGTCCGTGTTGACAAAAACGTCGCTTCCTTAAGCTCTCTAATGAAAAGCAGAGCTGAATTACGCACGGAGACATTCGGGGGCCTGAAATCAAATTTGACTTTGACAGCTTCGGGATCTCCTGGTGGTATAGTAGTATGTTATAAGGGGATCTATGGACACGGTTCTAGCAGGAAATTTTAAGAACTCCCAAAAACCAAGACCATACATTTTGCGAGAGTTTTTGATAGGATATATCATGTACATACACAATTAGTTTACTACATTTTTATGTGGGGGAGCTCTTTAGGTGGAAGCCCGGGACAAATTGACCCTTATTGGTTGTGCTTGGGTTCCCTTGTGTATAGTTGTTGCATCTATACATCAATGAACTTCGTGCCATTTTTGAACAACTCTGATCTATCGGCATCATACAAGCCATACAGCCGTACATACATCTATGTCGCTGGGGGAATTAAAAACGAAGGAAACTTACTAGTTGAAACGGTGCTGCTATTCAACTCCGGACTAGAAAGGTTATTTTTGCGAGCTCCACTCACTATAAAAAACAAAATTTGCATTAAATGTATAGAAAGGATATAATCTCCTGGAAAGGTATAGAATTCACTCAATCACATCGGTCAGAAGCAACCATCCTCGATTCTCACGACAAGTGTGAACCAGGCTTAAGTTCTTCATTTTATAAACTTATAGAGTAACGATCGTGTATCTACTAAACTGTAGTATGGGTTATCGTATGCGCTGATAAAATTTGCTAAGAGATTATCAGTTTTAGATTGCTCGAAGATAAAAATGACTATATTTATTATATAGTTGACAGTAAGATACTGAAAATACACCATAAGATATTTTCCATATCTTCACTAGTGAAGATATCGATCACGTGATCATTTCCCGCCAATAATTTTGTATTTTCAAAATGGCGATGTTTGTAAGAGCAGCGAACCAATTTTCACCTTTGTTTAAAAGAAAAAAAACTACATGTTTGTGTCGAAAAAAATAAAAATACTACAAAAAAACACTAAAATGATGAACAGGTATATTGTTTTAGTTTAAATGATATTGAAATAAAGCCATGTTTTTAGCATTATGATCGAAAATTAATATTACTGACTTGGGTCTTAAATTGTTTACAACTATATAATAAACAGAACATTACACGGCGGTTTGAAGATATGAATTTTATCTTCTCGTGGTGAAAACAATATTTTACTCACTCGCTGCGCTCGTTCGTAAAATATTGTTTTAACCACTCGAAGATAAAATTCATATCTTCGCACCGCCGTGTAATATCCTCTATTTATCAACGAATCCAGCCTGGATGTTTTCAATATTTTTGTTCAGGTAAACTCCTAACGCCTTTACTCATCTAATCAGAACCAAAAAATTACCCGTTATATGAGAAAATCTCTCCTAGTTAGCCAATCTTATTTCAGTAACATTGTCCTCTATGTGATTATTTAATAATACGTACATTCTGAGCCAGTTTGACCAGTCATATCCGACTTGGCGACAGGATCACTGACAATACTTGATCCAGAGTTAGACGACTCACGACGGCTATCTAACACAGGAGATGGCGGGTTGGAAACAGAGTGCATTATATCATCAACAAAATCCTCATCCTCCTCCAGTGAATGTGAGTGCTTTTCAAGTTTTCTAGATAACGTAAGAACAATCTCATTACAGTACGTCAGAACGAAAGAGAGAGACCTGCTCATACAATGATGTACGTTGTAAAAACCATGAATTATTATCAAGACTTGTGTCGCGCACACTGGTATACTTTATTATATGGACAAGAGTGTTTTATAGAGAACTAAAACACTCGTAGAATCCATATGCCACTACATCCGGGACCCGAGTACCGTATTTTCGGTATGTAACGCTCGCGAGTGGCATATCGATAAGTTCCCGCCTTTTTTATTGTTGTTGTTTTCAAAATGGCCGCCAATTCAAGGTTTGTAGAGTTGAACAAAAAGACGAAACAAGTCGATGCCAGTAAACATTTTAAACTTTTCGTGTATTTATTAGTCTTTCTTACTTGTTGTGAGGTATGTTGTATTTTGCATTTGGTTTTAGCGTCTGCCGTTTTGGTCAGACAACTGTTTTTCACTATCAAAACGTTAATTTTTATCGTCATTGAGCATTATTGTGTCACTGTAAAGGTCCATATAATTAATAGAACATTGCACGGTAGCTCGAAGATATGGATTTTATGTTCTCGTGTCAAGAACAACATTGTTCTTGCCACTCGAACATAAAATCCATATCTACTCGCAACCGTGTAATATCCTATATATATTGGCTGGTATGCTGTATAATATTATCAATCAACTCTATGTTTAGTAGATCAGTGTTGGTACAGTACACATTTTCTTTAGCTACACCGTCAGGGTCATTACAACCGCATATACAAACTACTGTGGGACCATCTATCACAGCACTTAACCTATCCTGTCATGTTTTACTGTGAAAAAAAGCAGAATACCCTACTGAGATCCGAATTAGCAGCCTCAGAAATAAAAGTCGAACGGTTTAAGCACTTCTCCTCTGTAATCCAGCAATAGGTTTAAGCGCCTTCCGGGCGTCGTACGGGCTTCAATCAATATTTTTAGTATTTTGTTTTGGTATTTTCTATTTGATACAGACGGCAATACGAATAAACAAAAATGTACACATATTCATTTGACAGAACAAAATCTTACCACCAGTGCTCTCACAACTAATTTCCATAACCATATTTCTATGGGGGTAGGGTAGTTAACAATGAGGCAACGATAAACTTCTGAAAATAATGCATACTCATTATGACTAATACCACCCCCATAGAAACAGCATAAATCTGAGGAAATTTCCTCAGATTGTGAGAGCCCTGCTTACCACTAAGAGCTGACTTGGAAAGTTGTTTTTAATTTATTATTTGAAATGGGAAGAGTCACTCCGACGTACACTACATGCGCAAGTACACCATGAATCAATGTGAAACATTAGAATATTAGTTTCACATCTCAACATGCAGTCATCAGCTCAAACCACCCATCGTGAACCTAGTTTGAAATCAAGATAGCTTAACAACATTTTCGGCAACATACCTATCCTCGTTGTTCCAAAAATTCGCAACATTTTGAAGGTTCGCCATACAGTTAGGTGTCGGTGAGGTGGTGTCAGGAGGAGTGAAGGGAGGCTTAGATGACGCAGAAGGTGTTTCACCATGAATATCTCCACGAAACATCTCGGCAACAGTATCACTGACTGATGAGTAACAACTACTGCTGTCGTCGTCCTCAACACTACACGCACGTGCTCTCTCAGAGTCGTCACTCTCATAGATATCACTGAATAGCTCTGTTTCATATTCACTCCATTCCTGGTTGCAGAGTTTCGAGTCTGGATCGAATGCTTTGAAGTTTAGTTTGTCTAATTTATAGTTGTACCAACGTGGTTTGTCTCCAACCAGGTGTGGATCAGTTATACCTACGAGTGCAGCATATGTAATGTATCACTTATATCGTTATTATAATACAAAAAGTGGTATTAAAGCGTTTCCAACGTAGAAAATAGTGACATTTAGTAGTGATCAGTTTAGTGTGATTAGCAAAACGGAGAAAAATAGCCTTTCAAACCATATGCCTTGTGTGTATGAAGGAGATGAACAGTCCAAACTGTTTGGGAAAACGACTTTTATAGTTGCAATTTTTAAAGTTGTTTTGGAGTCAATCAGCAAGTAAATAATTACAGTATAATGATTTATGGAAATCGACAGTGAAATCTCGAACCCCAAAAAGCAGAATGAAATGGCCGCGATGAGTTGCGCAAATTGATATACGAGCAAAAGAAACCATTGCCTCAAAGACGTGAAGTACTGTATAGGCAACTAAAGTACAAGAGGGTAAATAACGTACAGGGTATATATTCCTCTAAAAATGCGTCAGCCAGTTGTTTACATTTTCAAAATTTCTCAAACTGAATTTCTTTTGATCGAAACAAAACTTAATTCATGGGTACAATTCCCAAAAGAAATTTTCATAATGTTGCTACAAAATTGGCTTTCATGTAATCTACAGTTAGATGTACATAAAATTTTTCTTCAATAATTGGCCTAATCGTCTAGAACATCAGTTTTTCCCTTTATCAGTAATCGCAAAACCAACCATCAAGTTCGCTCGGAATGTCTAAATCAAACTCAGACAGAAATAAAGCGACGGTTGATTTTGAGCCTTGATAACATAAACATGACTGTAAAATGTTCACAGTATAGAAGCTTCTTATCGTTGCTGCAAGCTATTTTTCTTTAAACTTGCTAGAGTTCTAGTCTTTAAATGCCCACAATATACAGTTGACAAAGTCATTAAAATAAAATACAATCCTAAAATTTGCACTTACCCATTTGTATTCTTGTATAAACAATATTCGTGGGATAAACTAACCACTCAGCCAAATATTCAACATTCTAAAAGGTTAAGAAATATTGGGCATAAATTATTACTGTTCAGGGGCCAGCTTAACACCCAGTTTAGCGCAGTTTGAAGATGATTTCAGAGCTGCTTGTTTGTAAGTCTGGAAATATTTTCACACAAATCTTGTCTGGATGTGGTACTGTAGTTTACGCTTCTGAACTTTTGAAATAGACATGTAGAAATACAGAAACTAAAACAATGGGTTAAAGTGGTAACCCAGCTTTGACTGCACAGCACAAGCAACTATGACTCACAAAATGTTTATATTAATAAAACTGACAATTACAGAACGTCGGACGACTTAAAACATACCACAACCTACTTACTGTATGCTGGTTGCGTTTATAGTATTATAGCATGTTATTTTCAAGACGAACAATCGAGATGAACTCACCTGTGTCTCTACAAGTGCCATAACAAACTTGGAGACATTTGGTAAAGATTGAAGAAATGCATCTTTCTGAACTGCAACCACAGGTCTCGGAAAGAGTCGTAATGTTCTTGTGTGTTCTTGAAGTCCACCCAGTACATTTTGAGCTAAGAAAAATGACGTCATAGCTACGCGTACAGCTATGTCAACAGCGTCGACGTCATTGCCATAGACGATGTGATTACTGGTCAAACCAAGAGGAACCTTATTGAAAGAATCTGTCGAACCATTACTCAGCGATAGTTGACCATCCAGATTTAGGATAGTTTGAGGTGGCACGGAGAGCGAGGCAAGAGCCTGTACGAGTAGAAAGTATTGGTGTATTTCAGCAGGTATTGAAGGTTATTCCAGCTTACATAAGACGTACTGCAGCTACAGTACAACATTATGCAATAATGTTAAAGGGGCAGCGTCAGGCTACTTTTCACCAAAAATGTTCTGCGTTCAAAAATTGAAGTGAAATTTATTGCAATTTATTTTGAGACATTTCGTCGTATATTGAAAACAAATATAAGATATTATGTCTAATTTCGTCGTATATTGACTGACCTTGTAATTTGACAATTGTTTTAAGAATATTCTTTTCGTAGTCTGATTGGCTTATCAAAGTTTCCGAGCAATTTCATGCTGTTCTATTATTAAAAGCTTGTGTCTTCTTACTTACAGAGCAAGTGTTTAAACTGAGTTTAAAATATTTTCAAAAAATAGTAAAACAATTATTGAATTCGGTTCTCGCAGGATATGAGGAATTATTAAGGCCTCGGTTTGTGTTATCTGATAACACAAACCTCTGTCGTAATAATTCCTCATATCCTGCTCGACCACATTCAATAATTGTTTAATATACACAGCGTACTAACTCTTTTCAGGTTTCCTTTCAAAATACTCGCTTCCGGTTCTGGTAAGCCAGGTAATTCATCCGCTTGAAAAGGAACTGTTATCTGAAATAACGAATTATATTTTTAATAGTTTTTTCTCAAATCCGAACTAATGCATGTTGCTATTAGTGCAGTTAATAGTACACGAAAGGTACAGGTTCTTTCACTACCGGCACCCGAAACGATAAAGTGAAAATCGAACTTTTAAGTGAGCGCTCTTCGTTCACATTGTAACTGGTAAGTAACTGTACTAGTTTTCGCTTTATCGTTTCAGATACTAAAAAACTAAGTAATACATTTCGCGTAGACCTTAATCATCAAGAAAATAGAAAACGAGTCACGAACGTTCTTGCTGGGAAAATGCCAAATGTCTTGTACAGTATGCACGGGTTGGGAAGATGCACGCTGGGATTGGTTAAAGAACAAGGGAAAACAATGACAGATAAAACGACAAACTACTCGCAATTACTTTATCCTTATCTAAAAAAAATGCAATTAGCACACGACACATTAGGATCGCCATATTTAGGAGGAGGGATACGCAGTATAGAAACATTAAAGAATGTCTACATACAGTATACTAGAATTATTTACTTGCATCATGTACTACCATACTATACCTTGTTGGAATCAAGATCCACAATCCACAAGTCATGTGGGTTACTAAAGTCGTTGTTCTTGTACTTGAAAAAACTTGCTGGGACGCCGATGATATAGGGAGTTGGAGCCAGGAGAAGCTAAAACAATGAGAAACAATGATCAGAGTACGTCCGCACATCCATAACCTTGTTCTAATCTTGAATCGACGCTCACTCAAAACAAATATAAAAGCTTCAAACTGGGATTAAAGGAACTTTCCTGACGTTGAATCAAAACCAGGCGAGGCCAGGATGTAAACCTAAACGACCCTGTTCCAAAGCTGAATCGACGCTGTTATGGAAACATCGAGATGCCGACGAGATTACATGTTAAAATCGACATTATAAATAACCACGAACCAACGGTTCTTCAGCAACGTGAGAACAACTTCAAAATAATACTGTTGCCTGAATTGCAATAACATCCCACCCACTCTGGGTAATCATAAAGGTATTTATAAAAAACAGAACATGCAGTGAAACGATTTACAACTCAAAGTATCATAATTGTTCAATTACCTGTTCAGCGTTCTTCATACAACTGGGCAGTAAAGGAATGACAGGAAACATATACTCCAGTGGATACAACAACGATGACATGGCAAGAATCGTCATTGTTAGTGCATTGTAATCTCTTGACTGAAATACAACCTACAAGTACAACATGAAAAAATGTTTAAGTTTTGACAAAAGCGACATTTCACTGTAAAATCAGTTGTAAAGTGTATGGTGAAAACACACAATCAGACGCAATGAAACTTGTCTCAAACATTATAATTACGTATACTATGGAGAAAGTTTTCTAAAAACTGTAGCACCTATATTCGATGCGTACCAGCGGATAATTATAACTTTTAGTACATACAGCATCTTCCGAAGCCTCGATACGTTTACATACAATGTAAAGTAGGTGCCACAAGTACGAGTCTAGCGAAATTTTTGTGAAGGAGCTGGAAATAAGATTATTGCTGCCCTTTTTAGGTACTGAATCACGCAATTAAGTCATCAAACAATTACATTATGTGTACTCAGACAAGCACATTATGATCCAACATTTTGCCATAATTGTTGCAATCTGTATTAGCAGCATCAGAAAATCTACATCATTTTTTTAAATACACAGTACCCAGGTTAGAGCTGCTTGTAAATCAACTTCCACATAGCCTTTACACAGAGGGTGCAGCACACCATTGAAGAATCAGTTATGTTTTCTAAAAACACTCGACTGACATTTTTTATTTGTCTCCAAACTAATACTATATGCTTACTTAAAGACGCATGCAATAACAGTTTGTGTTTTTGGCCAAATAGAAGAAGGAAAAAAGTTTAAAATGTATGTAACACATATTTGCACTATGTAAAAGGCAATTATGTAACGTATTTAATATTACATAATTTTCCTTTAATTTATGCATTTTCCTAAATGTCACTTCCATGCAACCAAAGGTATTTTATGTTCAGTACCAATACTGTTTTGTTAGTTTGTGAGCTGCCTCATTGAGTTTCGAAGTGAAGGTTAACATTGAAAAATGATATTAACAATTTTTCATATTTTTGTATATGTTTAAAATTACCTATATAATATTCATATCAGTCTGTTTTCCTTTGATTGCATGGAAGACCTAAAGCTGTAATTACAAATGTGCATCATGTGTAAGCTACACAAGGTGTTAGCTAGCCCATATAGTGTCCGTTTGACGGACTCTTCCCAATTGAGATAACCAAGGAACTTTCCCAATCAGAAGTGGAAAGTTTCTATTTTATAAGATGAATGTGACTGTGTATATTTCTATTTACTTTTATCGTTATCTATATTACAAAGGAAATAATGTACATAAAAACAACATTTTCCCAATTTACCAAAAATGGACTTAACTTTGGGTTTCCAGCTAACACCCTGCTACATCACATGTTCAGTTTGGTAAGAAGCTTTCTTATCACTATGCATAAATAGAGCAAAAATAGGGGGGGGGGAGTTACTCATGCTTTTAGCTGTCCTATAGATGAATTTCTTTTTCAACATCCAATTGATTTTAAAACTGAACTTGTCTGTCAGGGCCTGAATATATTCAATAAACACACCACTCATCAATTAACATTTTGGTTATGCCAGTGCTCAGTCAACTTACACATCCTGTGGTCATGCATTGATCTATGGTTGTGTCAATTCAAGCTTAATGTAAACTAATAAAAAATAAACTAGTTGTATATAGATCACTAACATCATTGGTACAAATACAAATACATGAAATATGAAAACAAATACAAGTACCCAGCTGTAATGCTTACCATACAGTATATACAGTATTATAATAGCTGTAGTAAACATTTATTGGGTATATTATTTCAGTCATCAACAAAAATTCATGTTTCATTAGACATCAACACCGTACATATGGACTTGGATGAGAGTAATATTCAATTTCCTTCAGTAAGGTAGAAAATTTTGAATTGAAGGGTTACACATGTATGTGCAACTGACATGTATTTCATAAAGGCACACTAGGATGTTTACCAAACCAGACTGATCCAGACTGGAATGCATAAAAACATGAGGTGAATATCTTTAAACTAATAGATACACTAATAGTGAGGTGAATTAATTATTTTTACATTCTGTAATAGTCATCATATGACTAATGGCTATAAACAACTAAAACTCTTTATGATAGCAAAGCTACAAACCTCTGATAATCAGTTGCAAACTATATAAATATTATCTATTGAGTGTATTTTCATATCTTAGGAAAACACAGAGAGTATCAATACAGTATCTGCAGACAATGTTAAACAAAACTTTGTGGTCTCCATCATGTTTACACAATGGACCTTAATAATATATAGCTTATATCGCTAGTAGAGTAATAAATTAAATTAGAACATAAATTTGCATTTAATATTATATACTGAATATATACTTTTGTCAGACGACTTTACGTAATTGGCCCCATTAGTGCTATATGCACTATCGTTAAATGTTATAAGCATTTCGCCAAACACTTATGCAATTTTTCATTTAATACTTATTTGAAACATGTATCTTCCTACACTTAAATTCAGAATATTAAATGCTGGCCATCAAAGCTCATACTTATGGCTGTGATCACCATTCTTGTCATTCAAGCTGGGAGCCCAAGTTTCAACCTTGGCTGGACCTCTACTTAAAGTCTTAAAACAATTGAGAGGGAATCAGGGCTACCACTACACTGGCATTCAGTGAGTGGTAAACCTTTTCACATTGTCTGGGGCAAGGATGTTAAACCATAGGTACTCCGTTCCAGCAACAATTGGGTAATAGTCTGTTGGGCAAATCTGCTCACCCAAGAAGTAAGAGCAATTAATAAATCTAGCTCTAAAAAGGAATTTCGGCATAAAGGTTTCAGCTTTACATCTGGGCCTTCACAACTAGTAAATAATAGTAAAGTAGGTCACGATCACTGACCAAATGAACATTGTGTCAGGGGATAAAATAAATTTGAACTAACAAAAAAATTGTGCAGACACAAACATTACAATGTGTGAACAAGGGCTTTGTAATCTAACATTGGCATATTACAGGTGCATAAGTACATTATTTTGCATTAGGGAACTGCCTCATTCTTCAAGAAAAATGGGGTTGTCATACCTTTTGCTCCAATAAGATACATGTCAAAACCTTGAGAAATGTGTCGACACCCAGTAACTCAAGTGGAAGATGAATAGGAAAATCTACTAATGAAAATCGTTTGGCATCTGGAAATGCAAAGCATATTGCTGGGTGTAATTCTTGTGGTAATAACTCGAGTTCAACTTCAGTTCGTCCTGGAATCGGAACTGGGGTAACAAGAAGGCGATGTATCCATGACTCAATTTCACGCATATCCTCTTGTAATGGGCTTAGCTTTGGATCCTCATTGCACAGAAATAATGACCAACAATCTAGAGCTTGTGCAGTTTGTTTTGATGATGAACTCATATCGCTATTTGCACCTCTCGACTCGATCATTCGACGTAACACAAACAAACATTCACGAAAGGAAGAAAAAACAGCATGATGTGAAATTATACATATTGATGTCAGAGACATACAACGAGTCAAACCTTTACATTTTGGTCCTTTAACATCGCTACTACTTTCATCCTTAACATGGCTTTTTAGCTCTTTAAAATCTTTTGTAAGCGAAGAAGCGTAACAAGGACGAAAAAGATTCATACACACGCCATAGCGGGTCTTGCCTGATTCTTTGTCAGTCAAAGTGAATACAAACGTTGTGGCTTGTCGAAGGGAGATCTTTTTCGTAACTGTACACGATCCCTCTGGTTGACAAAAGAATACAACATCAGGTGGAAAGGAAAAGTCATTGTGATCTTCTGTGGGGAATTTTCGTAAAGTTTCTGGAGTTTCTGTGAGACCAAGTGTAGGATTCCGTACGCCAACGACAAGGACATAATCGATCAACCTTTTGCATAATTCTGGTTGATTTATATATTCTGCCATTATCAAGACGTTCTCCAAGTATATTTAGGCTTCATAATGAACAGAGCTTTGAAGCAATAATCATACTCAAACATCTATGTACAGAAACTATGCTCTATAATTATTTTTTCTCTTTCTATTTGTTATTGTGATGATCACCTGTCAGCTGTTTTATTTGTCACGAAATATATTTCGGATCGAATTTTTTTACCGCGCAATGCCATTGATCACTGATCTAGTCCGGCAGATAGGGGTACAAAAAAGCATGTTTACTTACCATATCGAGGGGCAATTCCATTTTGGTTTTATCTTGTTCCTTTAAGGTTAGTAAGTATATTTCTGAATGTTGTTCGCACAGAAATTTCTTGTGGGCTCTTGCCAACACGTTTTTTGCCGATATTACTATAAAACTGTATTACTGTCAAAAAAGGTGATATTTCAAGTTCAATTTTAGAAAAAATAACTTGCATCAACAGAAAGCTCGTAAAAAACTAAATATAAGATATTTAAATGGCCACCTTGATTTTTCAAGTGGTTTTCAACTTATTGATCCTTCAAACTACGAAAAAATGCCAAAATCGCGCAAAAAAAACGGGCACTAGTATAAAAATATGCCAGCAAAGGCTGATAACTCAGTTAGAATTGGAAAAATAAGGGTGGCCATTTAAATGTCTTATATTTAGTATTTTACGAGCTTTCTGTTGATGCAAGTTATTTTTTCTAAAATTGAACTTGAAATATTACCTTTTTTGACCGTAATACAGTTTTATAGTAATATCGGCAAAAAACGTGTTGGCAAGAGCCCACAAGAAATTTCTGTGCGAACAACATTCAGAAATATACTTACTAACCTTAAAGGAACAAGATAAAACTAAAATGGAATTGCCCCTCGATATATATGGTAATTAAGTATATCGGCCTCTATCTGCCGGACTAATCTGTCTGATCTGTCTGAAAATCGAAAATCAATGTGCAATGCTGATCAGGCAACTAATCTGGCCAATAACAATCTGGACTCAGGGGGAATGAAGCCATCGGTCTAAAAAGCTAGTTTACTAGGGCAAGATTTAATAAAGGTGGTGCTTTTTTCTCATTTTGAAGATTGTAAAGGTTGCGAAGGAGGCCATTGGATAAGATCGAGCAAGATATGAGAAATTATTATAATTAAGGCAGAGGTTTGTGTTATCACAAACCTCTGCCTTAATAATTCTTCATATCCTGCGAGAGCCGAATTCAATAATTGTTTTATTATTTTTTGAACACAGTTTAAACACTTGCTTTGTAAGTAAGAAGACGCAAGCTGCTGATAATGGAACAGCATGAAATTGTTCGAAAACTTTAATAAGTCAATCGGACTGCGGAAAAAATATTCTTAAAACAGTTGTCAAATTACAAGGTCAGTCAAAAGCCGCATAAATTATAGCGTGACGTCATATATTGTCTAGTCGTATATTTGTTTTCAATATACGACGAAATGACGAAATGGCTCATAATGTCATATATTTGTTTTCAACCCCAAATTTGGGCAACTACCAAGCGGATATGACGATTTCACCTTTAGCCCTTAACCAATCAAAACTCCTCAAATATTTTCAATAAATAATAATAATACATAATTATACATTCATTCTGAATCGACCAGTGTTGTTGCCATCATCGAATCTGATTGGTTCTTAGCTGTGCAATTTATTCACAGGCGACCAGTCGCCCGCAGTGCATACGGTCCTGGAAAAAATATTCGTAGACTTTTCAAAAAGTGAAACCATCGTTTACATGTTCCAGCATAATCTGTCTTTTGCAAAAAAAATTGAATTGTGATTCTAACCCCCCCCCCCCCGAGCAATGTTGGAAGGGCGAGCGTCAATTTGTCAGGTGTGTGACCTAAATTCCAACATTGTGAGGGGGGGGGGGAGAATACCATTAAAATTATTTAAGTCTACGAATTAATTTTAAGGATTGTAGTATAGTATTGTATACACAACAATATGTTCAATATTGAAAATAATATGAAAATAATAAAATGCATGGTTTTCAATAAAAAATACTAGTCTAATATAGCCATTCTCTTCCTATTAAACATTTGTTAATGTTGACAGGAGGCATCGAGTGTCTACTGCATGGTCATAATATAATAGAAAGGCTGCCGACTTCACGCAACGATCGGCACAAACAAGCACTTAGCTTCGCGTCGATAATTTTGTCCCCTTATTGCTTCATTTGGCACGAAATTTCGCTAACGTGCAAGAGAAATTCTAAAATGTTCGAAGATGTCAAAGTGTTCGAAGATGTCAAAGTATATGGAACATAACGTTCAGTGCTCGAAGATGATGAAGTATTGAAGTGTATGAAACGTTCAGTACATGTTTCTTCTACACGACGGCGAAGTTTCGTGTCGAATAAAGAATTTTCCTTAAATGGTGTTTGTTTGTGCCGATCGGGGCGTGAAGTCGTCGGCAGCCTTTCTATTATGTTATTATGCAAGATCACTTGAAATAACAGATAAAGCTGTTAAATCATTTAGCTTCTTGAACAGACACAAAGGCAAAGCCCGGCGCACGCTAGAGCTATCAACTGAGCTGGATATTCATACTCGGATAATCAACATGTTGAATTATTTCGTGCAGGAATGAACATTATTTTCTCACAGTGTCAGTGTTACTAAGTGGTAAAAAAGCATGTGCATTGGCATCGATTACTAAGCCTAAGCTCTAAGCTCAGAGCGCGCGCGCACACTGTGAGGAAATGTTTCTTTGTGCCAGCCTCGTACCCAGGGCATGTGCTAAAACTTGGACTGGACTGTGGACTATGGACTGTGGACTGTTTCTTGGGTGAACCGGAGAGATATAGATATTAATAGTTTCTGCACGATTTAGACAAACTTTATATAAAAGGATTTTAACACAGATGGCAACTTGTCAGCCGCGTCGCCATTCTTAAATCACTTATATTATATTGGCGTTTTATGGTTGGTCGCATCTACGGTCGCAACAAGAAAGCCTCACAGTGTGACTGTTGGTGAAACAGGCAGAGTGTTGTGCTACAAGGTATGTGTTGGATGGGCGCAATACAGTGTTTGTTGTCACACCATAGCAGCTGCGGAGAAGCGCGGAATCTTAAGAAAGTTTTTAGAATGGCTCAAAAAAACTAAAAAAACTAGGTCCACCACAAAAATGGCCAACGTCAACATGCCGAAAAATAGCGGCAACAAGAAAAAGGCGACACAAAAGCGAAAAGGTAGCGCAAACAGTGCTCGAAATGTGAATATGACTTTTCCGTGTGTATGCAGAGTACTGGACCCAAAGGCGAGAACAAAAACAGTGGAACCTCAATCTACAAGTACTTCGAAAACTCAGTCCAGTGACTCAATGCTGCCAGATTTGAATATGCCACAACAGCCGACATTTTGCTCACCTCGTGAATTACCAACGATGCCAGTAACGCAATTTCAACAACAGACTAACATGATCGTTCCCTCCTAATCCTCCAACTCAACCCCAGCCTACACAGCCACAGTCAGCGAGCTCACTACTACACCTAAACTCGTCTTTTTACCTAAACCCAGTTTATCCTCTTCAGAGCAGCGGAAGACCTATTCCAAACCCATAGTCTTTTGAAGTGACCTTGCTACATCTTTGCGACCTACGAGTCAGCACCTGTTATGGATGTGTACAACCGATACGAGGTGCCAGCATGGTAATTCCTCCGCCAAATGATATCGTGGTTGTCACTAAAATGAGACGTGATTATGTTATTGGTGGGGAGAAACGGCAAGGAAAACTCGGAAATGTTTACTTCCATTCGAACATGAATTGTATCTGGTCGAAGTATCCGAATTTTCTGCCATCATTACTCTACGTCACAGGTGATGTGAGGAACTTGCTCCTGCCTGTCCACAAGCAACAATTGGTGACATCTTTATACTTTCCGGTCTGATATTTGGTCAAACGTCATGACAGAGCTTCAAAGGATTTAGCAAAATAATTTGTATATACCTATATACAGCTAATTCGAAAAAGGTTTGACCTTCTAAAATCTAAAATCTAAATTGTAAACTCCAAAACATGAGATACAACATTTGTGTACTGATTAATAAAAACAGATTGAATGGTAAAGACGATATTAGTAATATAAAACTTCGTTCCTCGTAAGCCATATAACGTTAACCAAAAGTCTTGAAGTCAACACATAGTGTATTTTGGTCTCGTATTTTGGATTTGGTAATGTAGATTCTTAGATCTTTGAAGGACAACCTTGTTTAAATTAGCTCTATGCTAATATTCAATATCATATGTTTAATAATTATGGTTATATGCTGTTTGGTTTATTTGCCGAGAAGTCCTTATTCTGACGAAAAGCGAGAATGAAGTTTTTAAGGGTTTACGTTTATTATTAAATGCAACCATTTCGAACTTGTTTGTTGTGAGAGAAAGGGTCGCATCAGACACAAAGCGCAGCCGGCAAAACTCGTTAAAGACGCGCCGCTTGTAAAACGAAATTCGATCTCTTCCGCATAAATTTAGTTCGCGTGCTGTTTTGTGGACAATAAGTGATTTAAGAATGGCGACGCGGCTGATAAGTTGCCATTAATTCTGTGTTAAAAACAACATCATATAAAACAACATCATATCCTTTTTTTTAAAGTTTGTCTAAATCGTTCAGAAACTATTAATATCTATATCTCCCGGTTCACCCAAGAAACAGTCCATAGTCCACAGTCCATTGTCCACAGTCCAGTCCAGGTTTTAGCACATGCCCGTACCAAGGCGCTTTTTAGTTCAATTTTAAAATGTCATCCATTAATCCAGTGTCATATACCTAATTAATATGCGTGCTTTTACTTTGCACAGAGAGACGTCTGGGTACGAGACTGCCTTCGTGCACGAAATTATTTAGCATGCTGAATATCCGACGGCGATTGCTTGTGGGGCGAAAATCACAGAATATGTCAAGGCACACTTAAGGAAACAGCTTATGCCAACAGTCACGACTTATATAGTTTCAACAGGCAACTCTGTCAGAAAAAAGGAACAACCATGGCAGAATCTATCGAAATATGAGTAAATTCAGAGAGCAAGCGAGGTATAGCGTGGTATAGCGACGGATTTAAGGACTGTAAGGGTGCAGAGAGTGGTATCGAGGGATTATGAGTGGTAATTGATTTTCTCCTCCTCTTCGTCCCTAGACCCCTAGGCCGCTTCGCCATATAATAAATTTGCACTATATGTTTTGCATATTGTATTTTGCAAAAAGATTTTAGTCATTTTACATGTGGTTTCGGTGGATTATTATTAGTAATGTCATGAAATGAGGCGTATTAGCTGTTAAACCGCCCGCTCGACGAGGGTCATTAAGTAAATTCCTGAGGGCCGCGGGCCCTTTTTGTCGCAATTCGAGCGACGGTAGCGACTACACTTCTAAAGGCAAGTATTCCGGATAAAATGGCACTGCAAAGGACGTGTCATCGTACTTTAGAAAGCTTGCGAGAATACCAGTCACTGGATGTAAACGACACGAAACGTGTATCGGATGCGCTGAGTTCCACGCGCGCTGATAATGCTGAGGTTTGCGAGAAACAGCAAATTTGTGTGGCCAATAGTAATGATATCGAAGACATTAGTTCTGACATGTTTGATGAATTTGATGTAAGTGATATTGAGTTGATTCAGGCATTGGAGTCTTACGAGACTAGTGCGCAAGCTGAAGGAAGAAGAAGATTTTTTCGAATTGTACTATTGGCACGTTAAATTCGTATATTAACAACAAATGAGGCATTTGTAGTTTGAAGTAAAAGTTTGTGTGTTGTTCAAAGTGTGTGTGTTTTCTTTTGCTTTTATTATTTGCTAGGTGAGAATAGGCTAATGCTACCACGAATGACGTCATTCAAGATTGTATTAGTTATAATACGACCGCTAGATTGTATAAATGAATTTTAATGAGGTAAATTTATTGATTAATTCAACCTGAAAAGACAAAAGAAATTGAGACAACCATGATATTACACGACATAGCCTGCGGAGGAGGCTAGTCACGACTGACGCTCAGCTCAGCTGATAGCTCTGGTATGCGCTAGGTTTAAGAAACTATGCTATAAATGTGGTGACAATAATTATGCAGGGGCCAGTTGTTCAAAAGCCAATTAGCTTAACCATGGGTTAACATAGAATTAAAATTAAATTTCCTTTGAAGTTTGTTTACAAATTTGAAAATATTTCTTCAGACGTTGTGTCGAAATCGATGGTAGTTTGAGGGCCAGAAGTTTTAAAGATCTTAAAGTAAACAGATATGTAGAAACACAGAAACTTAAACAGTGGGTTAAATTTTAACCCAGGTTTACTGCTAACCCAGTTTTGAACAACTGGCCCTAGGACATCTAAATGAGTGCAAAGCTAAAGGGAAAATTTCGCGTTTTAAATGCGACAAAGCAATCACTTTGTTGCTATGTGTCGTGGTCCGGCGTGAAAGCCGTAACGGAGCCATATACCAGAGAGCACATTCATAATTAAATGATGGTTCATTCGGTTTTGGCGGTCTCTCAACGTGTAGTAGAGGAGATGTCCATGCCTAATCGAGTGGTAAAACCATGCCAGTTATTATTGAAAAGACTTGTGTTAGAATGATCAATGATACTGGGGCAACAATAAACATGCCTTTTAGAAGCATTTGGCGAAATCAAAAAGAAAGATCTTAGCATACATTTAACCATCGATATTTACCAATTTATGTTTACTTACCAATCGCAATCTTTGCTATTGCTTGGAAAATTTGAAGGTCTTATCGAGTCAAAACATAAAATGACTGTTGAAATGTTTCATCAACTAGTTCTTGATGAACGAAAAAGAGATAAATAACCTAGACATACAGCATCATACAAAGACGTTACTAAAAAGGGACTGATTCTAGAAGTTGACATAGAGCACCAAACACACTTGCATGCATAACCGACATAATTGCTATCATTAGCACCTGAAAAAGTAAAAGTGACAAAGGATATACTATCAAGTTGCAAGAGAATCCAAAAAAAACTATAATAATGTATATCAATCGGTCAAGTCCATAAATTAATACTAACACAAAAAAATAAAGATAAATGCGTGCTTCACTATGGAAACTTCCCAACTATATATAGACCTTGGATTGAAAGTAACCATAGTCCACCGAGTACTAAAATTCAATCAATCACCATGGCTCAAGCATTATGATTTCGACATAGACTTCAACATAGAAAAATGAAAAAAATGCTCTTCTTCAATTAAAAAGACTTCTTCAAACTTATGAATAATAGCGTAACTATTTGGTAAAACAATGGAAAACCTAAGAAAGCGAGTTGATGTAAGACTTGTGACGGGCGATAAAAAACTAATTAGTTAAGCTAGCATTTATAAACCAATTCAACTTGTGTAAGTAGTAAGATATTTAATGAAAATGCAGAAGCAGTGCATAAGTTTAAGGAAACACTGACTCTAAATGGGTGGGCTTAGGTTGGTAGCTATGTGTATCTTCGACCTTTTCAAGACACTAAAGTATGATTTCCATATTATAACTATGCGGTCAAAAACAATTATGGAGCAAAGCAAAACTTCTATTCACAGATAACCGCGTCTGATGAGACCGGTTAAGGTAGGCCTCATTTACTGAGTTTCTAGGACTGAAATGTATAGCTAGCTATGTGAAAGATAATAATTCAGGGAGGAAAAAGTGCGAAAGGTATATATAAAGAAGAACGTAATGATATTTAGGAAAACCTCAAACATGATAACTATAAACATTAACGTTATTTGAAATAAGCAGACGTGTAATCAGATGAGGACCATTAGAAGTCAAAACCATCAATTAAGATCTTCTGCATGACATAAATAAAATATCACTCAGCTGTTTCAAGGACAAACGATGTATACATGGAAATTGAAGATCAAGCTATGCTTACGGATACTAGCAGAAAATAAACCAGCCGATAAAAAAGTCTGGCCTTTCTATGCCACTTTTTGGTTAAAAACCGTATCACTTTTAATTGACATCAGTATAGAAAGATTGATACCAGATTGATATCAGATAAAAAAACCATTAGAAATAGCCGATATGGTTACTTTTATGGAAGCTATAAAATGAGATTACAGTAGTGTGACATGCACTATTGCTTATCTCCAGTTCCATGCATATAGTCACATTATGAGATTTTATGACGAGAACATCGGGGAACGCACCCACGCTCCTTGCTCCCACCAATGCAGGTCACAGTTTCACGGATTTCTGTTCCTCATGTGCCCGGTCTAAAGACCTGTATGCCGGAATCCTACTGCCCCAACTAGACCAGGAAAAACATAATGGGTTATCATGCATAGCTACCGAATAATCTGGTTTCTGATAATTCCATGAAATGAATATAGTAGTCACAGAAAATAAATATCAAAAACATAGGAACACATGGTAGTCACCAAAAACACAGGTAAATGGGCTCGTAACGCAAACTCTTATGCTACCACTTTATTACTTATATCACAAGTATTTCCACATACGAAGCTGTATAACCTTGTTGCTTGTTAACCTTTTTTACTCAGAATATAGCTCAGAGTGCATCACAAATCTTTAATTTTGCTAATGGCATATAGCCCTACAGGAGCTCTTGCAGGCGGAGTGAACTCCTTAACAAGCGTTTTGTTATCGTCGATTTCAGCTAACTTTTCCTGTAATATTCCGAACTTCGTTGCAAAGTTCAAAAGTCAAAATTTGCAAGCCGGTTTGTAAACTAAGCGTTTGATTGGCTTCTTTTTAGTTCAGAGGCCAATCACAGCCATTGTTTACAAACCGACTTGCGAATTCAGAAATGAACTTTTGTATAATTCACAACGAACTTCCAAACTTCGCAACAAAGTTTGGTTATCCGGAAAACGCGGGTACCGGGTATGGAAAACGCGGGTATGGAAAACATAGGTATGGAAAACGCGGGAAAGGAAAACGCGGGAAAGGAAAACGTGGGTATGGAAAAAGCGGGTATGAAAAACGTTACATGCTATCATGGAAAACGCGGGTATAAGCGATTTTTCTTTAATGAACACAACTTCTTGATAATAATAAAATAATTATCAATTAACATTGTTTCTATAACTTTTCCTGAAATGCATATATTAAGAATTTGACACAAAAAGGTTAATTGCCCTAAATGAACAGTTACTGTGGTCATTGATACACTGTCCTGACCTACGTTGCAAAATCAAATCCCATCTTATTTATTAAACACATAAACAACTATTTCAGATAATATGAAAAATGTTTCGTAATATCAATGTTGTTTACCACCTAGTAACATCCAATGATATTACCAATCGAATTTGACGTAGGAAAACGGTAGTGCAAATTTTCTTAACAAAAAAACAAACATGGCGGGTGAAATTTGAGAGCGATTGTAGACTCGTGAGTTGAGTCCGCAGGACGAGTGTATGTCGTCTGTGTTATTTCCAAATTACACTTGAAACCATGCTATTACCTATACTAATGGTATAATAAAACAAGATAGCTATGTAACGTTCATGTTTACGAAATTGTCAGATTGCCAAATTTTTGTGCGAGGCCTAGGTATAGTTTATGTTCCTGGGTGAAAAAATGTACCCTCTGCTGTGGCACAGAACATAAATTGATTTGGCTGTAAAAAGGTTTGCTTGCGTCTTACACAATCATGAGAGCATGTTCGACACAATTACAAGTTCTGCTGTGGAGTTTCCAATTTGCAGATCATCTACCTCCAAATGCTGGTGGTAAATGAACGTTTTCTATACTTTGAGAACATTGTGGTCTAGGTACTGATGCCTGCACAAAACCATGACCAACATTTAGAGGTAGCTGATCTGAAAACATATTCATTTCCTGTTTTGGTGCTGGCTGAAAGGCTGGACACTGATTGCTCCTTGTTTCACTTTGAGAACTTTGTGGCGTCTTACCGTGAGAGGTTTAAAAGCTGTTGGATTGCAACAAAATCGCTTTATAGATCGTTCAACCGTTTATTTGCTAAAACACGCTATAACTCAATTGGCAATTTTTTGACATCTTATTTGATTGATTCAGTTGATCAGGTAGCATGAGATTCTTTTTGAAGTCTAACATAAAAGCATCAATCTTTGGAACACTGTCATTTTGTCAATGAATGATTGCAATTCCGTAATTTTTAGTAGGTGCTTTGTCTATCTCGTTAATGTCATCTGATAGTCTGCAGGACATGAGTTTGTATCATGCTGAAGTCTTCTATCCCATTTAGTTAAGCAAAGAATCTTGAGAAACACAGAACGGAATCGAGGCGATGTCCACGCATAGACATATGGATTAACCGCTGACGAAAATAACAGGAAACAAAGTTGCAGATCACGTAACCAATGTATGACGTCACAACTACAAATATAGCAGAAGTTTACGACATAAATAGCGACACACGTAGGAGGGTAACGGATGACATACCACAGGAGAATAATACTGAACATTTTTGTAACACGAACTGCATACTTCATGTTAGGCGTGTAAGTAGAAGGTCTGGCATCAGGAGTAGCAACTGACGCCACGGCTTGTACATTTAATCTTGCTCGCTTTCGTCTTAAGGTTAGATTAATTCGAAAGAACAAAAACACGAGAATACAAAACGTGAAAATTACCACAACATCTGCAAAAACGAGGCGATACAGAAAGTCTCCGACGACAAAATATAAACATGAGCTTTGTCCTGAACTGCTACAAGACGCTACACCACCAATTTAATGCTTTCCTTCACAACAAGTGGAACTGAATCGCAGGGTTGCTTGCAAATGAATGCTTTTTCCAGTGCCTTTTTCATTAGCACTTTGCGACGTTCTCACGTATTCTTGACTACTCTTAGAATTTCCATGCGGTGTTTGATTGGATGTTCGTGTCCAGCTTTAAAATAGTCTTTTCCATTCAGTAAAATAAGTACAATGTCCAGTGACAAATCTCCTGTTATCATTGTTTCAGGACACATGAAATTCAGGCTGACCGCACGAATGTCCAGACTTTGTTGCTCTAGAATGATTTATTTTTATCACCCTTTATTGTACAAAATATCGTAAAACAGTTGAACTTTAATTACAGTCTTGCCAATTCTCTTTTCGAATTTATTAATGTATAATTATTATACTCGTAATATCGGCACGTCGTCGTGAATCGACAATACTCTCTCTTCAAAACAATCGTTTCGTTTGCACTAACATCTATGGTAAACTTGTTTTACTTACTGCTGTTGTTTTTCCTATCTCCCATGTCATCGCACTTCATGTTTTGACTATCTTTGACCTCATGTTTTGACAAATTATTTCGAACTTGAATTGTAAATAATAGTATTTATCTATTTATATTTTATCTATTGTAGTTTACTGATGTAGTTAAATTTAATCTTTAGTTACAAGATCAGTAATATTCTAATAAAAATAATAAATAATTAGATGCCTTAATTTTCATGATTTAAAACTCTGGGAAAAACAACACACTTTGGAACAATTAAACATCAAAACGAAATGGACATGCGTTTACACCATACAGTATCTAATAATGCAATGCTACTGCAGTCCAATATACGCTCGGCCGCGAGTAAATGACTTTTAAATACAATGTAAAGGTGATTCAAAAAGCAATCCGGTGCGTTTCGTAGCAGTGTTTGCAGTAATTACAGCATATTGAGGCCAAAGGGAAGCAAAATATTTTTACACTGTAAATTTGGAAGTGTTATTGTAACTACATGGCAAATATCTAACACTACGAAAGTGTGAATAAACGCCAAAATCAGTGTTAGCTAACACCTAATTGGTGTCGGTAGCGTTGCAACAGTTTACACCCATTTTGGTGCTACGTTAACGCTTCTAGCCTTCGCACTTTAGAGAGACGGACTTGATCCAAGTCTACTAGATTTACAGTGTTGGACGGAAATGAAAATTTTTCTAAAAAGTTAAATTTTTTATTAAAGACCATGTCTGTGTCAAATACTCATATAGATTTCAAAGCAAATATGGGCGTACGGGCCTTATCTTGTTTGGGGGGGGGGTACAATATTGGTTTGCGCGACTGCTTGCGTATAATATGGTATGCGTTTTCAATGACTACCGCGTTTTCCATACCCGCATTTTCCATACCCGGTACCCGGTACCCGCGTTTTCTAAATAACTACGAAGTTCGGATCGAGTGGTCCGAAATATTACCACAGAATAGGTAAAGAACAGAAAGCTCGCACCATTTATCTTTTTGACGCTGCCGCCTCTAGACCTAGGGTGCATGCGCCAACGGCCGCCATGTTTCTGGCCAGGTCTTCGAAGCCAGAATAATATGAAATTGTATTATCTGTAGCCGCATTTACTGCTAAAAAGTCAATATTTTCCCTGATTTTGCCGGTACGTAGAGTATTAGAGAGTTAATGTTATGAAGCTTGAAACAATTTTAAAAGTGATCGAAATCATTCGAAGGAGTGGAAAGCAAAACAAGCATTTATTTGCATGAATGATAAATACAGTATTACGAGTGTAAAATTTTACACACTTGAAAAACAATAATCGATTCAGTTTGTCTTAACTCATTTTTGAACACATAATTGCCATTTTCTCTACCGCATAACTGTTTACTGCATGCATACGTTTCTATTATTATACGAAAATTAACTATTACAGACTTTACGTGAGTTACATGTACAGATGAACATGCAGCATTAGAAAGGTGTTGTCAGTTGTGTTTTCGCCAAATTTTTTTAGGTGAATATACAGTTAGCTGATCACACACATCCGCAGCATAAACTTCACAAATTCACTGAAAATGACATTGCATGTGACAGACTGGATCGTTTTAACAGAATGGGTGCATGCCGGTTGCGGACTGCTTGAAGGTTGAAATTTCTAGCGCAACAAATACTTCATATTAAAAGTGGGAAAATACGTCGAAGGAAAAACTATAGAAGTTGATATATAGCTAGCTTTTGTCTTTTTGAATGTTTTGAATCAGCATAATAAGTTATACTGGATGAATTGTCTTCTTTGCATTTTCTGGAATAGCATAAATAGTTATACTTAACAATTAGTCGCCGAAGGCGAGGTGATTACAAGCCTATATTCACTGAGCCGAAGACGAAGTGAATATAGGCTTGTAATCACAGAGCCTGAGGCGACTAATTGTTTTCGTGTAAATTTCCAGGTGTTTACAAATAATAATCAACTAAACTTTACAAAAATTCACTTCAAATTTATTACTGTATGGAAAAGCAAAAATCAAAAAGCTATAGTCACTGGTCAGTGACTATCACTTCAGAGACAGCGAATCTTGACCAATCAGATTAATGCAGGAAAATCAATAGTAACCTGGAAATTTATACTAAAGTTGTATGTCCTTAACTCCAAAGTTTGCTTACATATGTATGGGGTACTTCATTCACATTTTGTTAAAATGTATCCAAGCAACTGCCGGCAGTTGCTTGGATACATGTAACAATTAATTCCTTGGACTTGCTTGAATGGTGTGTTAAGATAAATTTACACACAAGTATGATAATTCAAAAGTATTATGAGACAATAAATTGTATTGAATAAAGTATTGTTGTACATGAATGATATGTTTATTTGTTTTTCGCGAGGAGATAGACACTTGGGTTTGTAGCAGCAAAATGTATTTTTCTAACTGCAACTGCATATTCACCAAAAAAATTAGAGAAAAAACAACTTGACAATTAACACCTTTCTAATGCTGCATGTTCATCTGTACATGCATGTAACTCACGTTTAGTGATAGTTTATATTAGTATATGAAATAGAAACGTATGCATGTAGACTGCAGTAAACATTTATATGCAATAGAGGACATGACAATTATGTGTCCAAAAATGAATTAAGACAAGCTAAATCGATTACTGTTGTGTAAAATTTTACACTCACAATACAGTAGTTTTGTTTACGCAAATAAATGCTTGCTTTGCTCTCCACTCCTGTCTCCTTCGAATGATTTCGATCACTTTCAAAATCGTTTTAAGCTTCATAACATTAAAGTAATACTCTAAGTACCTTTAACTTTGACATTCTAACCACAAATGACACGACAAATATCAAAATCAGGAAAAATATTGACTTTTTAGCAGTAAATGCGCATCCAGATAATAGAATTTCCTATTATTCTGGCTGCGATGACCTGGCCAGGAACATGGCGGCTTTCGGCGCATGCGCATTGTGTCTAGTGGCGGTAGCGTAAAAAAGATCAAAGGAGGGAGCTTTCTGTTCTTTACCTATGTCTTTACTGTGATATTACAGTGAAAAGTTAGCTGAAATTGACGATAATAATGACCTCGAGCTCTACACGATTAAACACACAGACAATCCATTCTACGGCTCGAGTACTAATACGTGATTCTGATTATTGAAGCACCAAACATATAAGCTAAAATTTTATCACAGTCGTGTGCGTACGCCTGCGTACGTCGACAACGATGAAAGTGCTTGTAAATACGCGTTTATTCGACGTTTTAAAAAGAAAAGCATTTGAATACAGCCTTAATTTCTTGTATGATAACCATTGAAAAATTACAAGATGTGTGTAGAATCGAAATGACATGAGTTAAACAAAGTAAGTTTTAATCAGATGCATGTTTAATATGTTGCTACTGTATTAAATGTTTCACAGTACCGTATCAAGCCTCATTCGTAAGATTATTTTATAAGGATTGCAGTGATGTTTGATTTATTTCAGGGGAGCCCAGGCTACAAAAATAGCATCTTAGTCACGAAATCGAGTTTACGTCGCACGTCTTCGAAGGGAAAGAGCTTTAAACTTCAAGAACGTCAGATACAAGCATGCAGAGGCAATCAGTCGGGCGAGCGTGAAATTGGGTCGCTACCAGCCTATACTAACAAGCTTTATCAGAGGTTATTTATAACAATAAAAGACAAATAATAAACTACTGACAGAAAATTCTGCTTCTGAAGAACGAATCACAAACAATGACGACCATTTGTTTCATACTTTCCATCACAAAGCAGATTTTTGCTTCTTCTCAACACGAAAGTTGGTGGCGGCTAGTCTGTATTTTCTGGCCACCACGATACTATTGTGAAGTACGCACGACAATCGACACGAGATTCAAGCATTCAAAAATCGTACGCGCTTATTTCAATCGTTCAAAAGTATACCAACAGATATAGTCATTATTTATCTTACTAATAGAACCAGAAAAGAACTAAAACTCTCACTTCTTGCCAGTGAAAAGATAATAATCATATTTAAATTTGACGAAATTTTCAGTCAAAGCGGTCCACATCATGCCCCAAATATGCAGTACAATATTAGACGTTGCAGCCACCACTGAATATTTTTACAAAATACAAAACAACGGTAACTCCGAAAACAAACACTTTGAATTTATTCTAGCTTTCGACTATATTTTAGTCATCATCAGGAATGACGCTAGTTACATAGCAGTGATACTTATGTAATGAAGATTATAACGTAATTGCATATATAATATAAAGTTACATATATTTGGCAGCATGCGTAAGGGTACATTAACTAATTAAATATGATAAGTTCTTTCAAAGCTTTAATTCCACATTTAAGTTCGAGTTTAAACTGTCGTATGGCAAGCGATTCTTAAAAAAGCAGTAGAGACCAATGTTGCTGACAACAATAGTGTTAAATTGCAAATTTGCTGAAGGAAGAGGATTATTAATGAAAAGCAACGTTCATCTATAATATATGTCATAACTGTCCAGCATTGTCTGATCATAATCTGCGGCACACAAATTATTTCACTCTACTAGGAGTTACTATCGCAAGGAAAGTGCTGCCTCGAAACTTGAAACAAATGGAAATTCTCATGTTGGATAAAATTTATGTGTTGGGGCATTGCAATGAATATTATCGTTGTGAGACGCATAGCCATATGTGTTTACATTAATTTATTGTGAATGGCCATGGCACAGAATAAAGACACACAGATGGTCGACTTAGCCACAAAAGCGTAACCGCTGCCACGCCATGATTCATCATCAAATTTCTGACGCCATAGGCCTAGCCAGCGCGCATTTGAGAGGCATTACCTTCAAACTCTCGCCATTTCGAATATTTCGAGGGGGGAATGCCTCTCAATTAAACGCACACTGGCTAGGTCCATGTCGTCAGCAATTTGATGACGGAATTATGGTTATGCCTAAGTTATAGGAAAATCATAGGAAAAACAAAAAAGTCGACCTTCTGTGTGTCTTTATTCTGTGGCCATGGTGAATGGTAAATTCAGCAGGGCAGTATTTGTGATTTGCAATACACAGGAATTTTACAAAAGGAAATGTAGTATTCAGTAAGTGGAAACACTAATCACAGGTACTCAGTGATTGCAGGCAGTGTTCTCTAATATAGACTTCACTGATCGCAAGCCATAATAAATTCCCCACAGTCGTTATCAGCTAGGCGTGTATGCCGATTTTTTGCCAATTTCAAAACATGTTTTAATTAGATGCATAGTTGCAACGTTTCCGTCTCAAATATCAATGTTTTAGCCAATGAGCATTGGGCTTCTGTCATCAATGACACTTGTAACGACAGACAGAGAAGGTGAGAAATTATGAAATGCACATGAAGAAATATTGAAAATTAATTGGTTGCAGGCGTTGGATACATGCTTATGTCCAGTATGTTTATATTTATCAAATTTTAGGGACAAAATTCTGGGAATACTCTGAAACAGAATATTTGAAATTTGATACACATAGTGTGTATGTAAACTATGGTAGAAATTATTTTGTTCCAAAATATTTAAATTACAAAATATTTTCTTGAAGTATCTTCGTATTTTCATATGTATATATATTCATCATACAGTATGTGTAATGCTTGGGGCCAATATTTAGGTGACATTAAATGCCAATAGAAATCATTCTATGTTTGAAAGCTGTCAAAGTGTCTTGAATGAAATGCACAGTACGGAAGAGCCAGTGTTTTAAGATCTTTGTGATACAATTAGATTGTTCACATATTCTCTCCTTTTAAGTGATAATAGTCCATAGTGATTTTCCAAATACTTGGTAGATGATTGTGTTACCAATATGTAGATGCATTGAAACAGAAACTCCAGTTGAGAATATTTAGGCACAGGGTCAGTAACATGACATTCATCAGTCAATGGCAGTGCGTGGGTTATCATACTCTAGACATCCAAGTTTTTTAAGAGCAAGAACCTAAAGTTCTCTACTGAGCTATGTGGTCTTAGCAGATTGTTCCATTCTCGGACTGCATGGTAAGAAGGATGACATGCAGCAGTATTTGTTTGTTTGTATATCCAATCAATTGTCACAGCACATAATGTATAAAGTAAACCAACTCATTATATCTTTCTGTCCTTGATATCTGGCATATTAGAAGCTTGTAATTATTAATTAAGATAACAGCTTTCATCCCATTACATACGGCACTGTACAATGTATTAATCCAGCTGATGCCATTCCATTATACAAACATGATGTAGTATATCCCAATTATTTTGTAGCAACCATTTTTCTTGACATAGAAATATATTTCTATCCAGCAGGTTAAAATAGCATGAGTTGTGGGTCAGAAAAGCAAAACTATAGAACCAAAAGAAAGTGCCAACAGACTCATTGCTTTCAAAGCACATTGCTTTCCTCTAGACTGAACACTAAAAATTTCATCGCCTTGATGTATTTTAGAAGAAAGAAATAAAGCCATACTTACTTGACTTCTTTAGATATTTGTACTTTTGAAAACAGAGCACATGGAAGGAATCTTGCGTGTGCAATACAAAATCTTGTTGGACCTGCCCCCTCATTTTACAAAGGAACCTGAAGCTAATTATCCCCCGGATGGACAGACACACCGACGCTTGATCGAGATTTTGAAAACACATAGATCGCACGAAAGACTGGGGGAATGGGCACGAAAATGCAGTGACGTGAAGAATAGTGTACTGCCTCCCTGAGGGGAGGCAGCAATTAGAAACCATTGGAAATTTTTTCAGGTATGTATACCGTAAATCTTATATTATTTGTATGCATCATTCGCTCTGTTCGAAAACAGAAACGTATTTATTGTTCTTTTGGTTTCACAGTATAGATAGTTGAGATTGTTTAACAAAAATGATCAAATGTTTATTCATTTCGCCTTAGACGTATTATTAATCCATCAGCAAGATGCATGTGAACTTATTAGGAAACTGATTGAATTTCAGCACTTATTTCACAACTTCACAATAAGAGCCATGGTCATATAAAGGAATTCCTACACGACTCTGTTTTACAACCAACTTTACAGACTGCCATGTAGCTCTAAAACTATAGTATAGCAAGACATATTCAAAGCACAGAGCAACGACAATCTAAATTAGCTAATTTGAGTTTAGTATATATAATGTAACTCATTTAAATATTCTAAAACAGAACAGAATAGCTTACAACAAAAGTTACTGTCGACAAGACCCCCACTAAGATATTCACTGAGCCTCCCTAGACTAGACGAAAATAGGCACTGGGTTTAGAGCTTAATTTTGTAAATTCCAGATGCCATTTACGGTGACCTCCATTCTGCTTAGTGGTTCTGCTCTTTTAAAAAGGAGATATAAATATAGCTCAAATTTTGCATCCTTCAAACTTGTTATAAAAAGAAACTCTGTTTGAAATATATATGCACCAGTATAAACTTCAAACTCACCCTAATATTCATTGTGAGAAAATTAGCATTTTGCGAAACCAACATCACCAATTTCTGTAACGAAAATTCAGTTCACCAAAACTAAAGAGTCTGAGTAAATATCTTTGCAAAATTCTAAAAAAAACAAACTTAGAATCGTTTTTCAATCTGAACTCAAACAGCACACAATGTAAATACGCGCGCCATAAATACGATCTGACAATAATTTAATAAAATTACAACGTGTGCTACCTTGGCGATTTTTCGCAACATCATCGCTCTGTAAAGGTTTAGGTATTAGACTTTATATTTTGACGTTAAAATTTACCATACTCTTTTACCCAAACAGCCAAACACAAACCCAGCTAGCCACCAGAAAGTTATGGCTTGCATAGCGTTACGATTCTTTAGCAACTTTCAAAAAATTAATCAAACAAGTAGCTATGAAAATCAGTTTTGTATTTCAGTATTTGTATAAAGCCTAATAGTAAGCCAAAAATTACTCAAGAAGTTATTCGAATGAATCACAGACGCGTTTCGTGTTATTCATGACGTGGACGCGCAAGATGTACGTGCATGGCTTATATCGGCTCGATTATTCTCACGTCAGCGCCACAGTTTTATTGTCTCACATTCCCTTCGGTGATTTTTTAAACTTTGTACAGTTGTTAAGCCAGATGATTGTCAAAACATATCCGCAAATTTTAAGAAAATATTAAGTTTTTCTGTAATCAAAGTTCATGAATATCTCAAAAACTCAATTGTAAACTGATTTTCAAAATTGCATCAATTAGTCTCCTATACTTCATAAATTTTCAAAAAAAGAATTGTGAGAACACATATATTGTAAATTAATGTAAGAAAATTAGTAATAAAAGTGCAAAACATAAATCAACATGGTTGCGATGAGAACACTAAGACCAATGGCGTAGCCAGCTTCGATAATTGGAGGGGCGAATATTCATATATTTGTGTTCACAGACCTTAAAAACAATCGATTTCAAAAGAAATTAATGATGCAAAACATGATACATGAATATTCGCCCCTCCAATTATCGACGCTGGCTACGCCACTGACTAAGACTGTACGGTTTTACTCATATTTTGACAGCTCAAGACTTTCTAACTTTCCTGCATGTCATCATTTATTGCCTTGCTTTAAAGGGGGGTTACAGTCCGTAATGTAAACAAACGCTTTGTTTACATTTTCAAATTCCATGCATATTTGTAAAATATGATTCACTAACTGAATATTTGACACGGTTCTGATTGTAACTGAATATAAACCAGAGTTTTGATTCAAAAAAGTTCAAAAATATGAAATTTAGACAATTTTTATATTTGGAAGTCCCTCTTTGTTATGGACAGAACTGATGCGCAGAACGGACTGTAACCCCTCTTTAAGCGTTATAAATTTATCTATAAGCGAAGGTTGCATCATAAATACCAGAAATTTCAAATAATTATGGGGAGCTACCTTAATAGGGAGCCACCTTGATGTGGCATACATTAGAGCAATTTTCTTATTACCTACCCGGCTTCCTCAAAATTTATATACACCGAAAATTAGATTGGTCTGATATATTCATTATAAGGGTGTTTGTTAGCATTTTGAAATTGATTATCGTGGAATTTATGCAAGGAAGTTAATAAATGTCAGGTTTGAGTTCAAACAACAGTGTTAAATTGTTGCTGAAGGAAGAGGATTATTAATGAAAAGCAACGTTTATCTATAATATATGTCATAACTGTCCAACATTGTCTGATAATAACTTGTCTGCGGCACACAAATTTATTTCACTCTATTAGAAACCATCGGAAATTTTTTCAGGTATGTATACCGTAAATCTTATATTATTTGTATGCATCATTCGTTCTGTTCGAAAACAGAAACGTATTTATTGTTCCTTTGGTTTCACAGTATAGATAGTTGAGATTGTTTATTAACAAAAATAATCAAATGTTTATTCATTTCGCCTTACATGTATTATTAATCCATCACCAAGATTCATTTAGACTTATTAGGAAACTAAACGAATTTCAGCAGTTATTTCACAACTTTACAATAAGAACCACGGTCATGTCACAGAATTCCTACACGATTCTATTTTACAACCAACATTATAGACTACCATATAGCTCTAAAACTATAGTATAGCAAGACATACTCAAAGCACAGGGCAACGACAATCTATACATGTAAATTAGCTAATTTGAGTTTAGTGTATATAATGTAATTCCAGATGCCATTTGCGGTGACCTCCATTCTGCTTTCTGCTCTTTTAAACAAGAGATATAAATATTGCTCAAATTTTTCATCCTTCAAACTTTTTATAAATAGATACTCTGTTTGAAATATATATGCACCACCATAAACTTCAATGTCACCCTAGTATTCTTTGTGAGAAAATTAGCATTTTGCGAAATCAACATTACAAATTCCTGTGACGAAAATTCAGTTGGCTAAAACTAAAGAGCCTGAGTACATACCTTCGCAAAATTGTAAAAAATAAACAAACTTAGAATCGTTTTTCAATCTGAACTCAAACAGCACAGAATGTAAATACGCGCGCCATAAATACGATCTGACAATAATTTAATGAAATTACAACGTCTGCCACCTTGGCGATTTTTCGCGACATCATCGCTCTATAAATGTTTAGGTGTTAGACTTTATATTTTGACGTTAAAATTTACCATATTCTTTTACCCAAACAGCCAAACACAAACCCAGCTAGCCACCAGAAAGTTATGGCTTACACAGCGTTACGATTCTTTAGCAACTTTCAAAAAATTAGTCAAACAAGTAGCTATGAAAATCAGTTTTGTATTTCAGTATTTGTATAAAGCCTAATAGTAAGCCAAAAATTACTCAAGAAATTATTCGCACGAATCACAGACGCGTTTCGTGTTATTCATGACGTGGACGCGCAAGATGTACGTGCTTATATCGGCTCGATTATTCTCACGTCAGCGCCTCAGTTTTTCATCATGCATTGTCTCACATTCTCTTCGGTGATTTTTTAAACTTTGTACAGTTGTTAAGCCAGATGATTGGCAAAACATATCCGCAAATTTTAAGAAAATATTAGGTTTTTCTGTAATCAAAGTTCATGAACATCTCAAAAACTCATTTGTAAACCGCCCTTCAAAATTGCATTAATTAGTCTCCTATACTTCATAAATTTTCAAAAAAAGAATTGTGACAACACAGATATTGTCGATTAATGTAAAAAATTGGTAATAAAAGTGCAAAACATAAATCAACATGGCTGCGATGACAACACTAAGACTGTACGGTTTTACTCATATTTTGACAGCTCAAGACTTTCTAACTTTCCTGCATGTCATCATATTGCCTTGCTTTAAACGGGGGTTACAGTCCGTAATGCAAACAAACGCTTTGTTTACATTTTCAAATTCCATGCATATTTGTAAAATATGATTTACTAACAGAATATTTGACACGGTTCTGATTGTAACTGAATATAAACCAAAGTTTTGATTCAAAAAAAGTTCGAAAAATACGAAATTTGGACAATGTTTATATTTGGAAGCCCCTCTTTGTTATGGGCAGAACTGATGCGCAGAACGGACTGTAGCCCCTCTTTAAGCGTTATAAATTTATCTATAAGCGAAGGTTGCATCATAAATACCAGAAATTTCAAATAATTATGGGGAGCTACCTTAATAGGGAGCCAGCTTGATGTGGCATATATATTAGAGCAATTTTCTTATTACCTACCCGGCTTCCTCAAAATTTATATACACCGAAAA
This sequence comes from Muricea muricata, assembly GCA_963855995.1. Classification (NCBI taxonomy): domain Eukaryota; kingdom Metazoa; phylum Cnidaria; class Anthozoa; order Malacalcyonacea; family Plexauridae; genus Muricea; species Muricea muricata. Next base: position 113,788,325 of record OY979716.1, read on the forward strand.
TTAGCTAGATTGGTCTGATATATTCATTATAAGGGTGTTTGTTAGCATTTTGAAGTTGATTATCGTGGAATTTATGCAAGGAAGTTAATAAATGTCAGGTTTGAGTTCAAACAATAGTGTTAAATTGTTGCTGAAGGAAGAGTATTATTAATGAAAAGCAACGTTCATCTATAATATATGTTATAACTGTCCAGCATTGTCTGATAATAACTTGTCTGCGGCAAACAAATTTAATTCACTCTATTAGAAACCATCGGAAATTTTTTCAGGTATGTATACCGTAAATCTTATATTATATATATGCATCATTCGTTCTGTTCGAAAACAGAAACGTATTATTTTATTGTTCCTTGGTTTTACAGTATAGATAGTTGAGATTGTTTATTAACAAAAATAATCAAATGTTTATTCATTTCGGCTTATATGTATTATTAATCCATCACCAAGATTCATTTAGACTTATTAGGAAACTGAATGAATTTCAGCAGTTATTTCACAACTTTACAATAAGAACCACGGTCATGTCACAGAATTCCTACACGATTCTATTTTACAACCAACATTATAGACTACCATATAGCTCTAAAACTATAGTATAGCAAGACATACTCAAAGCACAGGGCAACGACAATCTATACATGTAAATTAGCTAATTTGAGTTTAGTGTATATAATGTAACTCATTTAGATACTCTAAAACAGAACAGAATAGCTTACAACAAAAGTTACTGTCGACAAGACCCCCACTAAGATGTTCACTGAGCCTACCTAGACGAAAACTGGCACTGGGTTTAGAGCTTAATTTTGTAAATTCCAGATGCCATTTACGGTGACCTCCATTCTGCTTAGTGGTTTTTCTCTTTTAAACAAGAGATATAAATATAACTCAAATTTTGCATCCTTCAAACTTTTTATAAATAGAAGCTCTGTTTGAAATATATATGCACCAGTATAAACTTCAATCTCACCCTAGTATTCTTTGTGAGAAAATTAGCATTTTGCGAAACAAACATTACAAATTTCTGTAACGAAAATTCAGTTCACCAAAACTTAAAAGCCTGAGTAAATATCTTTGCAAAATTCTAAAAAAAACAAACTTAGAATCGTTTTTCAATCTGAACTCAAACAGCACACAATGTAAATACGCACGCCATAAATACGATCTGACAATAATTTGATAAAATTACAACGTGTGCTACCTTGGCGATTTTTCACGACATCATCGCTCTATAAAGATTTAGGTGTTAGACTTTATATTTTGACGTTAAAATTTACCGTATTCTTTTACCCAAACAGCCAAACACAAACCCAGCTAGCCACCAGAAAGTTATGGCTTACATAGCGTTACGATTCTTTAGCAACTTTCAAAAAATTAATCAAACAAGTAGCTATGAAAATCAGTTTTGTATTTCAGTATTTGTATAAAGCCTAATAGTAAGCCAAAAATTACTCAAGAAGTTATTCGAATGAATCACAGACGCGTTTCGTGTTATTCATGACGTGGACGCGCAAGATGTACGTGCTTATATCGGCTCGATTATTCTCACGTCAGCGCCACAGTTTTATTGTCTCACATTCCCTTCGGTGATTTTTTAAACTTTGTACAGTTGTTAAGCCAGATGATTGTCAAAACATATCCGCAAATTTTAAAAAAATATTAAGTTTTTCTGTAATCAAAGTTCATGAATATCTCAAAAACTCATTTGTAAACTGTCCTTCAAAATTGCATTAATTAGTCTCTTACACTTCATAAATTTTCAAAAAAAGAATTGTGAGAACACAGATATTGTCGTGCAAAACATAAATCAACATGGTTGCGATGACAACACTAAGACTGTACGGTTTTACTCATATTTTGACAGCTCAAGACTTTCTAAGCGAAGGTCACATCATGAATACCAGAAATTTCAGATAATTATGGGGAGCTACCTTAATAGGGAGCCACCTTGATGTGGCATACATTAGAGCAATTTTCTTATTACCCGGCTTCCTCAAAATTTATATACACCGAAAATTAGATCGGTCGGAATATATTCATTATAAGAGTGTTTGTTAGCATTTTGAAGTTGATTATCGTGGAATCTATATATGCAAGGAAGTTAATAAATGTCTGGTTTGAGTTCAAACAATAGTGTTAAATTGCATATTTGCTGAAGGAAGAGAATTATTAATGAAAAGCAACGTTTATCTATAATATATGTCATAACAGGCCAGCATTGTATGATCATTTCTTGTCTGCGGCACACAAATTTATTTCACTCTATTAGAAACCATCGGAAATTTTTTCAGGTATGTATATCGTAAATCTTATATTATTTGTATGCATCATTCGTTTTGTTCGAAAACAGAAAGGTATTTATTGTTCCTGTGGTTTTACAGTATAGATAATTGAGATTGTTTAACAAAAATGATCAAATGTTTCTTCATTTCGCCTTAGATGTATTATTAATCCATCAGCAAGAATTATTTAGACTTATTAGGAAACTGAACGAATTTCAGCACTTATCCCATATGTGTCATGAAAGCGGGCTTCTGATTGGTTCTCAGCAGGTAAGTTTTTTTCGAACTAACCTGCTTTTTCCGAACTTACCCGCTTTTCTCTTTTATCGATAAAACCGGCTTTCTGATTGGTTACAAAAACCCGAACTTACCTGCTTGCTGCTTACGCTGCCGTCCGCCTCAAACTGCTCAACAACAATGGCGAACAAAATTTAGCTGATGATTAAACCTACACTTTAAAGAACATTTTTGGGCTCAAGACGTCACAGAAACCAAGCAAAAAGAAACGGAAAATTGTAAACTAAAGATAATAGAGACCCTGATAAAGAAATATTAAGAGACCAATAATTTTAAGAAGAGAAAATGTTGACAAAATACATCGGCGACTCAGCGAGCCTCGGAAAACAACACAAGAAGATAAGTTTAGTATGGGATAAAAACCCAACTTACTTGCAGGTTCGGTTGGTTCGGGATTAACGCACCTCGGGGTCTGACAGCTGTCCGAACCTACCTCGCTTCGCTCGGTAGGTTCGAACAGCTGTCAGACCCCTCGGTGCGTTAATCCCGAACCAACCTCCCTGCAAGTAAGTTTGTTATATTATTTTACAACTTTAGAATAAGAACCATGGTCATATAACGGAATTCCTACACGATTCTATTTTACAACCAACTTTATAGACTGCCATATAGCTCTAAAACTATAGTATAGCAAGACATATTCAAAGCACAGGGCAACGACAATCTAAATTAGCTAATTTGAGTTTAGTATATATAATGTAACTCATTTAAATACTCTAAAACAGAACAGAATAGCTTACAACAAAAGTTACTGTCGACAAGACCCCCACTAAGATATTCACTGAGCCTACCTAGACGAAAACTGGCACTGGATTTAGAGCTTAATTTTGTAAATTCCAGATGCCATTTACGGTGACCTCCATTCTGCTTAGTGGTTCTGCTCTTTTAAACAAGAGATATAAATATTGCTCAAATTTTGCATCCTTCAAACTTTTTACTAGAAACTCTGTTTGAAATATATATGCACCAGTATAAACTTCAATCTCACCCTAGTATTCTTTGTGAGAAAATTAGCATTTTGCGAAACCAACATTACAAATTTCTGTAACGAAAATTCAGTTCACCAAAACTAAAGAGCCTGAGTAAATATCTTTGCAAAATTCTAAAAAAAACAAACTTAGAATCGTTTTTCAATCTGAACTCAAACAGCACACAATGTAAATACGCGCGCCATAAATACGATCTGACAATAATTTAATAAAATTACAACGTGTGCCACCTTGGCGATTTTTCGCAACATCATCGCTCTGTAAAGGTTTAGGTATTAGACTTTATATTTTGACGTTAAAATTTACCATACTCTTTTACCCAAACAGCCAAACACAAACCCAGCTAGCCACCAGAAAGTTATGGCTTGCATAGCGTTACGATTCTTTAGCAACTTTCAAAAAATTAATCAAACAAGTAGCTATGAAAATCAGTTTTGTATTTCAGTATTTGTATAAAGCCTAATAGTAAGCCAAAAATTACTCAAGAAATTATTCGAATGAATCACAGACGCGTTTCGTGTTATTCATGACGTGGATGCCCAAGATGTACGTGCTTATATCGGCTCGATTATTCTCACGTCAGCGCCACAGTTTTTCATCATTGTCTCACATTCCCTTCGGTGATTTTTTAAACTTTGTACAGTTGTTAAGCCAGATGATTGGCAAAGCATATCCGCAAATTTTAAGAAAATATTAAGTTTTTCTGTAATCAAAGTTCATGAATATCTCAAAAACTCAATTGTAAACTGATTTTCAAAATTGCATCAATTAGTCTCCTATACTTCATAAATTTTCAAAAAAAGAATTGTGAGAACACATATATTGTAAATTAATGTAAGAAAATTAGTAATAAAAGTGCAAAACATAAATCAACATGGTTGCGATGAGAACACTAAGACCAATGGCGTAGCCAGCTTCGATAATTGGAGGGGCGAATATTCATATATTTGTGTTCACAGACCTTAAAAACAATCGATTTCAAAAGAAATTAATGATGCAAAACATGATACATGAATATTCGCCCCTCCAATTATCGACGCTGGCTACGCCACTGACTAAGACTGTACGGTTTTACTCATATTTTGACAGCTCAAGACTTTCTAACTTTCCTGCATGTCATCATTTATTGCCTTGCTTTAAAGGGGGGTTACAGTCCGTAATGTAAACAAACGCTTTGTTTACATTTTCAAATTCCATGCATATTTGTAAAATATGATTCACTAACCGAATATTTGACACGGTTCTGATTGTAACTGAATATAAACCAGAGTTTTGATTCAAAAAAGTTCAAAAATATGAAATTTAGACAATTTTTATATTTGGAAGTCCCTCTTTGTTATGGGCAGAACTGATGCGCAGAACGGACTGTAACCCCTCTTTAAGCGTTATAAATTTATCTATAAGCGAAGGTTGCATCATAAATACCAGAAATTTCAAATAATTATGGGGAGCTACCTTAATAGGGAGCCACCTTGATGTGGCATACATTAGAGCAATTTTCTTATTACCTACCCGGCTTCCTCAAAATTTATATACACCGAAAATTAGATTGGTCTGATATATTCATTATAAGGGTGTTTGTTAGCATTTTGAAATTGATTATCGTGGAATTTATGCAAGGAAGTTAATAAATGTCAGGTTTGAGTTCAAACAACAGTGTTAAATTGTTGCTGAAGGAAGAGGATTATTAATGAAAAGCAACGTTTATCTATAATATATGTCATAACTGTCCAGCATTGTCTGATAATAACTTGTCTGCGGCACACAAATTTATTTCACTCTATTAGAAACCATCGGAAATTTTTTCAGGTATGTATACCGTAAATCTTATATTATTTGTATGCATCATTCGTTCTGTTCGAAAACAGAAACGTATTTATTGTTCCTTTGGTTTCACAGTATAGATAGTTGAGATTGTTTATTAGCAAAAATAATCAAATGTTTATTCATTTCGCCTTACATGTATTATTAATCCATCACCAAGATTCATTTAGACTTATTAGGAAACTGAACGAATTTCAGCAGTTATTTCACAACTTTACAATAAGAACCACGGTCATGTCACAGAATTCCTACACGATTCTATTTTACAACCAACATTATAGACTACCATATAGCTCTAAAACTATAGTATAGCAAGACATACTCAAAGCACAGGGCAACGACAATCTATACATGTAAATTAGCTAATTTGAGTTTAGTGTATATAATGTAATTCCAGATGCCATTTGCGGTGACCTCCATTCTGCTTTCTGCTCTTTTAAACAAGAGATATAAATATTGCTCAAATTTTTCATCCTTCAAACTTTTTATAAATAGAAACTCTGTTTGAAATATATATGCACCACCATAAACTTCAATGTCACCCTAGTATTCTTTGTGAGAAAATTAGCATTTTGCGAAATCAACATTACAAATTCCTGTGACGAAAATTCAGTTGGCTAAAACTAAAGAGCCTGAGTACATACCTTCGCAAAATTGTAAAAAATAAACAAACTTAGAATCGTTTTTCAATCTGAACTCAAACAGCACAGAATGTAAATACGCGCGCCATAAATACGATCTGACAATAATTTAATGAAATTACAACGTCTGCCACCTTGGCGATTTTTCGCGACATCATCGCTCTATAAATGTTTAGGTGTTAGACTTTATATTTTGACGTTAAAATTTACCATATTCTTTTACCCAAACAGCCAAACAAAAACCCAGCTAGCCACCAGAAAGTTATGGCTTACATAGCGTTACGATTCTTTAGCAACTTTCAAAAAATTAGTCAAGCAAGTAGCTATGAAAATCAGTTTTGTATTTCAGTATTTGTATAAAGCTCAATAGTAAGCCAAAAATTACTCAAGAAATTATTCGAATGAATCACAGACGAGTTTCGTGTTATTCATGACGTGGACGCGCATGATGTACGTGCTTATATCGGCTCGATTATTCTCACGTCAGCGCCTCAGTTTTTCATCATTATCTCACATTGCCGTCGGTGATTTTCTAAACTTTGTACAGTGTTTAAGCCAGATGATTGTCAAAACATATCCTCAAATTTAAAGAAAATATTAAGTTTTTCTGTAATCAAAGTTCATGAATATCTCAAAAACTCATTTGTAAACTGCCCTTCAAAATTGCATTAATTAGTCTCCTATACTTCATAAATTTTTTAAAAAAGAATTGTGAGAACACAGATATTGTCGATTAATGTAAAAAAATTGGCAATAAAAGTGCAAAACATAAATCAACATGGTTGCGATGACAACACTGAGACTGTACGTTGTTACTCATATTTTGACGGCTCAAGACTTTCTAACTTTCCTGCATGTCATCATTTATTGCCTTGCTTTAAAGGGGGGTTACAGTCCGTAATGTAAACAAACGCTTTGTTTACATTTTCAAATTTCATGCATATTTGTAAAATGTGATTTACTAACAGAATATTTGACACGGTTCTGATTTGCTATGCTTGTAAGTAAATATAAACCACAGTTTTGATTCAAAAAGAGTTCGAAAAGTACGAAATTTGAGCAATGTTTATATTTGGAATCCCCCCTTTGTTATGAGCAGAACTGATGCGCAGAACGGACTGTAACCCCCTTTAAGGGTTATAAATATATCTAAAAGCGAAAGTTGCATTATAAATACCAGAAATTTCAGATAATTATGTGGAGCTACCTTAATAGGAAGCCACCTTGATGTGGCATACATCAGAGCAATTTTCTTATTACCCGGCTTCCTCAAAATTTATATACACCGAAAATTAGATCGGTCGGGATATATTCATTATAAGGGTGTTTGTTAGCATTTTGAAGTTGATTATCGTGGAATTTTTGCAAGAAAGTTAATAAATGTCAGGTTTGAGTTCAAACAATAGGGTTAAATTGCAAATTTGCTGAAGGAAGAGCATTATTAATGAAAAGGAACGTTCATCTATGATATATGTCATAACTGTCCAGTATTGTCTAATCATAACTTGTCTGCGGCACACAAATTTATTTCACTCTATATCAGAAACCATCGGAAATTTTTTCAGGTATGTATACCGTAAATCTTTCATTATTTGTACAATATAATAACCACCATCATGTCATTGTGGAATACTACTCTTTCGTTCTGTTCAAAAACAGAAAGGTATTTATTGTTCCTTTGGTTTTACAGTAAAGATAGTTGAGATTGTAGCCTATACCAAAAATGATCAAATGTCTATTCATTTCGTCTTAGATGAATTATTAATCCATCAGCAAGATTCATTTAGACTCATTAGGAAAGTGAACGAATTTCAGCATTGATTTCACAACTTTAGAATAAGAACCATGGTCATATAACGGAATTCCTACACGATTCTATTTTACAACCAACTTTATAGACTGCCATATAGCTCTATAACTATAGTGTAGCAAGACATATTCAAAGTACTGGGCAATGACCATTCAAATTAGCTAATTTGAGTTTAGTATATACTAGAAATACATGCATGCAGCAACCCCTCGCTTCTAACTAAAAGCATGCAACTATATTTTCGGAATTACACGAAGTACTTTTTTAGGCTCTTGTCATAGCAACACGGCAATTGTTATTCTTTCTATATATTTTTCAAAATGACAAAATATCAGTTTTTAATCCTTGTTTTATTGACTATTTTTTTTAATGGTACAACATTTCTCATCAGTTTGTTATTACGCCTGATGAAAGCTTAAATTTGGTATAAAATAAAACCTATTAATTACATTAGTAATAAGAAGACAGTCTTGCATTTACAAAACATAAATTTACTCTGGAATTTAAACAGTGAATAGACTGAATGAGTACGGCTACGCCGGCCTTTATAAAGCGATAAAACACAAGTATAAATACGCATTATCAACAAAATTGCCTTGTGTTTCACGCCATAATCAATTCTTGGCGCCTCTCTGTATTTTCCCCGAGTTAATCTCTCGTCAAAAGTCTTGTGGCAGTCGTTTTCGTCTTGTTTCTCGCCTTTTTGATGCCTTAAAAGTTTGTTACTCCTGACAGTCCGTCTTTTTGCAAGAATACGAAATATTGTAGTGCAAAAATCAAATTTAGATATTTGCTGTCAGTTGAATACGTGATTAATCAATCAACAATTAATTTTAATTTTAAATCTGGCCAATCAGTGTTAGCCATTCATGATAGTCCGCCATATTGTTGAGATCAGTGTGAGCATGATGTCATGACCTACCAAAAAAATCTCATCCCCATCGCCCATGAACAGCGACCTTGAACTTCGCTAGTGCATAATTAGTAACCCTCGCCCCGGGTTTACGCCCGGAATGGCGCTTCGCACCGTTGGCTCGGGGATAATGTAACTCATTTAATTTTTTTTATTTTTTTAGGATTTTGCGAAGGTATGTACTCAGGTTTTTTAGCTTTGATCTACTGAATTTCCACTGCGTAAATTTTAATGTTGTTTTCTCAAAATGCTATTTTTCTTACGGAGAATACTAAGGTGAGAGTGTACTTTATACTGGTGCATATATATTTAAAACAGTGTTTCAATTCATAAATAGTTTGAAGAAGGCAAAATTTGAGCAAAGTTTATATCTTGTTCAAAAGAGCAGAACGGAGGTTACCGTAAATGGCATCTGGAATTTACAAAATAAAGCTCTAAACCCAGTTCCCATTTTCGTCACGGGAGGCGGAGTGAACGTCTTAGTGGAGGTCTTGTTAACAGTACTATTTAAGTACTCTAAAACAGAACAGAATATCTAACAACCAAAGATTTTGTTAACAAGACCCCGACTAAGGCGTTCACTCCACCTCCTTAATTAGACGAAAGTAGGCGCTGGGTTTATTTTGTAAGAAATTTTGTATGAATATAAACCTTGTTTTAAAAATATTCGATCCAGTATAAACCACACTCTCACCCTGGTATTCTTCGTGATAAAATTAGCATTTTGCGAAACCAACATCACAAATTTATGTAACGAAAATTCAGTTGATCAAAACTAAAGAGCCTGAGTACATACCTTCACAAAATCTTTCAAAAATAAGAAAATGGATCATTTTCCAATCTGAACTCAAACAGCACACAATGTAAACATGTGCCCGGTAAAAACCATGCAACAATAGTTCGATAAAGTTACAGCGTCACGTGTGTCACCTTGGCGCTTAATTTTCAGCGACATCATCGCTACTATTAAGGTTTAGGTGTTAGAGTTTATATTTTGACGTAAAAATGTGCCATATTTATTGACCAAACACCTGAGCACCAACCAAGCTAACCACCTGAAAATCACCGCTTACAATGCGTTACATTTCTCTTGCAATTTTCGAAAAATTAGTAAAACATGTATGAAAATCATTTTTGTAATTCAGCATTTGTGTAAAGAAATAGTACGAACAAATCACAGACGCGTTTCGTGTTATTCGTTACGTGGAAGCGCATGATGTGCTTATGTCGACTCGATTTTTTCTCACGTCAGCGCCGCAATTTTTATGATTTTCTCACATTCCCTTCGGTGATTTTTTCAAACTTTGTAAAGATCTTAAGCCAGATGATTGGCAAAATATATCCAAAAAATTTTTAAAAATCTACATTAAGTTTTCTGTAATCGAAGCTCACATGAACATCACAGCCTTCTTCGTGCAGGTATGTGTACTGTAAACCTTTTATTATTTGTACAATATAATAACCACAATCATGCCATTGCGGTATACTGCTCATGCATCTTTTGTTTTGTTCGAAAACAGAATGTATTTATTGTTCCTGTATTCATCCTTTGGTTTTAGAGTATAGATAGCTGGGCTGTCTAATAAAAATGATCAAATGTATATATATGCATTTCGTTTAAGATGAATTATTAATCCATCAGCAAGATTCATTTACACTTATTACAAAATTGAACAAATTTCAGTGCATTTATCTCACAGCTTTAGAATAAGAACCATGGTCATATAACGCAATTCCTACACGATTCTATTTTATAACCAACTTTATAGACTGCCATATTGCTGTAAAACTATAGCGAAGCATGACATATTTAAAGCAATATGTAACGACAATCCAAATTAACTAATTTGAGTTTAGTGTATAATGTAACGCATTTAAGTACTCTAAATCAAAGCAGAATAGCTAACAACTAAAGATACTGTTAACTAAGACCCCCCCACTAAGACGTTCACTCCGCCTTCCTGGACGAAAATAGGCTCTGGATTTGGAGCTTTTTTGTAAATTTCAGATACCAGTAACCTCCATTCTGCTTATAGTGATTCTACTCTTTTAAACAAGAGATATAAACATTGCTCAAATTTTGCATCCTTCAAAATTTTTATTAATTGAAACTCAGTTTTAAATATAGTTTCACCAGTGTAAAAAATAAAAAAAATTAGAATCCTTTTTCAATCTGAACTCAAATAGCACACAATGTAAACACGCGAACCATGAATACGATGCGACAATAGTCTGATAAAATTCAGCGTGTGTCACCTTGGCGCTTTTCAGCGACATCATCGCTACTTTTAAGGTGTAGGTGTTAGAGTTTATATTTTGACGTTAAAATATGCCATATTCTTTTACCCAAACAGCCGACCATCAATCCAGCTAGCCACCTCAAAGTCAACGCTTACAACGCGTTACGTTTCTTTAGCAACTTTTAAAGTTAATAGGTAGCGAGCCTTTTGTCTTCATGGAATTCTGAGATGAGTGTTCCCAATTTCCAATATCACTTGTGACATTAATTCCATCTGCGACATGAATATCAGCCCTTTGTAAATAGCTTTTTTCATCAATTCTCAAACTGTTATGTTTAAATTTATTAACACATCTGCCAATCATTCATGATTCAAAATGACCACATTCGCAGATACATGCATGCTTAGCAGACCTATTTTTTTGAAACACCATGGAATAGTTTCACTTCATAATACCAATCATGTCCGTAGGATTAAACAAAACTGATCAAGTCACTGAAATGAATTTGCTACCCCTAAACAAATTTTAAGGGCAGAAAACATTTTTGGCCCCGTGATATGGCAAAAACTTGTTTTTATTTGACATCTAATTATGAGTTTTGGACAAGTTGAGAAAATTGATCTATAAACCTATTGAGAACCATTTATATGAGGAAGGTCAAATAATTCTAGATGAGCTGTTGCGAAGTGCAATACGTATACTACTAGGTTACCTGCAAGGTAGGGAATGCTGCGGAGCTTTAATTATTTTATAGGTTATTGGAAAATGACATTTATGCAACCCAAAATATATTCAGTAAGATAGTGTGTATTACTAGCCTGCCAGTACATCACTCGGCTTGACTCAGTTTGTCTGCCAGAAGATATCATGTTTCAGGCTGGCATTAGGGGTCAAAAGGGGTCAACGATGAACGAAGTCGAAAAGCAAATGCCTCATCGATAAAGGATAATACGCTAACGATTTTCTTACAGCTACAGTGGACTCTGAAATACTTGGCTGCTGTATAATTACGTTTGTTGGAAATATTTGCTAGATCACAAACACACGAAATTTAAAACTGTCATAATTCCACGGCAAATAATGTCGCGTGAACAGCAGATGCGTTTTAGAACATAACATGAATAAATTATGCAGCGTCTCTGTTCAACTGTGGTTTGTTAACTTCGATTACAGTTGACTATTAGCACAAATGGTAATGTTGGAAAATTATTATCGGCAAAACAAACGCGCTTTAATACAGTTTCACAGACGCGATACTATGAAGGTATATTAAAATGCCACTGCAATTTAATATGAGATTTAATATTGTCGTGCGAATAACTAACTCGTTTTAAATTCTAGTACTTTAACTTGACTATTAACGCAAACAACAGACTTCAAAAATGAATATATTCAGAAAAACAAATTGTCTTCCTCTCGCATATATAATTTAACCTTGATAAGGCATTTGCTTTTAAGTTTTGACCACTGGATAGTGCATCGTAATACAAAATACAAACAAGATGTCTTACCTTTAATGGTCAAAATAGACTTGAAAAAGCTCTAAATTTCGATGGGAATTCACTCTGTCCTTCTATTCAATACAATAGCACAGAAAGCACATGGAAATGAGAGAGTTAGCACGACCACAATTCCATGCGCTTAATAAAATTTAGTTCAAAACTCCCTCTCTGCATGAATTAGGCTGCTGCTACGCTCGCTCGCTTCAGGCTCGCTCGCTCCGCAGCAATCAGATGTTTTTGCTTGTTAAATCGTACATGTTGATTTGAATACTCAAAATTGAAGCTGAAGTCAAATTTTAACGAAAAAGTAAATGCAAACTATGTATTATGAAAAGCATTGCCGTTCATTTCAAATACTCATTAATAATTCATAAGATTATTGGCCAATCATGTCAACCATAATAGGTCATATAAGGTGGCTTTATACCTGATAAAGTGCTAATTAGGATGACAATTTATATAATCTGTCACGTTCATTAGCATTCTTTATATAATTTGCATCCTATTTAGCATTACAATGCGGCGTATTTGAAGTCCTTTAATACACTCGAACAATCGCGTTTTATCATATCTAAAACGCTCGGCTGCGCCTCGCATTTTAAATATGATAAAACGCTCCTTCTCGTGTATTAAACTATATATATAAAATTAATGTGATTTTAAACCCATATAGATATGAAGCTGCTGTTGTGCTCAATGCTTACATTGGTGATATTGGTAAGCGATGTGGCAACTAAACTAACTTAAAAGAAGTACATTACCTATTGTAACGAGTAATTAAAGTTTAGAGTGCAATAAAACAAATAACGTACAGCGCTTTGCAAAACTATTTCGAAAGACATTAACGTAAACATGCATATCATACTCAAAGCAGCATAAAGTTAGGCAGCCAGTAGCTATATTAATATCTTTACAAAATATTTTCACCATTTTTCGAATAGTAATTTTTCAATTACATTTTTATTTTAGGCCTTTGGCAATCCAATGGATCTTGAATTTAAAAGGACCGCTCAGGTATGATCTGACAATTTATGTCTCTCGCAGCTGCAGTCCTGCCAGCGAGAATCCCCCCCCCCCCCTTTCTCGTCTCCTAGTAAAATTGAAATGTTTGTGCTTAAACGTTTTCTATAGACTGAAAGTATGAAGCGTTTTAAAACGAAATATTGAAACGAGATATTTGTCAAATAATGATCAGACGCAGGAGAAACGCTCATTGCCATTGTATCTATGCAGTCAAGGAGACACATGTAAGCTTACACAGTAAGAACTTATTTGCTAACTGCAATTTAAACTGAGAACAATGTATAATCTCAACCAATTAACTAAAATCAAAGAAATTTGAAAATTGTCACTAAAATTTAACATTAAAATGGCATCGCCAATTTAGCTAACTGGTATAGCCACATTACGTTACATTGTCGCTACAATATTCTCTCTAAAGTCTACTTTTTTTTATAATAAATGTTTTTGTTTGATCTAGCAAATAAACACCCGTCCAATTCATTTTGCCCAATACACATGTCAGACTGAGAAACTCGACTTCAGGCATTTTCATTTGGGTTCGATCGACTTCGCACCAACTTGATATTTTGCCATATTTAGGGGCTGATTATATAATCCCGCTTACCTGGGATTACGTGAAGCGTGACATGATCTTGAGGTATTGAAATAAGTCACAGTTTACGTTGTAAAAAATGCTTAATCCTTGATTGCTTGAGATTTCTTTTTGCCGAAATATGAATTAAACAAAATGGTGTATATCGCATTAATTTTTGTTAAATCTATCTTTGTACTGATTAATGTTGAAAGCATTCGAACTTTGGTCGTTTCACTTCATAAAATGACATTTTTCAATACCTGAAGATCATTTTACGCTTCACTTAATCCCGGGTAAGCGGGACCATATCATTAGCCCTTTAAGTCGGAAGAATAATATAATTTTCCCCGTGTTGCTTTAGTTACAAAGGCTAGCTAGATCTTAATCAATGATCGATACAATACATTATATCATTTCCATGCCAGAACTGAAAAACCGACTAGTGGATTTAAAATATTTCATGCATGCGTAGCACAATTCTGTTTCCATTTATATAGGCCAAAGTGGATATGTTAAATCAAAATATTGTACAGTTCCTGCACCAAAGTGTTTTGGAAACGGCCAGAAGGTTTACGTTCGCTTTTCCAGATCCTACCGTACCGTTCCAAAGGTTACGATTGGCCTCACTCTTGTCGACACTAACAAGAATGATAACGTTCGTGTTTATGCCTCAGTAACAGATGTAACAAAACAAGGATTCAATATACTGTTCAAGCCGTGGCACTCTCACACTTATCAAATTGGCGTCAATTGGATGGCATGTCCATGAGCGTTAACTTGTTTCCAACTGATGCTCTCATTGGTTACCGTACCATGATAATTTTACTTGTTTTAACAATAATTTAGCACCGGGCATCATTATTTTAATGCATTGTATTAGTCGTACTTTAAAAAATAATAGCACGTATACATTATCAGGTGTGAATTTAAATATGAACGTGAATAAGAATGTAGTTACAAAACTCATTTGAATATATATATATATATATATATATATATATATATATATATATATATATATATATATATATATATATATATATATATATATATATATATATATATATATATATATATATATATTCAAATGAGTTTTATAACTCATTATTTGAATGACAATATAACTTTGTGTTGGTCAACCTTTATGCAAAAATATGGTTCTTCAATGTCACATGCATATTGTAGAAGTGTTGCTTATCCGTAGCTTAAAGTAACTTTCTTAGAATGAACGAATTTTTACATAGACTTTGAACAACATAGATCAAAATTTGCCTGTAGAAACTCACCCGATCTCGATCGCAACTGTCTTCAAATTTAAACACTTTTTGAAAGAGGAAGAACAATTCAATATACAAGCAAGCTTCGCCCCAGTTTTTTTTTAATTAAAATGTGTCCACGTTTCTACCAAACTTGCTTTGGCTGAACCACGCGGTATTTGATTCTACTCGGGATTTGGCAACAAACAAATATACTTATATAAACTATTTCTGGTTTTGTTGCAGTAGCATCTTTCTTTACGGACCCTTTTTGGCATTTCCTTTGTTCTGGACGTAGAAAATTTGAATTTTGCCGGGGATTGAAATCAGTTGATGAGACTATTCTTCTTGGGACAGAATTTGTTGTGGTGGTCTGGTTTGACCCTCCCCTTCCTGGTATTTGAAACCTCGAATTTAACTCCCCTGCAGGAGACGAAAACGGCTGAGCCGAATCGTTTCGATAACTTGTATTTTGCTCGCATGCTTGCGGCGAATTTTATAGATTATTGATACATTTTAAGATAGTCTGCGCAATACCCTGAAGAATTGAGGCACCTCGCATTTCCATTTCTTTCGCCATTTTGTGCAGCACTGAGCACTCACTTGCACGATTTCGCGTCCTGCGCTTTTTGTAATATTGAGTTTTAAATTTCGTTACGCTATGATTTTACTTCCGTATAGACCGTTGGCCGTGGTGTCAAAATGGCCATCTAAAACTAGTCGTGTAGCACACTCCCCGAGACAAAGTGAACTGTGTTTATTCTATAAAATTAGTACATGAGAAGTTCAAAAACAAAAAGTTCCCGCATTTATCTTCTGCAGTTTTTGGGAAAACTAATGATAAAGGAATGGGTAACAATGAGACTTGACCTGTACACCCTAAATCGTCTATTTCTTCGGGAACATTGTGTTTCCAAAATTTCAGGTCAATTTACCATTTTCGAGCATGTTGAATACGAAACTGGAAATACTGGGTTAGATCGAATTTTCGTTTTGTCGTTATGACCATTTGAAATTGTGCTGACGTCAGCAAACATTTCTTAACACTTATATCAGTTGCTCGTCCAGTTCATAATCTGAATCATCATCGGAACTTATTGTATCATCCTGGGCATATTGTGCAGCAGCCAAATCTTGATTGGAACAATTTATGCACTGGCACAAAAGATAAAAATACAAAAGATTTAGAAATCAAACTACACTCACAATAGTACTACAATATTCAAATTATTTCAACGCATGCATTTATCTCAGAATAAGAATGAACTTAAATTGTCGAAGTATTCTTTTCCAAGTTCTTATAGTGATGATTTATTAAGGTTTTAAAAGAAGACAAGGAGAGTTGATCGTGTACATCGACAATCTCACTAGGAAGGCTATTCCAGGATACAGCTCCGCGGTATGAAAACCTTTTTTTCAAGAAGTTTGTATTGGGTTTTTCCGTATGAAGTTTTCGGTCATTACTTCTTAAATGATACATGTCATTATGACTAGGAACAAACAAGTCTGACAAATACCTAGGAGTGTCACCACGTAATGCTTTAAAAGTCATAATATGTTAACGTTTTTTAAGAATAATTTCCATCCTTTCCCATCCTAGTTTTTGAAATATCTCGGTTGATTGTATTTCATAAGTTGAACCCGTTATCACACGAGCAGCTCTCTTTTGCAGTTTCTTTAATTTATCAATGTGCGACTGACAACTACCGTCACTCCATACATTTGAACAATATGTGAAGTGAGGTATAACAAGTGCATTAAACATATTGAGTAGTGTATCTTGATTAAAAAACTGTTTTTCTTTTCTCAACAAGGCAATAGACTGTGAAATTTTCTTACATTGTGCATCATTGTGTTCTTTCCACTTTAATTGCTCATCAATGATGACCCCAAGTACTTTCTTACAGGATATAATATGATTTCCAATAACTATCTCAGAATTCTCAGAATTATTTAGAGATTGTGGAAGTCTCTGTCTAGAGCCTACTAACATACACTCAGTTTTCTCTTCATTCAAGTTTAATTTGTTGGCAATTAGCCATTTATGCACATTCTCTAAGTCAGTATTAATCATGTTTTCAACTTCGCTGGACGATTTACCATGACAAGATAGGTTGGTACCGTCCGCAAACATGGAAGCTTGGGTTTCTTCCAAGCAGTTAGGAAGGTCATTAATATATAATAAAAAGAGTAATGGGCCAAGGTTTGATCCCTGGCAAACACCGCAGGTTAAATTTACTACTTCAGACATTGTATTTTGAAGTTTGCATATTTGTTTTCATTCGGAAAGGTAACATTGAAATAGATGTAAAGTTGTTCCTCTAATTCCGTATTTTTCAAGCTTTGAGATAAGAACTTTATGATCGACAGTGTCGAAAGCCTTTTTTAAATCCAGAAATAATAAAAAGCCTTTGATCAAACCTTTGTACATATTAACAAGACATTGATTGATAGAATGTAGAAGTGTGGTTTCGGTTGAGTGAAGAGGACGAAAGCCTGATTGTTGGTTTGCTACCGCATGTCACATTTTCAAGTAATCCTTCTGGGACACAAGACCTTGTCATCCATTTCACAACTAATTTATCGCCTTCAAACATCCAGCCAGACTCGCTAGGACTGGGCAAGTTCAAGACATTCGATAAACTATTTTTCCAGATGAATGCTTGGTAATTAGAGCGCAGAAGCTGCTGCTGCAACGTGTCATCATTTGGCGGGAGGTTTTCTTTCGCAAACTTTGCAAGTTTGAATAGATTGTGTCTTGCAATATTCACTTCAACAACATCCTTTTGGCCACATAAAGCACAAACGTGCTTTTGAATTTCATCACCAAAATTATCCACAGGGGGGATTCGCTCTCCAATTTTTGCACATGATTCCAGGTATTCTTGGCTTTTAGCTAACGTGACGGGAGTTTTCTTCCCCTTGCCGAAGAATGCACTTGTCGAATCACGTCCTAAAATAGAAATTAAAGAACGCGACTTATCCTTGCATTTGTCCCTTACGACTGCACCTGTACTAGAACATGTGCGAAACTTAAATTCGCATCTCTAACATTTTATGAAATATTGAAAAATGGTTATAGAATATGAATATACTTGTACACACCTGTGAGTGTATGAAGACCGGGGAGTGCCATGCACACGTCTCTACCAGTTGTGATTGCAATCGCATCTATTGACAAGTTTCTGTAGGTATCCCGTGTAACGGTTTCCAAAAAGACTGATGACGCAAGAAACCACTTCAAGTACAATGCAGTGACAAAGACATTTATGTCGAGGCTCTTTATAACAATGTTTTCATGATTTCGAGAAGCATGTAGGGCGTGCAAAAACATTCTAGTGTCAGCCTCTTTGTGATCACATTGAAGTTCCTGTATTTTTTCTACCACAGCACCATTTCCAGAGGGGGCGATGCGATGGCATTCATTACCATGTGTAACATATACTGGTATTGATCCTCGTACTACAGGGTTGCACTTTGACCAACATTCAAACAGAAATTGCATAAGTGCTTGTTTATTATTTATTCCCGTTGCCATGAACTTTTGCCACTGTTTTGGCCTTTTGTGCTCTCGGCCGTATATTCGGACAACTTACACTCCTGCATTTTCCCTTCTTTCCCTTTCAGTTCCTTTAATACTTGCTTTGGGATACAGATCGCCTACAAAATCAACCCATGTAGACTGGTGACGCTTTGCCATGCCGATAAGCATTGAAAGGATTTTGTCTGGAAGATCAGTAGATCACCGAAGGTATTCGCTTCACATTTGGTTAGTTGTTGAAGCAATGCCATTGCATCGACCACGAGAGCATTTGGAGCTGGTACTTCCCTGACAACAGGAATTGGTATCGACTCTTCTAAAGCATGCATAAGCTTTGCTTTATGAGTTTTAACCATACTACCGTTGATGTTGGAAAAAGGTAGGGGAGCTGATTTGAGAGCATATGAAAGGAGCTCCTGGGTGTCTATATTTCGTGACTTTCCAATAAGAAGAAAGCGAGCAAACAAGTACCGGTCGTTTTTTAACGAGCAATTAGCTCCACTGGAATTCTTGGACGCGACCTCTTTGGACATTGAGGGGAACGTTTTTTAGTTTTGCTTTCGTCATGGGTGAGTATATATCTGGTTCATCAACCAGTACTCTCTCCTTCAAAAAGCTCATCAGTTTGGCCTCTCCAATGGCGTACGCCTATTATATACCAACTGATGTTGCATTATCTGCAACTGTACCTGTCGATAATGATAGTGAAAATTAGATGAAACTATTT
The DNA here is from genome assembly GCA_963855995.1 of Muricea muricata. NCBI lineage: Eukaryota > Metazoa > Cnidaria > Anthozoa > Malacalcyonacea > Plexauridae > Muricea > Muricea muricata. Next base: position 113,807,942 of record OY979716.1, read on the forward strand.
GGAGGAAATGTTACTAAGAGATTTTGACGAGACCCACGCAGTAAACTAACTGTAAAACGGGAGTAAGGTATCGTCGAGTTTGGATTCGAGTTCGAGTTCGAGTTGGACTTCGAGTTAGATTTCGAGTTAGATATTTTGTACCTTTTGGATAGTTAATCAGTTTTTCATCCACTTTTACAATTGATTATTTATAGTTTTATAAAGGTCCAGTTTTGAGCAAGTCTCTGCCTCGTTCCTAGGCGCTTATTAGCTCTATCGGCTATATAAAGAGTGACATAACGCACTCTTCCCACAATGCTCGCCTGTTGCATATATTTGCTGCAAGCGAGGGCAGCTTCATATTCTTGATCGGCATCTTGATTTGTGCGATTCATGTTTTTCAGGATGATTTTGAGCACGCTTAGTCTTGTGGTTTCAGTATAGCCATATGCGAACTGCGTAACACACGGCCAATTCCAATATTTATTCGCAGCATTTTACTTACAATTTGTAATTCTACTTATATTTCATATAAGTACTTTTTATATTTTATTTTTCATTATGAAAACGGCCAAAACGTTGTAATTATGCTTAGTAAGCCTACTAGAAATTTGGAAACAGGGTAAAGTATATTTCACGAGAAATTCAATAGTTTAAATCGAAAAATGATTTCTATTCGACAACTAGAGTGCCAGTACATTTGCGTGTCTTCGGATCGCCTGGAATAAATAAACGCCTTCGCAAAATATAGAAAATATGGTGGCGTTGCCACGAGAACGAGGCAAATTCCCACCACGAGGAAAACTCCAACCTTGGTCCCAACAAACTCCACACACCATTCCACACACCGAAATCCAACCTCGTACCCAGGGCTATTAGGTACGAGGTTGACCAAACTCCCAATCGCGAATTGGACGGAAAGTATGACCAAGCATAAAGTTGTATGAAATAAATGTTCCAATAAACATTATACTTTTCATCTGAATAGCCACAAATTTTCGCGATATTCTCAACATGCAGACTGCACTTAAATATAATATATAATATAGTACTATAGACTTGCTTCTGCCTCGTACCCAGGCGTCTTTCAAATTAATTTAGTCTAGCTCTATGGAGAGGAAAGTGTGACAAAAGCTTATATGAAATATAACTAGAATTACAAGTTGTAAGTAAAAGGCTGCGAGTAAATACTGGAAGTGCCCGTGTGTTACGCAGTTCGCATATGGCTATACTAAAACCGCAGCACACACATACACGTGCTCAAAATCATCCTGACAAACAAAAATCGCATCCATCAAGAATAAGAAGCTGCTCGCCGGCGTTTGCAGAATATATATGTAACAGGCGAGCATTGTGCGAAGAGTGCGTTATGTCACTCTTTATATAGCCGATAAAGCTAATAAGCGCCTGGGAACGAAGAAGAGACTTGCTCAAAACTAGACCTTTATAAAACTATAAATAATCAATTGTAAAAGTGGATGAAAAACTGATAAACTATCCAAAAGATACAAAATATTTAACTCGAAATCCAACTCGAAGTCCAACTCGAACTCGGACTCGGATCCAAACTCGATGTTTCGTGGGACTCCCTTGTAAAACTGGAATTTACAACTGACAATACAACTGATTAACATTTACACAAACGCTAACACGCTCAGATATTTTTAGAAAAATTAGCTTTTGTTTCAATTTAGATAATTGTTTTTTACCTGAGACCAGTAGAAATATTAGCCATAGTTTGACATTCATTATGTTAGGGCAGCACGGTCGGATTGCGATAATATCCACCTTTGCAATGCACCTCGGTTTAGTGTGAATCCGGTAACTCCACCTGCAAGTACTGTAAAAGTACAACACTTCAGTAAAAGCATAAACGAATGTGTCTCTTAAAAGGTCAGTATTACTGTAGCTGTGTATGATTTTACGTAAGCTATCTAAATTTAAAAGGGACATGAATTCTTACTTTCTGTACAACACAAAGACAATCCCTCAATTATAGACAAAAATGCATATTATACTGTAATAACTTTTAGTTTTGGCATCCCTGTTAGATGCTGTAGGGATCATTGCAGTAAAGAGGAAAATTGGGCGGATCCAGACCGATGCAACCGATGCGAATGCATCGGTCAGAACTTCACGTTCCGCCAAGTCAAGTTTCAATAAAAACTCCAAAAAGTAACAATATACACATTTTAATCCCAAAACGTGTGCGCGTAGGGCCTATTGTGGCATTATCAATCAATAATTTTATCAATAAAAACAATGATTTCAAATGAGGAGAATTTTGATAGCCATTTTGCGTGTTTTTTTTATCGTCTTTTTATCGATATATATATAGCGAGTATTATAGCGTCAGGTTGTTGTCAAAAATGTCTGGACATCATTGTGCTTTCTTTGCATTTTTGAGTAAACACATGGCTAGGGTAGATTGCAGAGGGTAGATTCAGAGGAGGTTGGACAGTTCCTCGCAAAGCATCATGGGAAATTCGCGTGCATTGCAAAGCGAACATCTCTGTGCGACAAAGAAATAAGGAAGCTTTCGAAAGACAAGACTGTCACTCTGTCAGGTTACAATACTACGAGAAAATAGCACGATATATATTTATTGTTGTGATCCTTATTATGACAAGGCTTTTACAAGTCCAAGTTTACCGTTTGTAAGATTACATGTCGTTTACTGTCATTTTTGCGTTCTTGATAAACCGTACGAGTAAAGAACTTGCATTATTGATTATTCCGAACACCGAGGCTCTTATTTCAAAACTGGGCGATCTGAAATCGCCTTGTGTTGTCAATGTAAAAGCTAGCGCAATAGTTGAGCCTTTCAAGGTTAGTAAGCTATGAAAATTTTCTATTTGGGAGGATCTTTCTTTTATTTTTTTAAAAAGATTGTACATTTCTGAATATAAATGTTCATTGTTACAATTGTTATATTCTTGAATTGCAAAATTCTATATCGAGTTTGATTCCAAAGATCCTGTTGAAGAAGGTAAAGGATATGAAGAAGACTAGCGAATACTCTTGTTGTGGGATTTTGACGTGGATCAAATATTGTCAGCAAATACATGTGGAGTGGCTGCAGTCATCCCAGATACGGATGATATTTGTGTTAAGCCCTTGCTAGATGTTAATGCGGTAAGTTACAATTGTCCTAATTTTCCAGCTACTGATAAGGTTTTATTATCACCTGTAGATGAAACTACTGAGAGAGAGGAAATTCTCCACAACCACTTGCAGGAAATGATGATACTGTTGATGCCCCTAACGTTAATATTCAGACGAGGTCATTGGTTCTCACAGGAATTAGAAGGTGTGATGTTTGTGATTTTGTTTCTACAGCATAATTTAATAGCAGTCAAAGTATGAATGTTTGATTTTAGAAAGAAGTTTTAATTGTTCTATATTTGTTAGAATTTCTATTTTTATACATTTGTTTGCTATTGATATGTATTACTGAATTATGTTCTTATTTTAGATATCCAGACTTGGTTGCACTGAGTAGTCATGAAAGCTTATTTTTGAAAAAACTAGAATGATCTAATTATATCTTTGTCAAAAGGGACATGCTTGATTGTTTGGCCCAACTGGATGATAACAATGAGGATGATGATGTCAGTGATGAAGATCAAGAGACATCCATTCTGTACCTTTTAAGTGCATTAGTGCTGCTCATGAACAAAATTACCAACATCTCTTGGAACTAGCATACCTTGCTCTTAAACAAAATACATCAGTGAAAGTTCATCTGAGGGCAGAACCTTTGAATCCATTTTACCCAAGTGCAATTGCTATTGATTTGGACTATGGTACTGGTTAGTGTCATGTTGGCTATATTGCCTCAGAAATTTGCAAATATCAGCACCCCCTAATGGTTACAGGAGCTATTATTGATGTTTGTATTCAGCATATTAAGTATAGGGTGGACGTCTTTAAAGTAGGTTTTTATTCTGAAATCTGGATAAAAGGGCATGGTGAGCGGGAGCCAGAAGTGGTACGAAAAAGCAAAAGTGTGCGATGATTGCTTTGCATATTAGTATAAATTCTTTGTGAAGTACTCTAATATATTGGCACATCTCTGAGAAATCATAAAAACTTGCCACTTATTTGACTTTTTTGGCCGAGAAATTTAATAATTTTATTTGCATGCATTTTATGGTCAAATTATTAGCAATTTGACTTATTCTCAGAGCTATCGCAGCATCTAATCCATAGATAAACAGTATTTGTGTATTGACAGACATCTTTTATTAATTTAGTATTTGTATTTAATTGCCAAATATGCAAACTAGTTTTTAGATTTTTTCAATGACTAACTATTTAGATTTTTTCAGAATTTTTATTCATCAGACTTCAAATAAGATAGCCTAAGGATAGAATAATAAAAAAGGTTATGTTTAAAAGATGTTTGTCATATGCATTTCTGTGAAATACATGCAGGCATTAGAAATTATGCATTTTGAGACCTCGACAAAATATTTTGCAGTACGGACCGACCTAAACGGTAAATAACGTTTTTATTTTTTTCTGCGTGATGCATGATTAAACCCTTACGAAAATCCAGTGTTGCGAACATGCTTTGAGATCAGCTAGTTTGTTACTTTACTTCAGTATTTATTCAAGCATGGCTGAAAAACAGCTAAAACGAAGACTATACTTTCTGTGCTACTGATGTTTTTATACTCAATACGACAATGAAAAAGGTGAGTTAATACGATTTTTTATTTTATCGTTCGTTTTACAAAACAAACAGGGTTGGAATATGCGTTTTGACGCAGAAAGTTTGATTTTCGATTAGCAAAAATCAGATTTAGTTTTTGACAACATATAATAATAAAATTTTAAGTCCAGGAATCAACTCTAAAATACAGGTTAGTAGTCAAAGTGCTACTAAACAATATTACTTTTGGTTTTTTGTATGTTTCACTGTTTATTTCAATGTGTGCTTTTTACTTTTGGATGAGTACCGTGTATAATATGTACGCCGGCTTTTACATGTACGGCTTTGCTCGACTTTGTTTGTAAAATTTTGTTATAGATTCTGCCGTTTTTTTCGTTGTTTCAAGTAAACTTTATCTTCAAAAAACATCTGCTGAAGTCAATTCAGTCTATTTTCTATCTTTAATTTTGTTAGATTGTTTTTTGGCTTTTAGACACTTTCATTCAAGTTAAACAATCAGCTCCACTCCTTGGTCTGTTTTAAAAAAATAACTCTTTTGGCCCGCGGGCCAAGATATCGTAAAAAGCCGCCCGCTCGTGTAGCCAATCAAATTGCAGGAAATCACAAAATAACTCTAGTCGTGCACAAATAAAAAAATAATGTTTTTTACCTTCCCCATCTCATAGATTTACATTAAGTCAGTAAGGCCTGACCCACATGCTATATCATATTTAATATTACATGGAGGCTGCCCCATTATGAACAAAGGGGCAGTTGTTACAAAATATTGTTTTATTTTGTCAGACACCAATATGGCTTTTATTACCTATTACTAAATACTTAATATTCATGCCAAAAGCTGTAAGTATATTGTATCTTTCAATGCGCGTTAGGTAAGCATTACAAAAATTCTAATTTTCTATCTTTTATAAGTTTTAACGAGATTTATGAATGCATCTGAAAATAAGAAGTATTTATAGAAATTCTTCATTTTTGAGCATTATTTTGTGTTAAATATTGCTCTTAAAATTCAGGAAATCGTATTTCCCAGGCTCTAGATTTCAAAATTTTCCCGGGGAGGAACCCCCCGGACCCCCTAGTTGTCTCGCGCCCCCGGCGCTTAGCGTCGCCATCGGCGCCAATTGTTAATTGAATTTTCGGTTGATGCATCGGTCAGAAATTTGCCTAGATCCGCCCCTGTGACTGTCCAAAAATGTCTCACAGAAATTGGAATTTAAAAAAAAATGACCTGGCAACACTGAATGACGTGCGTACTTCACTGTAGTATGCGACCAATATCTCGATCTAAACACCTTCCTAAATCCTAAATATCTATATCAAAGCTGCAACTCTTTGTATTCATTTTGATACGAATATACACTGCGACTCACGATATTTGTTTTATAAGATATTTATGCCGTACGTATTCAAAATGAGCATTACTATTCATTAAAACTTACGAACATCAAAACAAAGTTGTGAGAAGATCTTTACGATGTTGATATTCGATGTTAGTCACATGACTGAAAATATATGGCGCTGTTCCATATTTCAGGCGGACCACGCTATTAATTTTAAAAATATGATAACACGATAAGACGTCGTTTTTAACTTAATTGGAAGTGGAAACGACATTCTTTAACCAAAAACAGCATAGGTAACAACAAGAGAATGTTTTAGTTAGAAAATAAACGAACTTGGTGTCATAGCTGAAGGATTTTTCAAAGAATACGTGGAACGTTGGAAAAGAGGGATTCTGGATTTCTAAAATGGAAAAGAATGGGAGATATTAGGCATTTGAAGGAGAACTGTTCGTAAATTATCATGATCAACGTCTATCAACATTTTGAGAAAGTTTACTTCGCCATATATCTTCAAAACTAGCAATGATGGATTCCTGGTAATCAATAATAATTCTAAAAGTACCTCCACTGGTGTCGTAGAATAAACGTTTGGAACTGAATTGAAGCAAAAAAATGCTTAAGAGCACAACAAGTCGAGACAGACAAGACAGACAAGTCGAGATCAACATGATAATTGTCTAATGCTGGGGAAAGGAACTTCTGATGAAAGGTTTTAGGTACCTGCCAAAGAAGTGGTAGAACGTCATTTAGATCCGTATTATTAGCAACCAACATGTCTTCATATGTGTCTAAATGTGCAAAAGAAACCTCTGATCCCTATTTCCGCTGTTACCAGCAGAACTCGTTTACTTTACCACTTTTTTGTCGACTCCTTAGCCTCGCCTGTCACATACCATCATTGAATATCAATAACCTAACGAATGCATGCATTTTCCAAGCTTTATCATGCTGATTTCGTCAGCCAGTCAAAAGGACAAACTTCCGTTGTGCTCACAAGCATTTTTTGCCTCAATCCAGTTCCAAACTTTCATTCCACGACACCAGTGGAGGTACTTCTAAAATTATTATTGATTACCAGGAATCCATCATTGCTGGGTTTGAAAATATATAGCAAAGCAAACTTTCTCAAAATGTTGATAGACGTTGATCATGATAATTTACGAATAGTTCTCCTTCAAATGCCTAATACCTCCCATTCTTATCTATTTTAGAAGTCCAGAATCCCTCTTTTCCACCGTTCCATGTATTCTTTGAGAAATCCTTCAACTATGACACCAAGTTCGTTTATTATCTAACTAAAACATTCTCTTGTTGTTACCTATGCTGTTTTTGGTTAAAGAATGTCGTTTCCACTTCCAATTAAGTTAAAAACGACGTCTTATCGTGTTATCATATTTTTAAAACTAATAGCGTGGTCTACCTGAAATATGGAACAGCGCCATATTTTTTCAGTCATGTGACTAACATCAAATATCATAAATATCTTATAGATATCTTATAAAACTAATATCGTGAGTCGCAGTGTAGACTCAAACATCAGGCTTGAGTAGGACCCTAACCTTTGAGATTTAATGAGAATAATGCACATGTTACAACTTACCTTTTTGTAGTGTTATAAAGCACGCATTTCATACATCAAGGTTAAATCACTTGTTTATTGATCGGTGCATAAATCACAACTAACTAGATACATGTTCTGGTTGATTGATATATATGATAATTAAGTATTAAAAAGATCAAGTTACTACATCCCTCCCCTTTCAGTTAGATTTCCTAATACTCTTAGTTCTTCATTAATTAATAATCAACTAATATATATTTTTTTATGCTCTCTCATCGTTCATTACTTGTCTTTTCTCAAGTTTGTTTTTCAAGCGTTCTGATCTTCTTGGTTTCTGCTCAGGCTTCTCAGGCTGTACATGTTGTGGTTCAAGCTCTGGCTGTTGTTGCTCCTCAGTACTATCGTTGGGTTCTGCGATGTTGGTTGGTGTAGCTGTGGGCTGTTCTATCTCAGTTGTATCTGGTATGTTAACAGTTGGTATGTTGTCATTTGATAGTAGGTTTGGTTCATTAGGTTTCGTAGTTCGTAGAAGTCTGAATTTGCTTGCATCTCGGCAAATGTTTCGTTCGTCTTTGATTCTCTTTGCGTTGATCTGTGATCCTTTAATCTCAGTGACGACGTATACGTACGGTTCGTGCGGTGTTTGTCCTTTGCGTTTATTCTCGCGTTTGACCAGAACGGCGTCACCTTGTTTCAGTTCGTGGGTCTTGGTATTGTGTCGTTTGTCATGGTACTCTTTGCACTTGCTCTTGTACTTGGAATCGTTTTCTCTCACTTTCTTGTTGTCTTGATGCGTTTCTGTTGGAAAGTGGTCCAGCCTCGTTCTTACCTCTCGGTTCATCATTTGCTGGTATGGTGGTGCTTCGTTGCTGGGTGTGGAGTGCTTCGGTATGCTTGCAACATATCGTAGATGGCTTCGTCTGGGTTGGTGCGGTCATGTCGCGCGATAGTCATAATCTTGTTGACTAGCTTGTTGAATCCTTCCACTTGACCTTGTGCTTTCGGGTGTCGTGGTGTGATACGTCTGTGCTGGAATCCTGATTCTCGTGCGAAGTCGTTGAATGCCTGCGAGTTGAACGGTGGTCCTATGTCGCTCTGGAGGGTTTGGGGAACACCGTGTGTCGCAAAGATTTTCTTCAGCTTCTTTCTGGTCGCTTCGAATGATGTTGTAGTCGTAAATTCTACTTCTGGGTATCTGGAATATTGATCTATTACCACGAGTGCGTATCTGCCGTTTGGGAATGGTCCACAGAAGTCTACTTCTACAGTTGTCCAGGGTTTGCTTGGGAGTTCTGTCATCTTTGCTGGTTCTGTGTGCTTCGTTTCCGTGGAGATTTGGCATTCAAAGCATCTCTTCACTGAGTCCTCGATTTCCACGTTCATCCCTGGCCACCAATACTTATGTCGGATCATTTCTTTGGTCTTAGATAGTCCTAAGTGTCCTTGCTTGTGCGCGATTCGTACGATCTTTGCTCTTAGATTTTCTGGAGGTACGATCTTGTTCAGTCGAAGGATGACGTTTTCCGATTCGTACAGTTCTCCTTGTATGTCGATGTATGGTCTTAGGATTGGATCCTTCTTGTCCCAAGCACCCGTGCGCATGGCGTGTTTAAGATGCTGTAGTTCTGCGTCTTGTTCGGTTTCAGTTGCGATTTTCTCTAGCACGACTGCATGGTCAGCTTGAGTAACTGCTCTCACGTGTTTCTCGACTCCAGTCCTTTCGCTGTCTGGCAGGGCGTGTCTGGACATGTAGTCAGTGACGTTCTCTTTGCCAGGAATATGGATCATTGTGAAGTCCAAATTCTGCATCTTCATGATTAGCCGTTCAATTCTCGGTGGTAACTTGGCTTGAGGGTTGTTGAAGAGTGGTAAGAGGGGTTTATGGTCAGTTGCGAGTTGGAAATGTTTGCCTCCTAGTAGGTACATCTGTAGGCGTGATGTTGTGAATTCAGCTGCTAGGGTTTCGCGTTCGATCTGGGAATATCTGCTTTCTGTGTCGGTAAGTGTGCGACTCACGTAGTGTACGGGCTGGTAACCATGTTGAGTTTTCTGGAAAAGTGTTCCTCCCAGTCCGGTTGAGCTACCGTCACAGATGATGAGTGTGTCTCGCTCTGGGTAGTACGGTATCAGTACTGGCGCAGACGTGATTGCTTGTTTGAGGTCGTCGAATGCGGTTTTCTGTTCGTTTGTCCATTCGAATTTCGCGCTATTTCTTGTCAATCGTCGTAGAGGCTCACAACGGCTGGAAAAATTGCTGATGTACCGGGATAGGTACGCTAGCATTTGCAGGAATGATATTAGTTCCTCGCGTGTTCTCGGAGGTGTGCATTCTTGCACAGCTCGGATTTTGTCGGGGCTTGGTTTTAGTCCTTCCGCGGTGAACATATGGCCGTGGAAAGTCATGCTCGTTTTCCCAAATTCACATTTCTCTTTACGTAATGTAAGATTATGGTTTTCAATTCGTTGTAACACTGCCTGAAGGTTTTCATTGTGGTCCTTCCAGTCAAGTCCTCCGATCATAATGTCGTCGCGGTTGTTCGGCACTCTCGGGATACCGGATATGATCTTTGCGATTTCTGCGTCGAAGAGGTCTTGGCTGTTGAGTCCACCGAAGGCAAGTCTCTTGTATCGGTAATTACTCCATGGTGTCGAGAATGTCATGATCCGGCGAGATGGCTCATCTAGAAAGAATTGGTGGTACCCGTGGTTGAGGTCGAGTTTACTGAAAACTTTGCACCCTTTGAACTCTCGAATGAAATCTTCGGTTATTGGGGCTTGCACTTGGCGTGTGCGGAGCATTGATTTATTGACTAATCGTAAATCCAAACAAGCACGAATATCTTTCGGGTTTTTTGGTTTGGGTTGTACGACCAGTGGTGAGCACCACGTAATAGCTTCGTGTTCTGGTACTGGCTCGATTATGTCGTTCTCTTCGAATTCTGCTAATCGTTGCTTCAATGGCTCAGTCAACTGGTACGGAACTCGTCGAGGTTTCTGTGCAATGGGTGTTGCGTCTTCTTTCATAGGTACAGCTATCTGTATTTCTTCTCCGTCACGCATTGCTTTTCCGATGCCCGTAAATCGTTGTTGGTATTTGTCTATGATTTGATCCAGTTCAGTTTTCTTCCGATCAGATTCCTGCTGTTTATTGACTGCTCTGACCGTTGTATTGGGGCTTTTAAGGCCTCCTGTCACGTCAATCAGCAACATTCCTTGCGCTTCGAGTGTTTGTCTACCGATTAATGGTGGAGAGTCTATCTTTCCTTCGATAACGAGCATAGTTGTAGAAACAGTTCGTGTTTCATTCGACATTTCAACAGCTACCTCTCCGATTACCGGTAATTCCTCTTTAAGGGCCTTAAGTTTAACATTCGTATCTTTAATCTTCAGTTCCGGTGCTTGTTCTCGAAGGTTCGCGAATTGGCTTTCGTCCATAATGTTCGTATCAGATCCACTGTCTGGTTCAGCTACGATATGTATCCCGTTTATTTGTATTGTACATGTTTTCCATTTATCAGCGTGATTTTTGCTCGTGTGGTGCGTTTTGAGATGAGTCAGGAAATACTCGTCGTCACTTGAGCTGTCATCGCGGCGGTTATTGCCAACATGTCGTGTGCGTCTGGTTTGGCTTGTTTCGCGCCTGTCATCGCCGCGGTACTCTCGTTTATCTCGAATGGTCTTCGATTCCGTGCGATATCGATTATGACCGTGGCGCTGTTTTTGGTTACGATTGTCGTTGTCGTGTTTAGTTTTTCTAAAGCATACTCGCGCGTAGTGGTTTTTCTTTCCGCATTTATTGCACGTAGCACCGGTCGCAGGACAGGCAGTGTGTGTCGTTGAATTCCCGCAGCGTCCACATGCGTCATTCTTAGCTGGCTGTCGTGTAGGGTTTCTCAGGGCCAGTTTCTTTATTCTTTCGTGTGCGATCTCTTCGTTTAGTCTCTTGTTGATAGCACCAGCTTGTTCGGTTGTTTGTTCATCGATAGCTGTCTCGGTTAAGATTCTTTCTAGTGCCCAGTTTTCGCGTATTGCCTTGCTTCGGATCTTTTGATTTAGCATTGTTCGTATCAGATGATCACGAATGGCATCGTCTTCATGGTCTGCATAGTCGCATTTCTTTGCGATGTAGCGTATCTTGGCGTAGTAGTCAGCTAATCGTTCGGAGCTTTGTTGTTTTAGTTCACTGAGTTGAAAGCGAGCGAAGTCCTTGTTTTTCTTGCGAATAAAATGGTTGTCTATCTTGCGGATAAGTAATTTATACGGGTCATCATCTTTCTGTTCCTGTTAAATCGGGAAGCGCGTCATCGACATCGACTAAATCTTGTCCACCGTAGATCAGGAGTCCATCCTTTTTAGTTTCAGGGTCAGTGATACCGAAGAATCGAAACTGTCTCTCAATTTCCTTCTTATACTTTTGCCAGTTTACCGCCGTATCATTGCTGTCTGTCTGTTTTATAAACGGTTTTATTGTAAGGTTTCTGTGTATTGTGGCACTGCCGGGTGTTGTGCTTGATGGTGTGTCGGTCATCCTTTCCGCAATTTTGTTTGATCCTCGTCGCCAATGTAGTGTTATAAAGCACGCATTTCATACATCAAGGTTAAATCACTTGTTTATTGATCGGTGCATAAATCACAACTCACTAGATACATGTGCTGGTTGATTGATATATATGATAATTTAGTATTAAAAAGATCAAGTTACTACACTTTTAACTTGTTCAAGCAACGTGTACAAACCGCGCGGGTTTTAATTGATCTTTGATTTCTTTTGTATACATTCAAAAAAAGTACCACAACACACAAGCGTAAAGCCAGGATAAACCATAAAACTTTGCGTGTGTGTTGGGATACAGTTTTCACCACATTCGCTCAGACTTAAAACTTCTACAAGACGACAACTTCTTTTAGCTTCAGCAATCCGTTCTCTTTCAGCCGTGGGTTGGTTGTTTGCAATAAAGCGAGCAACCATGACACACAAATCGTTTCTTTTTATTACTTGGAACAAGCGTTCAAGAAGATTTAGTCCGCAAATGTTATTTGGTCCAATATAATTCAGTTTCTCAAGGTGACGGAATAATTTCAACGTTGTGTCGAGCGATTCCATTTTGCCAGCTGGAATGGCTGATGTTAACAGGTATTTTAGCTCTTCGGCGTCTTTCATTGTAACCTGACGGGACAGCTGCAGCATGAAGCCACGATATTTCAAATCTGGTAATATCTTTTCGATTTTCGACATTGATTTTTGTCGTTATTTACGTTAATTCGTTAATTCCGAGCAGCGGCCATTATTCCAGCAAGATACCTCTAGCAAGATCGTGGTGGAAAGTATAGCAAAACAGTAGAGTTCCACTGCGTGCGAGCATAGTTAGGCGACCTATGGTTCAGCGAAGTTAACCAATTTATCTTCAAATTTTTGCATTGAATTGCACAAAATAAAGCAAATAGTTATGGATTTGTTGCGCCAGTATAGTATTTATTCTTCGGAAAGTGGTCTTCAAAGTCCTTAAACAGTCGAAGGCAAAAGGAGCGTCGAGCACATTAAAATATCTGGATCATTGAAATTCCTTTGTACACTTCTGTCGCCAGGTGAAGGAAAGGCGTTTAGCTTAAACAGTGGATAAGTCGATTTAGAAAACACGTTTGCATCTTGTAGGTAACCCAAAAATCAGTTTTACTAAAAAATATTTATTTTTATTTATTTGTATCAGTTTGTTCTTCTCTGCAGGTTAAAAAACTTTGCTGGTGTTCATTCAGTGTACAAAACGTGTTGCATATTTTCGATTTATCCATCGTTAAGTTAATTGTCTTTGATTCAACTGGCCCTGCAGTAGTAGATTGCATACGATTATTCTTTAATAAAGGACTGTATGTGAGTATTTATGATTAAAATACATTTACTTGCTGTATATAAGCAGGTGTTTGTCATTTGGATTGTTATTGTAGGTGTTTTACTTTAATGTACTTGCGGGACTTTTTCTTGGTAGAAGAGAATTGACGATTTGCAAACTTTATGCTGTAATGTATATGCATCCTGACAAAAAACTTCTGGAGATATGCCAGTGGAAACTGAGCACATGCATGAAATGGCACTGGGATTCTTTCAATGACTTTTAAAATATTTGCCCCAACATTTGAATTTTTTGTGGTAACAGAAAAGCACTTAACTGAGCTTAATGATGTATTCCAAATAACATGAGTAGGGGACTTTAAGCAATCAAAGTGTGGTTCTTTATATGCTTTAAAAAACAGAACTCAAGTCTGGTCGTCATCCTTTAGAATTAGAACTACTGACAGCAGAACAGTGGTTTCTTGTTCCACCTTTTAACTTAAACTTCTTTTTTTCTGCCATTTGCAAACGCTCTAAGAATATAGATAGCACAACTTGTAATTTCTTGATAACAGTACTCTTTACAATGTATATTTCTAAAACTATTCGAAATTGATATGTGTCAACATTATTAACAAGTCATTTCTATTTATAGCTATTTATAATAGCTATATAAATAATTATTTATAGTTACAAATAAATAAATAGTAGCTGAAAAACAAATTTTACAAAATAAAACATTTACAAATCAAATGGTTTTTGAATTGAACTCCTTACAGTCCCAGAATAAATCCACCCCAACAGGTGCCTTGAAAAAACTTTGATGATTCCAAACCAGCACCAACACAATCAAATTTAATGTTATAAATTTAGCAGTAAGCAAGGAACACATTACCATAATGGCACAGAACAGATATATTTTGTTATAATGCCTTGTGGGTTCAACATGACTATTATAAATTCAATTTGATTGTGTTTAAGTACCCTTCGTAGCAAACATAGGCTTATGTAAGCATGCAAATTCAAAAATGGTCTGCAGTTTTTTGAGACACCCTGTACAACTATTCCCAGAGATCAAGACGGACGTTCACTTCCTAAAAATAGGAAAAGTCTGTTTACTTGAAAATACTTAACGAAAAAAACGCATGAAGAATTTGTTTACTGAACAATATAAATTATATTTTATTTATTTAGATATTGAACCTGCCACATAATAAATGTCCACCGTATATACTTGTTCCTGTCAGTGTCGGGTAAAACTAACAAAGTACATACTCAGTAAAACACTGCAGGGCGATGAAAATTTATCACGCTGATTGTGGATGCTTTTGTTTGACTTTTACGTTTAATTTACATGAGAATTTCAAACGAAAGTGGTTGGCTTTTTCGAACGTAAACACAAATACATACAAAACGCGCAGGGCTACATTTGTCATATTTTAAAACATTTCGGTACAAAACTTTGCAATTTTACTAATTTCAAAATCCTCTTTTCAGCTGTTCTAAAAAGTTCTGTTCATTTTGGCTGGATCAAAATTTAGACTCACGGTTTATAGCTACCTTTTATAAAATGTTAATAACTAGCTATCAAAAAGATATAGTTTCGACACGTTCAAGCACGTGGTTATATATAAACCACGGCAATCAGACAACTTCGGGAAATGCAAAATAAAACAAATTCCGAAATTGGACATCTTGTACTGTTGATATTCAAGAAAAAAACAAGAAAAGAAGAACACAAGATGTCCGTATACTACAAAAGACATACTGCGAAGAATAACGTCGTGTAAACTTAAAACATTAGCTATGAAAACAAGTGATAGAGTTGAAATATCACCGCAAAAATGGTCAAAAATCTCCGCACGAGTCAGAACAGGTGTGAACACGAGTCACACAAGTAGCGAACACGAGTGCATGAACACGAATAGAACACGAGTGAACTAAACTACCGAAACTTATGTGTACATAAATACCAGAGCAAGCTGCCTGTAAAATCAGTGCAAGTCAAAGTTTCATTGCCACTGGATAAAGTAACAACTGAACTTGAAAGACACAAATCTCTTAGGAAAAAGGAGCTCGACATAAAACGTATGTCCCATGCGTCATCATTTTGGTAGCTTGATTCAGAAATATAGATTGGTAAATCTCGGTGTAGAAACGTGTTGATTGAAATTACAATATTTCGACGGAAACTTAACCATTTTTAAATCTCTTACAGATGCCTTCTTCTATCAAGTTGTCATTGGTTTCTATGTTGATTTTATGTGTCATGTTCCAGCACGCCACAGCTGGATGCGGGCTATGTGTATATTGTCGTTGGTCATGTTATTGGGGTCGCTGTTGGTTTCGTTGCTACCTCGGTTACTGTTGCAGTGGAGTGGGCAAGCGAAGTATTGAAGCACCAGATGAGGGTTCAAACGAAATGCCATTACCTTCGTCGTTTGGTGAGTACGATCTGAACAAGGATGGCGGTGTTACACTCGAAGAACTGGCCAAGGCCCTCAAGGTAGAGGAACATGCAAGTGGCACTGAAATGGCTTTTCGCAGAGCTGACAGGAATAGTGACGGCCAACTCAACTGTGAGGAATTCGAGGAGGCACCTTTTCTTTTCAATCATCAACCAACATGTTGACTGTAAAACTGTATCGTTTACGCACGTATATCATTAATTTGAAAAATCTGTTAGACTCAAGTAATGATCAATATGTAGTTTAATAGTTTCGCACATACGTATATGCTTCTAATTAACAGTTTTTACCTATATTTGTGTGTTACACTAAAACCTAATTTACAACTTATTCGTAAAATAAAAACTGACATTTTGATTTTATGTTTCCTGGTTTACATATTAATAAAATACGTTGGCAGCGTTTCAATAAAGCTTAGCACGATGAAGCTTACTCCAAGTGAGCTGAAAGAAACATATCAGACCAACGCGACTAGTGGCGTGAAACTCTTTCGGTTTGTGAAGGGCTCCTCTACCTAGCTTTCGATTTGCCGATTGTATGAATTTCGTAATTTTCGTTAATTAATTTGCAGACGATTTGACTGACAAAGCTCGTCTTTTCCCTACATGAACTCTGTAATATCGAAGAGGTTTGCGAAAGTGGGGGACGAGTCCCAGCTCCACACACGCCAGTCAGACCAGCTTTAAGTTTGTAGTTTCCCAACATTAAAATTATCATAAAAGACTATCTTTTATCCTAATGGTGAGGGAAAGGGAATCGCTTGATAGTTTAATTTGCAGTAAATTATACTAAAGCTGTTTTAGCAAAGGTGGAGGTATATACAGTGCCTCAAAAGAAACGAATCGAATTTCAACATACTATTACGCATAAATTCAAGCGAAAACAGGGTTAAATTTTCGATATTAACAAATACCACGATTTCAACTATTCAATGATATACTGTAGGATAAGGAGAAGAAATGAGCGAAAACGAGTTAACTGAAATTGAATGAATTGCATTTTTTCGCCTCTGAGAATTGAGTGTAAGTCTCTTGGGTTAATTAGTGCAGTTTGTTTTGTTGCTTATGCTTGAATGTGTCGCCAGTGAAAACAAGGGTTAACATTGCAGTTACGTACGAATAATTCATTTTATATAATACCTTGTTAAATTATGGTCACGTGCCATATTTATTAAAAAGTATCATCTCCCAAGAGTGGAATGGTACGCCTACTAACTACATACGCATACTAACATACTAACACTCTCCAGAGTGCAATAGTGCTATACGTTTCGTACTATTGCACTCTTTCTGTTTTTCAATAAATCCCATCCGTCAGAACGCTCCTGGGGCCGTGATCGCAGTTTATTTACATCCAATTCTCGACGTGAGGTAAATGCGATTTAATGCAAGCACTACTCGTCAAAGTAGACTCAAAATGGTGGGAGCTTGTATATACCTGCTTTGGTGGGGGGAAAAACGACATTTTTGAACTCATTCAGGATTCTGACGCTGAAAATACAAAAAAGCGTGTAAAATACGCCGTTTCTCGCCGGTATTTAAAAATTATGATATATTTAAGAAATATAAAACATTTTCCGTGTTGATATGTATAGGTTATCATATGAGAGGCGAGGTGATATCAGTTTTATATCCTCGCTTCTCATATGATAACCTATACTTATCACATACTTGTGCCTTTATCTAGAGCAAAATAAGATTATATTTTCAAATTATTTATACTTCGAGTATATTTCAGAATGAAGGCAAAATTATTGTTATTACAGTACGCTAATCAGGTAGAAATTACAAAAACAAACCAAAAATGACTTCTCTTTTAATAGCTGCAAATTTCTTTGTGTTATTTTCCTTGTATTATTTTATATTTTTATTGTTATCTCTCTATCGATCCTTCAGTCGGACGCCATCTTTTTTTTGAGCGGGACAAAAAATGATATCGCGGGACAAAAAACGATATCGCGGGACAAAAAACGATATCACGGGGAATATCGTTTTTATGTTACCGTCTTATCGCCCAGATAAAGGCACAAGTATGTGATGAACAGTTATATCAACACGGAAATTGGAAACTGCAGAAAAACGAGAAATTATGTGTTTATTATAAAAGTTGTTTAAAAGTTGTTCGGTATTATATAAAACAAACAATGAATGTTTTTATTCGTGCAATGGTAAGAATATTTTCATTCAGGGAAAGATGGAATGTTCTATTCAACTTAACATTCACTATTTTTATTTTATATTAGAAGGATGATTCAGTTCATTACATAACAACGAATACTTGTTATTTCTAGAAACTGGAAGGAAACTTCGTTAATGTTTAAAGCTACCTTTTATAAAATGTTAATAACTAATTAGCAAAAAATGTAGTTTCGACACGTTCTTGCACGTGGTTAAGTGCTTCTTTTAATTCGCAATGGATTAATCAACCAAAAGTAAAAAAATGCAATTGTCACACCGTTTTTCATCCTAGTCGTATTTCCTCATTCCGCCTCCTTATTGCACGAAAATTGTGTCACACAGTAGCTGTAAGAGTCCGATCTAACATTTCTACATTCAGGTGCCCTTTTTGCTGATTTCTTGGTACCGTTTTGGCACGCTAACCCGAGCCTGGTAAGAAACATTAATTACGTTTAAACGGTGCCGGACAAATTGAGAGCCGTTTATTTCAACGAGTTTGTGTATTCCCATGCTCAAATTCGTGTTTATAATTACCTTTTCGTTCGCACGTTTCAAACTCATTCCCTAATGTAAAAAGTAGTGTCAGCACACATTACAGTTAAAGTGCCTTAGTGGGAAAACAGATAGAAAATTATTTTGGTACCTTACTATGTAGAGTTGCAGTTTAGAAGACATTTATACAAAAGACAATCATTACAATCTTATTGTTTGACGCCTATTTAACTCGCCTTAGTTTTCAGCGGAACTTCAGATTCGATAAAGACAACTGATGACTTGATGAGTCTACTTGTTCGTTCTCGTGTTACGGCCCAGGTTAACTATTAGACACATCCAGTCTATTATAATGGTCCGACGACGGTAGTGCTAGATGAACTGAAATCGAAACCTCACTATTAGACGTCATTCGCCAGTCAACCCTCAACAATGCGCTATTAGACCTAAAGAAAATTATGTGTCATGTGCTACATATTATTAATAAGACGGAAATTCTATTTTGTTTTTACTCATTGTCAGCAGCCCTTGTGAAATTCAGCCACCACTGGTGATCAAAGGGTTCCCAACACGATATCTCTAGTTTAGTATATATATAAACCACGGCAATCAGACAACTTCAGGAAATGCAAAATAAAACAAATTTCGAAATTGGACATCTTGTATTTTCGATATTCAAGAAAAAACAAGAAAAGAAGAACACAAGATGTCCATATAGAAAAAAAGACATACTGCGAAGAATAACGTCGTGTAAACTTAAGACATGAGCTATGAAAACAAGTGATAGAGTCGAAATATCACCGCAAAAATTGTCAAAAATCTCCTCACGAGTCAGAACAGGTGTGAGCACGAGTCACAAAAGTAGTGAACACGAGTGCATGAACACGAATGGAACACGAGAGAACACGAGTGAACTAAACTACCGAAACTTATGTGAATTTGAATCGAAACATTATTTGGAGAAAAAAACTGCCCTCGCGTATCTTGCATATAACTTTTCACATAGATTTGCGCGACCCACATGTCGACTGCTGAGAGCAATAGAAATTTCTATTTTCGGCAACGGATATTGAGTTTATGTAATGTAAACCAACTTATCAAATACATCACCATCTATTGTTTTCAACGCAATCAAATAAGGTCAATTACTGGTCAAACACACACAAAATGAAACCTCAAAGGCAGGCCCTCTCTCATCATGTAGTCACTGATTGAGCATTTAGTTTTTGTGAGACATGAAGACAGGAAAAAGGCGTTTGATGTTGGATTGATGTTTTGTTTAATTAGACCTCATAAAGTGCATAAACATGAGTGCATAAAATGTAGTTTACTGCATGTGATCGAGTGCATCATATAAATATATATACGCATCTCTCAAGTTAAAGGATTAAGACAATGAATGTGTTGCATATATCCGACCACAAAGCTTAATCAAGCAAATGCTTAAGGTTTGTCAGAATACCAATTTCCAGATGAAGTGAGATATTCCCTGGACTGCCAAAATATTTTCAGGTTTATTCTTAGACCAGGATTTACTGCGTGGTTAAACACTATAATTGTAATTATATTTTTTCTTATTAGAGAATAACATGATCTCTCTATTGAGAAACACGCAATTAGGTCACAGCCTGCTGAAACGGACGTAAGTATCAACACTGGTCTTCAATTATATGCTTTAATTTCGAAAAGAATTTACTAGCTCATCGAAAGAATCTTAAATAGTAATACCATGTAATAAAGAAAACTAGGCATCCAAAGATAGTGCAGTTGCAAGTTAGATAAATGTAGAAGAAAGTGACAACATGTAGCGGTATACAGGCAAAATATTGATGCCAACATGGCTAACAATAACAAGTCCGTCAACTATTTTTAAAAATTTCAAAACGTTTCAAGTCAAGTCTTTTAAATATGTAAACATATACTGCCATCAAACTACATCGGGATTATGACACTCTCTAATGGATCTTTGTTTAATATATAATGGGATAATGTGCACATTAACAAAAAGTAAGAAAAATTTTTCAGTATTCTTTCTCATAGATAAAGATAAACTTCGGAAATCTTCAGAAGTTTGTGTGCGCATGTTCACAGCGAGCGATTTTAACATTGCCTGATCTAGTTAATGTGGTGCCAAAGAGTTCTTTATTTTAGAAAAAGGCGGTAAAGTCCGTTCTGCGCTTTTTGTGAACAGTCTGAGCATAACAGAGTTTGTATTATGAACCACCTCACCAGGAATTTGAATATAATTAAGCTTTTATCATAACAAGGTCATGTGAAATGAGACACGCGTCTGGGAATTTTAATTGATTAAGCTCTTTATTTTGAAAAAAAAAGAGTTTAATCAAATTAAAATTCCAGGAGAGACGGTTCACAATACAAACTTTGTTTTGCCCAAAAAATATGAGCAGAATGGACTTTACCGCCTCTTTAAAGGTAATGTTGGTTGGTATGATTGCTCAAATTTCCTATCTTTCGAAATTTTTCTGAATTGACACTCCGGTTCATATTCATTTACATGCGTAGCGAACCAGAACAGTGGCAGATATCAAATTTGTACATCATATTTTACAAAGTTTAAAATCGAGACGCAGCTAAAGTGCACGTAGTGCATGTAGCTAAACAAATCAAAATTGTAAAACATTTCTTTGCTTACTGTTGTGTGTTCAATCAAAGTCAATAACAAGGCGGTCCAATTGGCACTCTACGGTTGTGGTAGTATCTTCAAATATTTTTTTGCTGCTAATACCTTCAGGCTAGAAATTTTTTTCTCTACAATCTTTTACTTTGTGTATGGCCACATATATATATATATAAAGAATGACACAAAAACTTAATAAGTTTTGTTTGGCATATTTATTACTATATAGTTTCGTATACGCAATTAACGTAGCACTCCTCAGATAAAATAGCCCGTGTTTGCCCTCTAGCTTCTAACGAACTTTTTAAACATGTACAGATGGTATATATGCTTATCTAATTACAGGTCAACCTGTATATATATATATATATATATATATATATATATATATATATATATATATATATATATATATATATATATATATATATATATATATATATATATATATATATATATATATATATATATATATATATATATATATATATATATAACAGTTCGTTTCTAGGATTTTTAGAACAAAAAAGTTATCAAGTGAGACGATCTTCAGGAAGTATGTTTAATGTTCCTTAGGGTTTGATATCTA
Organism: Muricea muricata; assembly: GCA_963855995.1. NCBI lineage: Eukaryota > Metazoa > Cnidaria > Anthozoa > Malacalcyonacea > Plexauridae > Muricea > Muricea muricata. The sequence continues at coordinate 113,829,694 of OY979716.1, forward strand.
TAGGTTTATCTATAGTGTGTATTTGATGTTTGATTGATGTTCGCCCAATTAAAATTTATGAAATGCATGAGATGCTTGGCATTGCTGTTTGAATAGCATTGCTAATTTGAGAGTCAAAACCCTTTGTAGTGATACTCACTACTTAGTTCGTAGTCAGTTTCAAATTTTCGGCGCAGAATAAGACTTAAAGGTATGTTTTTTCAGTGACCCAAACGCCTCGACCGTTCGTGGCCACTTATCACATTATGACGCCATACTGTGTATGTATAACTGACTGTAGTGTTTCAATAAGAGAACATTTCATGTTTATAATTCCTAATTGCGAAAAACTTAAAACATATGAAATGAAAAACTATATCTCTATAGACTCTTATTCTACACTGAAAACTTCAAATATAATACAAAAAAACGCAATAAGGAAATAGACGTTATTAAGTTTATTGTGCTAATAATTTGCAATTATTGACAAGATCAACCTGATAACATCCTCAAGGCATGGCGCCAAACTGAAACGGTCGTTGAAGGTTGCTTCGTAAATTTGCGAACAAGACCATCTTAAGTTGTGTAATTAAAAAATTAAAAATTCAAACGGTGTACATAAGTACCAGAGCCAGCTGCCTGTAAAATCAGTGCAAGTCAAAGTTTCATTGCCACTGGATAAAGTTACAGCTGAACTTAAAAGAAACAAATCTCTTAGGAGAAAACAGCATAACATAAAACGTATGTCTCATGCGTAATCATTTTGGTATCTTGATTCGGAAATATAGATTGGTAAATCTCGGTGTAGAAACGTGTTGATTGAAATTACAATATTTCGACGGAAACCTAACCATTTTTAAATCTCTTACAGATGTCTTCTTCTATCAGTTGTCGTTGGTTTCCATGTTGATTTGATGTGTCATGTTCCAGCATGCCGCAGCTGGATGCGGGCTATGTATATATTGTCGTTGGTCATGTTATTGGGGTCGGTGCTGGTTTCGCTGCTACCTCGGTTATTGTTGCAGTGGAGTGGGTAAGCGAAGTATTGAAGCACCAGATGAAGGTTCAAACGAAATGCCATTACCTTCGTCGTTTGGTGAGTACGATCTGAACAAGGATGGCGGTGTTACACTCGAAGAACTGGCCAAGGCCCTCAAGGTAGAGGAACATGCAAGTGGTACTGAAATGGCTTTTCGCAGAGCTGACAGGAATGGTGACGGCCAACTCAACTGTGAGGAATTCGAGGAGGCACCTTTTCTTTTCAATCATCAACCAACATGTTGACTGTAAAACTCTATCGTTTACACACGTATATCATTAATTTGAAAAATTGGTTAGACTCAAGTAATAATCAATATGTAGTTTAATGGTTTCGCACATACGTATATGCTTCTAATTAACAGTTTTTACCTATATTTGTGTCTTATACTATAACCTAATTTACAACTTATTCGTAAAATAAAAACTGACATTTTGATTTAATGTTTCCTGGTTTACATATTAATATAGTACGTTGGCAGCGTTTCAATAAAGCTTACGATGAAGCTTATCCCCAGTGAGCTGAAAGAAACATTAGACCAACACGTCTAGGAGCGTGTTAAACTCTAATATAAGATTTATTTTCAAAATTATAACAAAAATATAAGATGTATTTTCAAAATTACTTTGCAAACTCATCTATAAAATTGAAGAGTTTCACAAGCTATTTATAAAATTTGCGTCCGTGTTGTATCACTATTTGATATATGAATATATTTATATATACCTCTATTCTATATATTTTAGGGACTAGACCTGGGTGGCTATATATCGGCAATCACTCTGGTCTAGGCATTCACACACCCCATTCAAGCACCCGGGTTTTGCCAACATCAAACATACACCAATATTTTATCATTCAATTTAATTTATTTAATATCACTTCAATCTATGTCATATTATTTCATTCAAATTCATACATTTTTTCACGTCATCATGCACCACCTTCTTTTAGGTGACACCCTACGACATATACCCTTCACCAAGGGCACAGTTATTTAAACTATTTTCCAGGGTCCGAATGTCTGCAACATTCTCCTCTAATCGAAATAATTTACACATATATGATTAATCTGTAAAAAATTAAAAAATCAACACAGATTAATTGCATGTACATCACCCAATAAATATCACCCACCACTCTCACTTCATATTTAGTTAACCTAATTTGCGTAGAGACTGGCGGAGGTAAACATGGAGATTGACAACCCAGTCTCTGAAACAGAGCTGGCAGCAATTCTGGCTCAGTCTGACCCAGATATCGATAACCTTTTTGGTAATCCACCATCCTCTCAAGCCCTATTCCTGTCCCAAGATACCACCACACACGCAACCGGCCCAACCCAACATATCAACGTAGCCCCCTTTCAATTAATCCCTCCACACAACTCACCAATATTAATTTTGAGCCCTGACCCAAGTCCTTCCCCACGACAGCTGACCACCACCACCACACACTCACAACCCAGCAACGTGACACCTAGCATCAACACCCAAATCCCATCAGAAACCTCAACCTCAACAACCTACCCCGAGACCCAACCAAACCCTAACCTGGCCCCTTCCAACACATTCCCTCAACAGAACCAACCTACACTAAGTTTAAACCCTATCCCAAACACATCGCCTCAACCATCAACCACCTCCCCTTGCCCACAACTCACCAACCCATTACCCAACACCTCTAATACCCACACAACACCTCAACTCAAAACCCCCCAAACATCTCACATCACATCCTCCACAGCCACCAAACATACCATCTCCACCACAGTCCAGAGATTGGTTGAACTCAACCATCTCAAATCACAACACAATCGACAACTTACCATCTTCTCGAAACACATCGCCAACCACATCACCCCATCAGGACTAACCATCACCATGCAACCCTGGGTAGAATTGTCCCAAAAGCACAAAGAGGCTTGGGACAACAGTCTCCAGGACTGCATGTCCACTCTCACCAACATCCTCCACCAACACCACACAGAATAGCTAGAGAAGGTGCAAAATGAGATATCATCTCATTCTTCTAGCATCAACCAGCAATATCCCAAGGATGTGTCAAAGACCATCCTGGAAATTGCCACCACCACCATACCACACAAGCCGCAACGCCGGTCACGCCCCAAACCCAAAAGGAAACCAACGATCCAACCACCATCCACCAAATTAACAAACCACACACTCCATCCAAACACCACCGTCTAAACGAACCAAAACTACCGAGGTTATTCCTCAACACCAGGGTTTTCAAACCAGGCCACATCGCCAAAACCAACCAAACAAACCACCCAATTCACCTGTACCCACCACTCCACTACTACCACCACCAGTGTCCAACGTGACACGAGAAACAATCTGCCGGCGCCTGGAGGGAAACCAATCCAAGTTCCCCGTCATATATGGCATGTTGATGAAAGTAGGGCAATAGGCTCCTTCTTTCATGAACGTGCCCAAAGGAAAGCCACCCACAAAAACCACGATAAAAAACACTATCGCCAAAAAATTGTGAATCACACCAGCAACAATCTCATAGTCAATCTAACTAATCACAAATTAGAACCACCACATCAATCCATGCTCTCAAAGGGCCTCAAATTCGTACCAACACCGGACAGAACATGTCTTAAAACAATCGTCAATTCTTTTAAACAATTCAGACGATCTATGTACATACATTACCATTTCTGAAATTCACCCAATAATCAGCCCAGTCCATTCAAATCCACTAGTACATGGAAACCACCTCTGCCGGACAACCCCAATTTGATCTCTTACATCTGTTCTGTTGCAGAGTCCATCCACCACACATTCAGTCACAACCCCCTTGATCATCTCACTTCAAATTTAACTGAAGAGGAAACCAATTTCCTTGCCACCTATAATATTCATAATGATAAATATGTCATTAAACCAGTAGACAAGGGGGGTGCTATCGTTATATGGTCTACAACAGACTATCAAAAAGAATCACTTTCTCAACTGAATGATAATAAGTACTATGAACACATACCAGCTAACTCCACCACAGTCATCTCACAACAAGCAACAAAAGTCACCAAATATGTGAAGGATCTTTTTAAATTTGGAGACATCAACTACAAAACATTACAACAATTAGTTCCACCCTCACCGCCACGTACACCCATCTTCTACCTTTTACCCAAAATTCACAAACCTGGAAATCCAGGGAGACCAATCATATCAGGGTGTGATTCACCTACAGACCGGCTTTCTTCGTTCGTCGATTTCCACCTTAAACCGCTGTGCAGTTCATTACCATCCTACGTGAAAGATACAAATCATTTCTTACAAACCATTTTCAATCTAGAAACACCGTTACCACCCAACACTATCATCGCCACCATTCACGTGAAATAATTATACACTAATATACCACACAAGAAGGGATCAACGCTGTCCTGGAGTCATTAGATACTAAACATGGACGCATGTGGCCATTCCGTAAAATCATACATCAATTCCTTGAATACATACTCAAGGAAAATTATTTCACATTCCAAGACCAACTATACCTCCAAAAACATGGTACTGCAATGGGTACCAAGATGGCACCCTCATTCTGCAAATATATTCATGGGGTCACTTGAACAGGCATTACTCTCATCTTCACCCAGCCACCTCATACCTCTTCTGTGGAAAAGATTTATAGATGACATATTCTTAATCTGGACACATGGTGAGGAATCATTTCTATCATTTATCCAATACCTCAACTCATTCCACCAAACTATCAAGTTTAAAGTTACACACTCTACCACGAGTGTTGATTTTCTTGACACCACCATTTACATTACATCTCAAAACACACTTCAAAGCACATTATACATTAAACCCACTGACCGCATGCCACTTCTACATGAAACATCACATCTACCGGTATAGGTATCATCACGTCTTCGGATCTTGCATAGCCGATGTTACAGACGCTTGGGAAGTATGGTTGCACGTAATCCAATTTGCTTTAAGTGATCTCAATGCATTTTTATAAAGTTCTTCATTTTGAAAGAAACGTTTCAGGAATACATCTTTCAAGAAGACTACGCTTGGTTAAGGAAAACGTTGTGTGGAAAATGAAGGGAAAAACGAATCTGATTGTTCGTTAGCCACACCTTGTGACATAGCCAAGGCCAAATCCCTCCAGAAAGCTGCGGCCAAACGGTCATATGTGCTTTTGTATTGCCTCGAAATTGTGCTTTCAATGTGTTCAAAACTAAGCCCATTGTCAGCAAATTCTTAAACATGGTAGACTAAAGGTAATGTAAACCCATTTTTGGGCGTCAGGAAAAACGGTATTTTAGTCCTAGCATTGAGAATTTCCGAAACGTGTGGATGACAGGCTGCAATTTCATGGCCGCGACAACATTTTTAAACCGCACTGACCAGAAGTACAACAGCATTCGTATCGAAAATAATTCGCGGGTTCTAACGTGTCAGGCGACTATTATACCATTCGCCAGAGCGTAGCAAATTATTTGACAGAGCACCGTCTTCATGACACAAAGGGCAGCACAACTTCTTGTCAATGAACAGGGAATGATATTGCGACAAAGGATCTCAAAGCATATATGGATATGTTATGTACATCTCCAAATTTATTTTATTGTATTTGGGACTAAGAAACTGTCCATGGGTTGTAATGGTAACCGGTATATGTGCTTGGTTGCTATTCGTGTCTTCGTCGGCGTCGTCGTCATGTAAACTCTGATCGTACTTAGCGGTTGCATCTTCTAACGTTTTCTTCATGGCTGCCAATGTTCAAATCTACCGATACTGACATGTGCAGTGTGACCGAGATCCATCTACAATCAAACATGTTTCAAAAACCAAACTTGTTTGCAACGAAACACATGTCCATTGCATGAGCATTTGCCCATGCAAAAACATGGCTCCATAGTGCTCCATAATGAACTTTGAAATGAATCAGTTGGGAAGCCATTGTTTCTTTTCAGTAAAAGTTAAGATTATTAACGTTACATTGATGAACTTAAAGGGAAATGGCAACAAAAATTTTTATTGTCTCATTTGAAAGAGACTCCAAAACAATATATAGAAGTCTATTACACAATTTTTATATCTGCCTTATTTGGTGAGATATTTTGACTTGAAATCTTTAGTTGCCCGCCATCTTGGATATTTGTAGATATGCATGATACGTCACAACTGGGGTCATGCAATTTTTTTTCTTACGACACAATGATTAATCTTCTCCATTAACCACGCACATGGTAAGTGTTTCGGATTTCAACACGGACTGAAAAGGTTTCACAAATATTTTATTGGTAGCAAGTATTTAGGAGAAGCTTTGAATGGCTTATCCCTGTTATGACGTCACCAAAACATTGTTAATGAGGTTAAAAACTAATCCAAGATGGCGGACAGTTCAATTATTCAGGTGACAATATTTCCCAAAGTAAAACAGATATAAAGATTTTGTAAAACACTTCTATATATTATTTTTAGAGTCTCTTTCAAATGAGACAATAAAAATTTTTGTTGCCATTTCCCTTTAAACATTAATAACATTTATGAGTAACATTTACATACTTACATGAGAAAGAACACGAGATTAATCCTCAATACATTCATATCGAAAAATAATCTTCAAAAAATTTATCACCGTACACCATTAAACAGCGCGCAAGAACGTATAACCTTCGCTGATGAAGTAATGACGTTCGTAATTTACTGAACAGAACATTTCCCCTTCGAAATAACGACTATTACAAGAATATTTCTTTTCTCAACATAATTTTCAACAAAATGATCAAATTCCCCTGTTTGAATTGTACCTTAAGTGTATGCGTGTATAGTGTGTATAGTGTGTATAGTGTGTATAGTGTGTATAGTGTGTATAGTGTGTATAGTGTGTATAGTGTGTATAGTGTGTATAGTGTGTATAGTGTGTATAGTGTGTATAGTGTGTATAGTGTGTATAGTGTGTATAGTGTGTATAGTGTGTATAGTGTGTATAGTGTGTATAGTGTGTATAGTGTGTATAGTGTGTATAGTGTGTATAGTGTGTATAGTGTGTATAGTGTGTATAGTGTGTATAGTGTGTATAGTGTGTATAGTGTGTATAGTGTGTATAGTGTGTATAGTGTGTATAGTGTGTATAGTGTGTATAGTGTGTATAGTGTGTATAGTGTGTATAGTGTGTATAGTGTGTATAGTGTGTATAGTGTGTATAGTGTGTATAGTGTGTATAGTGTGTTAGTGTGTATAGTGTGTATAGCTTGTACAGTGTGTATAGCTTGTATAGTGTGTATGGCCTGTATAGCGTGTGTAGTGTGTATGGCCTGTATAGTGCGTAGTGTGTATGGCCTCTACAGTGTGTATGGCCTGTATAGTGTGTATAGTGTGTATGGCGTGTATAGTGTGTATAGCGTGTATAGCCTGTATAGTGTGCATGGCGTGTATAGTCAGTATAGTGTGTATGGCGTGTACAGCCTGTATAGTGTGTATGGCGTGTATAGCCTGTATAGTGTGTATAGTGTGCATGACCTGTATAGTGTGTATAGTGTGTATGGCGTGTATAGCCTGTATAGTGTGCATAGCGTGTATAGCCTGTATAGTGTGTACAGGTATGGCGTGTATAGCCTGTATAGTGTGTATGGCGTGTATAGCCTGTATAGTGTGTACAGGTATGGCGTGTATAGCCTGTATAGTGTGTATGGCGTGTATAGCCTGTATAGTGTGTATAGTGTGTATGGCGTGTATAGCCTGTATAGTGTGTATAGTGTGTATGACCTGTATAGTGTGTATGGCGTGTATAGCCTGTATGGTGTGTATCATAGATATAGGAGACCTAGATTGCTGACGTATACCTAGCGGAGGTGGGGCCAACAAGAGAAATCCAACATGGCGGAACAAGAGGGCAAAAAGACTATAGACTCTATTACAAAATCGACGATTTTTGCAAATTTTGCGGTCCCTTTGTTTCGAAACTCATCTGATCAAGTTTTATCGGAAGGAGAAACATAACGCAAAGATTTTAAGCATATATTTGAGTAAATTTAATGAAAAGGCGCAAAATTATTCATCGATAAATGTTCATGTGAAATGGTCTCTTGGTGAGTTCGAGCGTTTCATTGCCTGAAATCCTCGCTATATATGTTGACATAGAGCCTCTTGAATGGTTTCCTATATCGTAACAAGCATTCTGAAAACAATAGAGGAATAGTATGAAAAATAATTGTCGTAATCGTATTCGTTCAAAACGTTCAAGACTATTAGACTTGGAATCACATGTTGTGTCCATCCGAGATCGCTTGCAGTGTTTATTTAATCGATTTCATACATCTGCTTCTACAGACTGTCCGTGGACAAATAAATTTTCAGTTTTAATTGTTTCCTTGAGTGTCATTTCAGGCTTTCAACTCAAGTGATATTATATAGTACTCTGTTTAATGCTATTAGTAATTTTAACACTACAATTAAGTGCTTATCATATTGAGGTGACTTACCTGAGTTGAAAAGCGCATAAGATCAAAGGCTTGTGCTCATTAACTTTCATCATATGTAGTTTTCAACTTGTGTAGCAAGGTAACTCACCTCCATTAATAGGTGTCTGATAGTGACATGGAAGAGAACACTTACTATCACAAAGTTTGAACATTGTGATGACTAATATCAATTTACATTCATTTCAGCAGTTATTAAAAACTGCAAGATCAGCACCAATTTAGTTTAAAAATTACCAAGAACATTTTTACTTTGGAGACACTATGATTGACAGTTATGGTCATGTCTTCATAATTTACAGATATGTATTTGAGAAAAAGGTGCTCTAGCATATCTGAAATAGCCCTAAACAGCAAATTCAATAAAAAATTTACTTGAAAAATTACCACATGAATGCAGTTAATTTTATTATTACTTTAATGTGACACCTAATTTTGTACATCCAAGCATAATAGTGAGAATTTAATGAGAAGATAGTTATTATAGGACATAGTTATGTCCTATAATAATATACAACAATGCAGCTCAGAAAATATATCACCAAACTTTTGTTTAAGAAATAACTCTCCACACTTGCATAAAGTATAAATAAACAATGTAAAATAATATTATATTAAAAAGAGAACAATTGCCTGTACAATAACTTTTTTCATTCTAACATCTCAAATGCATATCTGTAAATTATGAAGACACCATAACAGTCAATCATAGTGTCTGCAAACTAAAAATGTTCTTGATAATTTCTAATGTTCTTGCTAATCTAATATTTATTTTGACTTACGCTAGATCCGCCACTGTGAGTTACCTTGCTAAACAAGTTGAAAACTACAAGTGATGAAAGCTAATGAGCACAAGCCTTTGATCTTATGCTCTTTTCAACTTTGGTAAGTTGCCTCAATATAATAAGCACCTATATAATTGTAGTGTTAAAATTACTTAAATTTAATAGCAGTTAACTGAATAATATATAATATCACTTGAGTTGAAAGCCAGAAATGACACTTAAGTTAACAATTAAAACTGAAAATTTATTCATCCACGGACAGTCTGTAGAAGCAGCCAGCAGGTGTTTGAAATCGATTAAACAAACACTGCAAGCAATCTCTGGTGGACACGATATGAGACTTCAAGTCTAAATGTCTAATACAGTAATAGTCTTGAACGTTTTGAACGAATACGATTACGACAATTATTTCTCATACTATTCCTCTATTGTTCTCAGAATGCTTGTTGGAATGTGGGAAACCATTCAAGAGGCTGTGTGTTGACATAGCGAGGACTTCAGGCAATGAAACGCTCGAACTCACCAAGAGACCATTTCACATGAACTTTTATCGATGAATAATTTTGCGCCTTTTCATTAAAGTGCATATGAAAGAATTTTGATTTTTTCACTAAAAATCGGCCGTGGCGAGACGATTCGAATGACGTGTTGCATTTCCCAATCCGAAAAATATTTTCGCAGATATTTGACTTTAAACCCGCCAATTTTCAAAAGTGGCCGGGAAAAATAAGACTGAGTCCGAATAAAGCTCGTGACGTCAAATCGGGAACGGAAGTAATTTTGCAAGTATCAATTTGCTATAAATCAATATTGTTTGGCGCAGCATATGAGCACAAATATGAGTGTAAAATACCTTCGCTTTGCGTTGTTTTTGGGTGTTCTAACACGCCGGATCCAAAAAGCGGTATAATTCTTCATAAGATTCTTTGTGATGGGAATTCCAGACCAGAGGCGATAAAGCGAGTCAAGCGCTGGGTAGATTTCGTTAAGCGCAAACACGCTAAATTGGAGCCTTCCAGTTCAAGCTCGATATGCTCGAAGCATCTGGAGGCTGGACGCATTTGTTCGCCAAGTAAATTTGCCGGGGCAAACTTACATTCCGTGGCTAAAAAAAGATGAGATCGATGTTTCATCGTTCCCAACATTGTTCGCTGCAAGCGAAGGCGACCAAGAGATGACGAAGAGAACAGCTAGAACACTTCAACACAAGGTGAGATTGCTGAGGCAAACAATTTATAAAGCAAAATTACATATATGATGATGATATATCGCAAGTATTTCTAACTTATGTTACCATTAAAAATATTTTTAGATTGCGAAGGGAGAACATACTGCAGTAGAAGAACCTCAACCCTCTACATCAATAGAGTTCGAGGAAACTGGTGTTGTAATGGACGAAACTACAGCATCAGAAACCATTGTTTCGGTAATTTAACACTGTTAACACTTTAAGTTAATTCTTTCATTTGCATACCGCAAATCGGTTTGCTACAAACTTAGCTTTATTGACCTTGTTGTTAACTAGACATTGTAAGAACGGTTTACACTACATGTACGAGTAGAGTGTCCACAGTTTAATAATTGTTTTTGTTTGAACCCGAAGGAACTAAATGAAGGGATATAACGTGAGAAATTTACCCAAACAATGGCTACATACGTGTGTGACGAATGTGTCATATTACGAAAAGAAAACAGGCTTCTTCGCCATGAACTGTTGACGAAGAACAAAAGTTGACCCACGAGAAGAAAATCTCTGCCGAATTACGTTCTAGTAAGTGTTTTCAGTTATATATACTTAGATCTAGTAGGAGGCACGCTCATAAGGTTTTATTCCTGGTTTGCAGTCAATCTCTAGGAAAGCGCAGACAATGTCGGCCATCCACGCCAGCCAGATCCGACAATAGTACTAATAACATATTCTTTATTCTGTGTTATACCTCCAACATGGCTGCTATGACATTATATACAAACCAGCAATAGAATTTGTTTGGTGCAATGAATGTTTCTGTATGTCGGTTTGATAAAAGAATAATTGTATTTTGCCATTGTTAGTGACAGATTTTGTTTAAAACAGCTTGAAAGTCACCAGGGCTAAGTTATCACATTTTTGTTCTTCCCACATTATGAATTCATACTGTTCATCTATAACTGAACAGACAAAGTAAAATCTTATCTATTTATTTATTTTATACCAAGAAAACAGCATTAAACATTTTGAAATACAGTTTTGTGTGGTGCAATTCTGTGTCTGTCTCTTGAGATCATGTCTCTTGACCAATAAAAACACATAAATTCCTAACATTATATAATTATTTTATAGTGTCTGAAAATTGTTGAGAAACCAGAAGGGACATGAAAATGTCCTGGATTGCCCAAGGAATAAGCAAAGTGGCAAATGACTATATATTGTAGATATTGTATATTTAATTCTGTAGTTTTATTTTATTAACAAATAGATATTTAATACAACAAATGTGATGGAAATAGATAGAAAAAGTGTATGTACAAGATAATTTATTAACCTGTGTTTATTGTACTGTTCACCAAGTGACCTTTAGCAGTTTTGTGTTGTCATTGCCTCATTGCACTCGACTTGTGCACAATAGATTTAATGCACTAAACAATATTTGGCTCAACCTCAGGGAGGGGAAGCAAACATTGACTATGCTATTAAAACAGTTGAACAAAGACCATTTGGGGCAAAGTGTAAAAATAGTATGTTGTATTTGTAAAACAGTTTATTATTCTGAGTCAATATCCTCATCAAAACCTGTAAATACATCTGAATTTTCTCTAAATTTTGTTTGAGTTGATTGGTATACACATGCTGTAGACAAGTTGAGAAAACTCCAGTCTCTATATGATCTTGCCTACTAGAACCTAAAAAAAGATTAGAAATAGTAAGTATACAAAAAACAAAATAAAGGAAAATAAATTAGATAGCATCTATGAAGAATGCTGTGGTATCTGGTGGTATATTTTTCATGGTTAAGCAAAAAATATTGGAAACAAAATTATGTACAGTAATTTGAGCAATAACATGAAGAAAAGCAAATTGCAAACAACCACTGCATGCATTTTTAATCTGCGGTCTATCTATGTATCTGCGAGCGTATCGTTAGCTGTATTAGGGTTATAATTTATGTAGTCTATTTCTTAAAGTGAGAATAGCGTGTTTGTGTAAAACATGTCAATTACTTTTAATTGCAACAAAACCTCAGCCTAATACTTACGTCTCTTCTGAACCATTCGGCGAAATGTTCGGCGAGATATTGTTCGATATTTACTTGCGGCCATCCGGAGTGACCATTTCTCTAAACAGGTAATCCTAAATCCTGAATGATGTGCTACACATCACTGGCTTTTCTGTATGATCCAAGAAATTGAAGCTGCCGCAGCTACACTGTCTTCCGATGCCTTCACCTTTGCCTCGTACGATGGCGAAGTGGAACCTACATGGCTACATCAAATTGCTCGACTTCAAGTTCGTATTCATCAACATAATCCGGCTCTGATTCATTAGATGAAAACGTTTAATCGGAGTATACCTTAGAACTATACTCATATTAGTATAACTTTCGTAAAATAAAACAAATTTTCTCAAATTTTTCTAATTTAATTGCGCTGTTTATACAAAACACTAAAGAACAGTTAGGAGGTCAAATTACTTCCGTTCCCGATTTGACGTCACAAACCTTAATTCATACCCAGCTTCTTTTCTCCCCGCCTGATTTAAAAAAACCTATTTTTTGCCGTGTTCGAAGCTAAATATCTCTGGAAGTATTTGTCCTATCAAATAATGATATACATCATTCGAATCGTCTCGTCATGGCCGATTTTTTAGGGAACAAATAAAAATTCTTTCATATGCACTTTAAATTTACTCAAATATATGCTTAAAATCTTTGCGTTATGTTTCTCCTTCCGATAAAACTTGACCAGATTAGTAGTAGTAGTAGTAGTAGTAGTAGTAGTAGTAGTAGTAGTAGTAGTAGTAGTAGTAGTAGTAGTAGTAGTAGTAGTAGTAGTAGTAGTAGTAGTAGCAGTAGTAGTAGCAGTAGTAGTAGCAGTAGTAGTAGCAGTAGTAGTAGCAGTAGTAGTAGCAGTAGTAAGAGCAGTAGTAAGAGCAGTAGTAAGAGCAGTAGTAAGAGCAGTAGTAAGAGCAGTAGTAAGAGCAGTAGTAGTAGCAGTAGTAGTAGCAGTAGTAGTAGCAGTAGTAGTAGCAGTAGTAGTAGCAGTAGTAGTAGCAGTAGTAGTAGCAGTAGTAGTAGCAGTAGTAGTAGCAGTAGTAGTAGCAGTAGTAGTAGCAGTAGTAGTAGCAGTAGTAGTAGCAGTAGTAGTAGCAGTAGTAGTAGCAGTAGTAGTAGCAGTAGTAGTAGCAGTAGTAGTAGCAGTAGTAGTAGCAGTAGTAGTAGCAGTAGTAGTAGCAGTAGTAGTAGCAGTAGTAGTAGCAGTAGTAGTAGCAGTAGTAGTAGCAGTAGTAGTAGCAGTAGTAGTAGCAGTAGTAAGAGCAGTAGTAAGAGCAGTAGTAAGAGCAGTAGTAGTAGCAGTAGTAGTAGCAGTAGTAGTAGCAGTAGTAGTAGCAGTAGTAGTAGCAGTAGTAGTAGCAGTAGTAGTAGCAGTAGTAGTAGCGGTAGTAGTAGCGGTAGTAGTAGCGGCAGTAGTAGCGGCAGTAGTAGCGGTAGTAGTAGCGGTAGTAGTAGCGGCAGCAGTAGCGGCAGCAGTAGCGGCAGCAGTAGCGGCAGCAGTAGCGGCAGCAGTAGCGGCAGCAGTAGCGGCAGCAGTAGCGGCAGCAGTAGCGGCAGCAGTAGCGGCAGCAGTAGCGGCAGCAGTAGCGGCAGCAGTAGCGGCAGCAGTAGCGGCAGCAGTAGCGGCAGCAGTAGCGGCAGCAGTAGCGGCAGCAGTAGCGGCAGCAGTAGCGGCAGCAGTAGCGGCAGCAGTAGCGGCAGCAGTAGCGGCAGCAGTAGCGGCAGCAGTAGCGGCAGCAGTAGCGGCAGCAGTAGCGGCAGCAGTAGCGGCAGCAGTAGCGGCAGCAGTAGCGGCAGCAGTAGCGGCAGCAGTAGCGGCAGCAGTAGCGGCAGCAGTAGCGGCAGCAGTAGCGGCAGCAGTAGCGGCAGCAGTAGCGGCAGCAGTAGCGGCAGCAGTAGCGGCAGCAGTAGCGGCAGCAGTAGCGGCAGCAGTAGCGGCAGCAGTAGCGGCAGCAGTAGCGGCAGCAGTAGCGGCAGCAGTAGCGGCAGCAGTAGCGGCAGCAGTAGCGGCAGCAGTAGCGGCAGCAGTAGCGGCAGCAGTAGCGGCAGCAGTAGCGGCAGCAGTAGCGGCAGCAGTAGCGGCAGCAGTAGCGGCAGCAGTAGCGGCAGCAGTAGCGGCAGCAGTAGCGGCAGCAGTAGCGGCAGCAGTAGCGGCAGCAGTAGCGGCAGCAGTAGCGGCAGCAGTAGCGGCAGCAGTAGCGGCAGCAGTAGCGGCAGCAGTAGCGGCAGCAGTAGCGGCAGCAGTAGCGGCAGCAGTAGCGGCAGCAGTAGCGGCAGCAGTAGCGGCAGCAGTAGCGGCAGCAGTAGCGGCAGCAGTAGCGGCAGCAGTAGCGGCAGCAGTAGCGGCAGCAGTAGCGGCAGCAGTAGCGGCAGCAGTAGCGGCAGCAGTAGCGGCAGCAGTAGCGGCAGCAGTAGCGGCAGCAGTAGCGGCAGCAGTAGCGGCAGCAGTAGCGGCAGCAGTAGCGGCAGCAGTAGCGGCAGCAGTAGCGGCAGCAGTAGCGGCAGCAGTAGCGGCAGCAGTAGCGGCAGCAGTAGCGGCAGCAGTAGCGGCAGCAGTAGCGGCAGCAGTAGCGGCAGCAGTAGCGGCAGCAGTAGCGGCAGCAGTAGCGGCAGCAGTAGCGGCAGCAGTAGCGGCAGCAGTAGCGGCAGCAGTAGCGGCAGCAGTAGCGGCAGCAGTAGCGGCAGCAGTAGCGGCAGCAGTAGCGGCAGCAGTAGCGGCAGCAGTAGCGGCAGCAGTAGCGGCAGCAGTAGCGGCAGCAGTAGCGGCAGCAGTAGCGGCAGCAGTAGCGGCAGCAGTAGCGGCAGCAGTAGCGGCAGCAGTAGCGGCAGCAGTAGCGGCAGCAGTAGCGGCAGCAGTAGCGGCAGCAGTAGCGGCAGCAGTAGCGGCAGCAGTAGCGGCAGCAGTAGCGGCAGCAGTAGCGGCAGCAGTAGCGGCAGCAGTAGCGGCAGCAGTAGCGGCAGCAGTAGCGGCAGCAGTAGCGGCAGCAGTAGCGGCAGCAGTAGCGGCAGCAGTAGCGGCAGCAGTAGCGGCAGCAGTAGCGGCAGCAGTAGCGGCAGCAGTAGCGGCAGCAGTAGCGGCAGCAGTAGCGGCAGCAGTAGCGGCAGCAGTAGCGGCAGCAGTAGCGGCAGCAGTAGCGGCAGCAGTAGCGGCAGCAGTAGCGGCAGCAGTAGCGGCAGCAGTAGCGGCAGCAGTAGCGGCAGCAGTAGCGGCAGCAGTAGCGGCAGCAGTAGCGGCAGCAGTAGCGGCAGCAGTAGCGGCAGCAGTAGCGGCAGCAGTAGCGGCAGCAGTAGCGGCAGCAGTAGCGGCAGCAGTAGCGGCAGCAGTAGCGGCAGCAGTAGCGGCAGCAGTAGCGGCAGCAGTAGCGGCAGCAGTAGCGGCAGCAGTAGCGGCAGCAGTAGCGGCAGCAGTAGCGGCAGCAGTAGCGGCAGCAGTAGCGGCAGCAGTAGCGGCAGCAGTAGCGGCAGCAGTAGCGGCAGCAGTAGCGGCAGCAGTAGCGGCAGCAGTAGCGGCAGCAGTAGCGGCAGCAGTAGCGGCAGCAGTAGCGGCAGCAGTAGCGGCAGCAGTAGCGGCAGCAGTAGCGGCAGCAGTAGCGGCAGCAGTAGCGGCAGCAGTAGCGGCAGCAGTAGCGGCAGCAGTAGCGGCAGCAGTAGCGGCAGCAGTAGCGGCAGCAGTAGCGGCAGCAGTAGCGGCAGCAGTAGCGGCAGCAGTAGCGGCAGCAGTAGCGGCAGCAGTAGCGGCAGCAGTAGCGGCAGCAGTAGCGGCAGCAGTAGCGGCAGCAGTAGCGGCAGCAGTAGCGGCAGCAGTAGCGGCAGCAGTAGCGGCAGCAGTAGCGGCAGCAGTAGCGGCAGCAGTAGCGGCAGCAGGAGCGGCAGCAGGAGCGGCAGCAGGAGCGGCAGCAGGAGCGGCAGCAGGAGCGGCAGCAGTAGCGGCAGCAGGAGCGGCAGCAGGAGCGGCAGCAGGAGCGGCAGCAGGAGCGGCAGCAGGAGCGGCAGCAGGAGCGGCAGCAGGAGCGGCAGCAGGAGCGGCAGCAGGAGCGGCAGCAGGAGCGGCAGCAGGAGCGGCAGCAGGAGCGGCAGCAGGAGCGGCAGCAGGAGCGGCAGCAGGAGCGGCAGCAGGAGCGGCAGCAGGAGCGGCAGCAGGAGCGGCAGCAGGAGCGGCAGCAGGAGCGGCAGCAGGAGCGGCAGCAGGAGCGGCAGCAGGAGCGGCAGCAGGAGCGGCAGCAGGAGCGGCAGCAGGAGCGGCAGCAGGAGCGGCAGCAGGAGCGGCAGCAGGAGCGGCAGCAGGAGCGGCAGCAGGAGCGGCAGCAGGAGCGGCAGCAGGAGCGGCAGCAGGAGCGGCAGCAGGAGCGGCAGCAGGAGCGGCAGCAGGAGCGGCAGCAGGAGCGGCAGCAGGAGCGGCAGCAGGAGCGGCAGCAGGAGCGGCAGCAGGAGCGGCAGCAGGAGCGGCAGCAGGAGCGGCAGCAGGAGCGGCAGCAGGAGCGGCAGCAGGAGCGGCAGCAGGAGCGGCAGCAGGAGCGGCAGCAGGAGCGGCAGCAGGAGCGGCAGCAGGAGCGGCAGCAGGAGCGGCAGCAGGAGCGGCAGCAGGAGCGGCAGCAGGAGCGGCAGCAGGAGCGGCAGCAGGAGCGGCAGCAGGAGCGGCAGCAGGAGCGGCAGCAGGAGCGGCAGCAGGAGCGGCAGCAGGAGCGGCAGCAGGAGCGGCAGCAGGAGCGGCAGCAGGAGCGGCAGCAGGAGCGGCAGCAGGAGCGGCAGCAGGAGCGGCAGCAGGAGCGGCAGCAGGAGCGGCAGCAGGAGCGGCAGCAGGAGCGGCAGCAGGAGCGGCAGCAGGAGCGGCAGCAGGAGCGGCAGCAGGAGCGGCAGCAGGAGCGGCAGCAGGAGCGGCAGCAGGAGCGGCAGCAGGAGCGGCAGCAGGAGCGGCAGCAGGAGCGGCAGCAGGAGCGGCAGCAGGAGCGGCAGCAGGAGCGGCAGCAGGAGCGGCAGCAGGAGCGGCAGCAGGAGCGGCAGCAGGAGCGGCAGCAGGAGCGGCAGCAGGAGCGGCAGCAGGAGCGGCAGCAGGAGCGGCAGCAGGAGCGGCAGCAGGAGCGGCAGCAGGAGCGGCAGCAGGAGCGGCAGCAGGAGCGGCAGCAGGAGCGGCAGCAGGAGCGGCAGCAGGAGCGGCAGCAGGAGCGGCAGCAGGAGCGGCAGCAGGAGCGGCAGCAGGAGCGGCAGCAGGAGCGGCAGCAGGAGCGGCAGCAGGAGCGGCAGCAGGAGCGGCAGCAGGAGCGGCAGCAGGAGCGGCAGCAGGAGCGGCAGCAGGAGCGGCAGCAGGAGCGGCAGCAGGAGCGGCAGCAGGAGCGGCAGCAGGAGCGGCAGCAGGAGCGGCAGCAGGAGCGGCAGCAGGAGCGGCAGCAGGAGCGGCAGCAGGAGCGGCAGCAGGAGCGGCAGCAGGAGCGGCAGCAGGAGCGGCAGCAGGAGCGGCAGCAGGAGCGGCAGCAGGAGCGGCAGCAGGAGCGGCAGCAGGAGCGGCAGCAGGAGCGGCAGCAGGAGCGGCAGCAGGAGCGGCAGCAGGAGCGGCAGCAGGAGCGGCAGCAGGAGCGGCAGCAGGAGCGGCAGCAGGAGCGGCAGCAGGAGCGGCAGCAGGAGCGGCAGCAGGAGCGGCAGCAGGAGCGGCAGCAGGAGCGGCAGTAGGAGCGGCAGTAGGAGCGGCAGTAGGAGCGGCAGTAGGAGCGGCAGTAGGAGCGGCAGTAGGAGCGGCAGTAGGAGCGGCAGTAGGAGCGGCAGTAGGAGCGGCAGTAGGAGCGGCAGTAGGAGCGGCAGTAGGAGCGGCAGTAGGAGCGGCAGTAGGAGCGGCAGTAGGAGCGGCAGTAGGAGCGGCAGTAGGAGCGGCAGTAGGAGCGGCAGTAGGAGCGGCAGTAGGAGCGGCAGTAGGAGCGGCAGTAGGAGCGGCAGTAGGAGCGGCAGTAGGAGCGGCAGTAGGAGCGGCAGTAGGAGCGGCAGTAGGAGCGGCAGTAGGAGCGGCAGTAGGAGCGGCAGTAGGAGCGGCAGTAGGAGCGGCAGTAGGAGCGGCAGTAGGAGCGGCAGTAGGAGCGGCAGTAGGAGCGGCAGTAGGAGCGGCAGTAGGAGCGGCAGTAGGAGCGGCAGTAGGAGTGGCAGTAGGAGTGGCAGTAGGAGTGGCAGTAGGAGTGGCAGTAGGAGTGGCAGTAGTAGTGGCAGTAGGAGTGGCAGTAGGAGTGGCAGTAGGAGTGGCAGTAGTAGTGGCAGTAGTAGTGGCAGTAGTAGTGGCAGTAGTAGTGGCAGTAGTAGTGGCAGTAGTAGTGGCAGTAGTAGTGGCAGTAGTAGTGGCAGTAGTAGTGGCAGTAGTAGTGGCAGTAGTAGTGGCAGTAGTAGTGGCAGTAGTAGTGGCAGTAGTAGTGGCAGTAGTAGTGGCAGTAGTAGTGGCAGTAGTAGTGGCAGTAGTAGTGGCAGTAGTAGTGGCAGTAGTAGTGGCAGTAGTAGTGGCAGTAGTAGTGGCAGTAGTAGTGGCAGTAGTAGTGGCAGTAGTAGTGGCAGTAGTAGTGGCAGTAGTAGTGGCAGTAGTAGTGGCAGTAGTAGTGGCAGTAGTAGTGGCAGTAGTAGTGGCAGTAGTAGTGGCAGTAGTAGTGGCAGTAGTAGTGGCAGTAGTAGTGGCAGTAGTAGTGGCAGTAGTAGTGGCAGTAGTAGTGGCAGTAGTAGTGGCAGTAGTAGTGGCAGTAGTAGTGGCAGTAGTAGTGGCAGTAGTAGTGGCAGTAGTAGTGGCAGTAGTAGTGGCAGTAGTAGTGGCAGTAGTAGTGGCAGTAGTAGTGGCAGTAGTAGTGGCAGTAGTAGTGGCAGTAGTAGTAGCAGTAGTAGTGGCAGTAGTAGTAGCAGTAGTAGTAGCAGTAGTAGTAGCAGTAGTAGTAGCAGTAGTAGTAGCAGTAGCAGTAGCAGTAGTAGTAGCAGTAGTAGTAGTAGTAGTAGAAACTTTATTTAAAAATCACACGCTAGCCTAGTGAACTACATAGCTGGTTTCCACTAGGGGCGTGTGTACATACATATAGTTATATTTACATTACATTACATTCTATACTAACGTTTCACAACACAAATAAAACAAATTAGAACAAGACATGCGTAGATAATAAATATTAAAAGTAGATCAACTATTTATGAGCGCAAAGACGTGTTTTGAATATTGTAAATGTAGCTGAACCACGCACATCTGCTGATAAAGAATTCCAAACTTTTGCTCCATCATAAGAAAAACTTTTCTTTAATTTTTCAGTTTTGGGTTGAGGCAACTGCAGCGAGGTAGAAGATCCCGTGAGGTTATACTGAGTAATATTTCTCTTATGTTCAAACAGTTTCTCAAGCGGACTCGGAGCCAATTTATTTAGAACTTTGTACATTGTTTTTGCTTTTGTTTTGGCTCATCGAGTAACAAGATTTTCCCACCCTAATGCATTTAATGCCTCTGGTCCTGGAATGTCATTACTAAAGTTCACAATTACCCTCGCAGCTCTATTTTGAAGTTTCTGAAGCCTGTTTGAAAGTCCGACACCCATGGTATCCCATACCTCACTGCAGTAGTCAAAATGAGGATTGATTAAGGCATTGTAGACACTTATCAGAGTTTCTCGATCAACAAGGTCACGAATCTTTCTGATAGCTCCTATTCCTGACGTAACTTTTTTGGCAACTTTGTCAATATGACTATGCCACGATAATCTGTCATCGATTTCAACTCCAAGTACAGTTGCATTACCGACTTGATTTATCTTAACTTGATTAATTTCAATATTTGGCTGTATAACAACACTGTTTAATTTTTGAGCTGAGCCAATAAGTATAAATTCAGTTTTAACAACATTAAGACTCAGTTTGTTTGCCAAAAGCC
Source organism: Muricea muricata (assembly GCA_963855995.1). NCBI lineage: Eukaryota > Metazoa > Cnidaria > Anthozoa > Malacalcyonacea > Plexauridae > Muricea > Muricea muricata. Next base: position 113,850,098 of record OY979716.1, read on the forward strand.
ACTCATTTACATATGGAAGATCTCTATTCATGTTCGATTCAATTTCCTGTATGCTTATACCAGCCACTGTTAAATTTGTATCATCGGCAAACAGCCGGGCAGTAGCATGATTTAAGCACTGAGGAAGATCATTAATATATATAAGGAAAAAGAGTGGGCCCAAAATAGACCCTTCAGGAATACCACATTCAATACGCCTTGCATTTGACATCTTGTCACCCAACTGACATTTTTTATTACGACCAGATATTAAATATGAGCGTATCATAGACAAAGCATTTCCCGTTATACCATAAAGTTCTAATTTGCTTAACAATATACTATGATCAATAGTATCAAATGCCTTCTTAAGATCTAACAAAACAACCAAACTGAACATTTTACGATCCATATTAACATACCAGCTATTTGTACTATCAAGCAGAGCCGAAACAGTTGAGTGCATTTTACGAAAACCGTATTGGTATTCAGTTAGCAAAGAATTATCACTAAGATATTGATATATCTGTTCGTACAATATTCTTTCCATTATTTTCCTGATAACGGGCAAGACTGATATTGGCCTGTAATTTTCGATTAAATCCCGAGGCCCTTTCTTGTGGATTGGTACAAGCCGTGCCATTTTCCACTCATCTGGAAAACAGTTTGAAATCAAACCGTGATTGAAAATATGCGTAAGTGATGGAGCAATACTATTTGCTGCAACTTTTAGAATTTGACCAGATATTTTGTCTAAACCAGTTGCTTTGCAATTAGATAACCCATTCAGAAGTTTAACTACTCTGCTCACTGAAACCAACTTGAAACGATCCAATTTAGATTTGGCAGGTTTAACGAGCAGTCTAAACGAGGTGTTAGAGTCATCGATGGAACTTGCCAGGTTAGGACCAATATTGGTAAAATATTCATTAAAGCATTAGCCATTTCTTGCGTGGAAGTAATATTAGAACCATCGATACTTAGCTCATTTATGGTGGTGTCATTAGAAGATCGGCCTAATAAGTCATTAATTGTTTTCCATGCCTCTTTAGGATTCTTATTTTGTTGGGCTGTCTTTTTACGATAATATTCGGATTTACCACGTCGTAAAGCAATGTTGACTCGGTTTCTGGATGGTTTGTATGCGTCCCAATCAACACTTTGTTTTGTCACCATTGCTTTACGTTTCATTTTATCTCTATCAAATATAAGTTCTTTTATATCTGGAGTTATCCACGGGACACTACACGACCGTTTCCTAATTTGTGGAATTGGAGCATGTTTATCGAGTACTTCAAAGAATAGCTCCTTCCAACATATCCATATCGAATAGTATCTGTTTTTAACACTATCCGTTCCCATGGCATGTTCAAAAGATCCTCGTTAAAGCGCTCTCCGTCAAACCTTTTCATATTTCTAACTTCAATCTTTTTTGCTTTTTTACGAGTATTTAAAACAGGATTTACTTTCCTAACACCATAGATTATATTATGGTCGCTAATTCCTGTATGTATTACTCCAGAGCGGACAATTTTTTCAGGTGTAGATGTTATATAGTGGTCAATGAGAGTACAGGAATTAGCCGTTACTCGCGTAGGCTCTGTAATAAGTTGTGATAGCTGATATGTTTCAAGTATTTCTTTGAGTTTTTTAGTTGGTTGATTTATAGTATTAGTTAAAATATTACAATTTAGGTCTCCCAGGATGTGAAATTCTTCGTCATCAATCATTTTAATAGTTTTTTCAAATGCTAGGAAAAACTCTTGTGCGGAACTCGGTGGTCGATAAACGGATGTAACAATAAAATTTCGGGAATTTGGTTTTGAAATTTCTACACAAATTGCTTCAATATCACCAGGAATCAGATCATTTCGAATTTTAAAATTAATAGTACTACGGAGGTAGATGCAGACGCCTCCCCCTGTACGCGATCTGTCCTTTCGCACAATATTGTAACCACGAATTTTGACTAGACCATCCGAAATTGACGAATCCAGTCTAGTTTCACTTAAAGCAAGCAAATCAAAATGGAGAAAAAGCTCAGATATGCGCAATTCATCAACATGTTTTGGTAGACTAACTATATTAAGAAATGCCATTTTAAATCCTCTAGTTTTTATACAACTGGGAATTGAGTTCGGGATTACACTAGGAATAAGTTCACTCAAATTTGCACCCACACACTCATGCTGTCATGAATTAGAAATAACAAGCTTAAAGTTGTTTTGCAGTAATAGACTGCCAGGGGAATTTAAATGCAATCCTCTGGCATTTAAATGTGCGGTCTTAAGATTTGTGTTAGGTATAAAAATCCAATTTTTCTGATTACACACAGATTTAACCCATTTATTCGTTTCTCTTACCCTGCTTGAAGCAGATATAACATCTGATCTTGAGATGATACCCGAAACAATGATCTCAGTATCTGGACACTGCTGCTCAATCGACTGTGCAAGATTGATTATTCCATCAGCAACAGACTTAGCATCACCTTTACGCAAGTTATTTGTTCCTATGTGCAGGATAACCTTTTCGGGCTTCTTACGGAGAATTGGTTTCATATAATCCGACATATCTCCGATAGTTGCGCCTGAGAATGATTTAACCGTAACGCGGTTAGTCGCGCTAGACATCTCCCACCCTTTACATACTTGATCATTGAGTCACCGACAATGACCGTATTAGTTTTTGTTCCTTTGTTACGCCCCCCCCCCCCTTTTAATTAAAAGCTGATTCCTTCAAGCTCGACTTATCGCTAGTAGATTGACTATTTTCTTTGTCTTGCTTGGCAGCTATGTCTTCGTTTTTCTCCAAGTTTTCTTCGTCCTCTACACGCAAAACAGAATATTTGTTTTTTAAAGGTAGAGGCTGTTGCTGACCACTGTTGCTTTTAGAATTTGAGCTTGAAGTAACCGCTGTTTCATTCACTTGATTTGATTCATTTGAATTAATTGGGCTGTTAACGTTAGCATGATTAAAAGCTCGATCGTCATTTAATAAGCGAATAGCTGTTAATAAGCTGGCTTTATCGTTTTCGGCAGCTATTAATTTTTTATTCAATTCAGATACGACACACTTTAAGTTATCTAACTCTTCTTTGAGTAAGTTATCTAACTCTTCTTTGAGTAAGTTATTCTCTCGTTTCAGTGATGTATTTTCCTGAGGTATATAGTCTGTACTGTTCGAATTTTTTAATACTTCAAGTGTAGTTATCACATCATCTAAAACAATACTTGATTCGGTTTTATGCTTCTCGAACCGATCGGTCAGCAAGTCTAGCCGTCTTGCAACATCGCGAAGAGAAGATGCACCGATGGTTTCCTCAGTTATCTTAATCGATTCGCCACAACTCAGGTTGCTGCTGGTTACATGAGATTCATCAGCTTTCTCCTGCTGAGCCATTTCCGACAAATTTGAGTTCTTTGAGCATGATAAAGAATCGTTTACCATGAACTTATCAAAATAAAAATTATTCTGAAGCGAAGGCAAATGCGGAGGCGTACATTCAACATCGCCAACACCCATGTTGAGCTCTTTCTACGAAGAAATAATCGCTACTTGTTCTAGTATCTTTCGATATTCATCAACCATAGGCCCTTCCAGCAATACACTTCCATTTTCATAAAGTCGTAAGGTGATATTGGTCGTTTTTATCTGTTTACAACCGGCACGAGGAGAAGTCCATTTGCCGGTAATCTTTAATGTCTTCGACAAATTTTTTAAATAAATCAGAATCTCCTTGCCACTTAAACTTTCCATTACTTTGATCAACTAGCGGATTGATAGTCTCATTCATACCTTATTTTTAAGCCTTTACGATAGATTGTGGTTCTTTTTGAGATTATACTTAAGCTGTGCAACAACGAACTGTTGAACCAAAAGTTGGCGTGAGAAGTCTGCTACGTTCTCCTGCGTGTATAGTGTGTATGGCTTGTATAGCCTGTATAGTGTGTATGGCGTGTATAGCCTGTATAGTGTGTATAGTGTGTATGACCTGTATAGCGTGTATAGTGTGTATGGCCTGTATAGTGTGTATGGCGTGTATAGCCTGTATAGTGTGTATAGTGTGTATGGCCTGTATAGTGTGTATAGCGTGCAGCTATAGCCTGTATAGTGTGTATAGCGTGTATAGCCTGTATAGTGTGTATGGCGTGTATAGCCTGTATAGTGTGTATAGCGTGTATAGCCTGTATAGTGTGTATGGCGTGTATAGCCTGTATAGTGTGTATGGCGTGTATGACCTGTATAGTGTGTATAGTGTGTATGGCCTGTATAGTGTGTATGGTGTGTATAGCCTGTATAGTGTGTATAGCGTGCAGCTATAGCCTGTATAGTGTGTATGGCGTGTATAGCCTGTATAGTGTGTATGGCGTGTATAGCCTGTATAGTGTGTATAGCTTGTAGCTATAGCCTGTATAGTGATTAGTGTGTATGGCGTGTATATAGCCTGTATAGTGTGTATAGCGTGTATGGCCTGTATAGTGTGTATGGCGTGTATAGCCTGTTCTTCGGACAACCCCGATTATCCACAACTATCCTTGAACAATAGCGACCATTCCCCCCCTACAATGTGTTTCCACATTCTTCACTCCATTTTTTGCTTAAAGAAGATCCAACCATTATTCCCACCTCAATTTACCCTCATTCAACGCTAACCGAAATCTTAGCCATCATCTAACTCCAAACACCACTCCCGAGCTTAATCCTAACCACATATTACACCCAACCTTATTCCTGACCCCAATAATCAACCAAGCCTTAGGGTTTTCCATCAACATTCCACCGGATCTTCCTCTAACTTCGACTGGAACCTCTAATCCCACCTTCTAATAAACCAAATTCAACCCCAATCCCACAACACCACCTCCCTGGCATGTTACCATGGCAACCTTTACCTCCTTATATACTTCCTCTTCGTCTATTGCACGCAGAGTGAAGTTCGCTTCGGCCATTTTTCGTAAGTTTTTTCTCCATTTTTGCGTTTCATTTATCAATTTTACCGTCCTTTGGCGACATATGTCACTCTCACTTACATCTCATCTCATCTCAACAGTTACCATCTGTTGCACTCTACAACAATTTCACGACCTTTTTTCACAAGGCACAAAAACAAATTTGTTTTTCGCGACAAAAATATTTCGTGTGAAAAAGGGTTTATATATGCAAGCACGTTACTCAAAGGCTGCTAGCAAGCTAGAAACGTGCTTTCCTAAGTTATGCTTACAGCCTGATGACACATAACTAACTGTACGTTTTCAACGCAGAACGTCCAGGGACTAGACCTGGGTGGCTATATATCGGCAATCACTCTGGTCTAGGCATTCACACAGCCCATCCAAGCACCTGGGTTTTGCCAACATCAAACATACACCAATATTTCATCATTCAATTTAATTTATTTAATATCACTTCAAACTATGTCATATTATTTCATTCAAATTCACACATTTTTTCACGTCATCATGCACCACCTACTTTTAGGTGACACCCTTCACCAAGGGCACAGCTATTTAAACTATTTCCAGGGTCCGAATATCTACAAAATTCTCCTCTAATCGAATAAATTTACACGTTATGACGCCATACTGTGTATGCATAACTGTAGTGTTTCAATAACAGAACATTTCATGTTTATAATTCCTAATTGCAAAAAAAGTTAAAATATATTAAATGAAAAACTATATCTCTAGACTCTTATTCTACACCGAAAACTTGAAATTGAATATAGAAAAACGCGATAAGGAAATAGACATTATTAAGTTTATTGTGCTAACAATTTGCAATTATTGACAAGATCAACCTGATAACATCCTCAAGGCATGGAACCAAACTGAAACGGTCGTTGAAGGTTGCTTCGTAAAGTGGAAAGCACCTTTTCTTTTCAATCATCAACCAGCATGTTGACTGTAAAACTGTATCGTTTACACACGTATATCATTAATTTGAAAAATTGGTTAGACTCAAGTAATAATCAATATGTAGTTTAATAGTTTCACACATATGCAGTGTATCCCACATACGTTTGTTTTTTGTTTGTGTCGCTTCTGGTTAGGGACGGACCATTAAATTTTTGAAGGGAGGGGGGGGGGGGGGGGGGTCGGCCAATTTTTTTGTGCATGTTTTTTTTTCGTGCCGGTTAAACATGTTGGATTTTTTTTCCCTTTAACATTTCATTGCAAGATTTTTTTCACACACACATATGTCCTTATAAACAATTTGCTCGATTTTTTTAATTTGTTTATTTGTGCACGATATTTTTTCTTCGTATTTTTTTAGTGCGCGAATTTTTTTTTGGTATTTGCCCAACCCCCCCCCCCCCCCTCAAAAATATAATGGTCCGTCCCTTACTGTCGCTTGGTATACTACGTTGGATGTTAAAACTCTTTCGGGACAGGTCGGCCATTTTACTACACTTGGCTACATCACCCCGGTCAAATTGAAAGTCACATTTAGTCGCGATTATTTACATCTAATAACTACAAATAATACCAATCGATTCCTCATTCGATAGGCTATTTATTGAGCTTTTATTTGCCACCTAAGTATGTAGATTAATTCAAAATCAAAGCTTACGACGTTGAGCAAAACATAACTTGCCTTATAAACATGATGAGCTCATTGGCCAATATCTCCTAATGTATTTGACAGTTTCCTTCCAAAAAATAATCAAAATCTTCCTTAAGCTGCGTGTTATAATTCTTACAAGTTTTGTCGTAATTCGAGCATTTGTTTATCTGTGGCGGTCGTTTACGTAAGTCTCTTCGGATTTTCCCGTGCTCTCGAGCACGTGCGCTAACCTGCGAGAGCCGACGATCTAGCGATTGCGTTGGGGCAAATTCACGGGGAAAAAATGCCGTAGAGTAAACTTTGACCTGCAGAATCGATTTCCGTTGTCGTTGGTTGTCTAGGTAACACGCTTTCTTCAAAATAAAGCATCAAACATCTCACTTCCGGTTTGGAATGTTTTGTTGTCGGATTACGCGGCCGCTTAGAATTATATTTTCCTTATAACTTTCTTGTTTTTCTCTGTATTGAGCTAAAACTTGGTGACTAAATAGTATTTTCAAAGGGCTATACAGTGGTGTAAAGATAAAAAATAGTCGAGAATTAGCGAAGGCGATATTACGAGCCGTAAAACTTGGAGACATATAAAATTTCAGACAGACATTATAATATATTCATACACAATTCTCACTTCCAGACAAGAATTTGCTTCAAATACCACAAAAATGTTTTCAAAATGCAAGTAAATATACACTAAGTAGACAAACTTAATGCTGCGGATCTAATGGTGGTATTTTCACCGAAAAATCTCAACCACAAGTGAAGATGTATGAATTTAAAAGTCGGGGACGATATCGTCCCCAGCGCATGGAACCTGTCGAGAATGTGTTTAAACATTTATTTGATACAGGACACGAGTAACGTTTAGATCTCGGCAATTGCACTTGGTAATCTTTCTATCGGCAGAGGTGTCTGCCTGGAGTGTTTTGTCTTGTATCGTCTTGTTGTGGCCAGAGATTATGCAGTGGACGTTCGGCATATAACTGTAACTCAGTTTCAACGTGTTTCTATTAAAGATTTTGTGCAGAGGGTGACCAGGAGGAAAGCAATCATCAATAATTTGAAGGAATTTATGCCGAATGTTAGTGGCAACATTAGAATTAAACGGCGGGTTGAACCATATTACATTTCTGCTCCTGGGTCGTTTTGGTTTAGGTGATTGTGGGCTGTAATTTAGTTTGTAGCTGTAGCCGCTTCGGCGAAGTGCTTCTTGATATGGAGGGATAGCTGCATCAAATGATCGTTTATCAGATGATATATTCGATAATCTTTTGTTGATTGCTTGGGGTACTGTTCGTAATATTGTGGGCGGGTGATTGCTGCCTCGGTTAATGTACTGTGGCGTGTTTCCGGGTTTCATGTAAGGTTCAAAAGATCGGAATCTTAGGTCAAGTGTGACATCTTAGTAGTTGACGCATTTCTTGTTAGCTTCAATAGTGATCTTTATTTTCTCATTTTCTCTACGTTTCAAAGAAGTTTATTAAAAAAATATACATGATACAAAAACTAAATTTTCGGCTGCCTGCCACAGCCTTCTTCAGAGTGCCTAGCTTTATACAGTACATACTTATATACAATAAGTTATGAATAAATTACTATTGTTGGGCGAAATCATGACTACCATTAAGGCCTTTCGGTTGGTCAACAACATTCCTATCCAAAAGTTTTCACTCTTGAGTATTTCACTATGGTGTTGATCAATAAGCATAAATTTTAAGCTCGAATAATCCACCTAATGCATATCAATAAAATGATTAGTTATAGTGCATGTCCGGCGCTTATGCTTAATGTGTGATTTGTAGTTAGCTAGTCTGGACTTAAAGTTGGCCGTCGAGCCAACACCTTGCAAACCACAAAGCACACACTCAGCAAGATACACTAAATTACTGGAAGTACGCGTCAAAGATTTTAAAATTAATAAGAAGTATCCTTCCAGTGGCAGCTGCACGAAAGGAATTACCAAAATTCAAAAAAATCTTACAACTATCGCAGCGCTTGGCATCACATTTATAGCAGCCTTCACCTTCCAGTTTATTAGACTTATATGGCTAGAGATTTGCCAGGCGGGAAACGAATTCTTGCTATAAATAGCCTTCTGATATCTAAGCTCAAGCCCACTCTTAATGTCCAGGGCAGCTCAATTCGACTTAACCTTCTTTAATACTGTCTTTGTCCTTTCCTTGTCTGTTTGTCCTGTCATGTACCTTCCTACACCTTCATATCCTATATCTACTAGCACAACCTTTGTAACATAACACCTTGTAAATAATTTTAGCTTATATTTACTAGCCTTGCAATTTTATACCATTTAGTCTGAAGATGTCTTGAGTTAAAGACGAAACGTTACTTAATAAAAATTTATTTGTATTTTAACTGGTTTTATGGCTTTACTAAAAGTTCGTAGTATTTGTAGGGCACTATACGGCACTCCCTCCTTTCCCCTCCCAATCCGTCGCCCGTTTAAAATTTTAAAAGAAATTCTTTTGAAAACGTTTCAAAAGAATTTGAATTCTATTTTGACGCGGATTACATTCGTTCCTTATTTACGAGTACCCATAAGGTAACGTTTCGAAGTTATTTTCAACTATTCGCTTATTGTAATTTAACGAGAACTTTTTGGTCTGGTCTTTGTTCACGACATTTTTTGTTTTTGGATCTCTTGTAATGGCTCCTTTCTTGTCTATTTGTACAGTTTTCACAGGGTCCTGTATGATTGAATCCATGACTTCTCTATTGATTTTTTTACTGTTCTGATAATTTAGGGTGAACCCTTTTACCTTACATACTATCTTATACCTTTGTTGGTCTCGTAGGCATACGACTTAGGACCCGTTCCCCTCCCAATCCGATGTATAATTTTCGTAAAAAAATTCTTTTGAAAATATCGTCCAAAAGAATTTCCCCTAAAGTTTCTTCAGCGAGTACGTGTTTCCGTCTACGGTGATGTTTTTCTTTTTCAGAAGGAACGATATCGATCCTTGTGGAATACCAAACTTGCCAGAGATTTCTTTTTGATTTTTGAGTCGATGTTCTTCACCCGTTTTTAAGTTTTTAAGGATGTACTTAGCTTCGTTAGAAATTTTTATTCCTAATACTTTACAGAGTTGTTTTTTAGACATTACGGTTACGCGTTTAACACCAATCTTTGTTGCGGCTTCTCTTAGGTTCTTAACTTTTGAGTGTTCGTTTAGGTTGATTTTGTCTTTTTGTATTCTCACGTGGTAATTATGCTCTACACAGAGTTCATCTATCGACTCGTATTCTTCGAATAAACCACAATTTGTACAAAACGCGTTATTGTCTTCTTCCCCGAGATGGGTATGGTTACACGCGTCCTCGTAAAGTTCATACCCTTCGATTAGACCACAATTCACACAGAATATGGTTCCGTTATTTTCTTCGAGATGGGTATGTTCACATTTGGTTTTTTTCTCTTCTGCGAGTGGTATGGAAGGTGGCCCTGTAAATCTGAGTCCACAACGTAAGCATACGAGTTGGTTATCAACCATCCTTTGGTCTGTGTGTTTACAATTTTCGTATTGGCTAGGATGTCTAAATTTTAGGTCACCGTTGACGAAGTGATATTCGCAATCAGCGCAACAATAGAAATCCGAGTAGTCGAAGAATCTTTTTTTACGGCGATGCTCGCACGTACTAAAAATTGAACCGAATCGAAGTCCACATCGGAAGCAAGTGAGTTTACCAAATATGTCATCCTTTTTGGTATGTTTACAGTCTTTGTATTGATCCGGATGAGAATATTTTTGATCATCATAACAAAAGTGGTATTTACAATCCGCACAACGATGGAAAACTCCGTATTCTTTTTTACGGGTATGATTACAATTAATAAAGTTTCTTGGGTCTACTTTCATTCTTTATTATATGAGAAAAGTCAACTATTAAAACGTTTCAAACTAAACGTCTTATTATCGGCCAAGAATTGTCCGCAGGTTTTACTTTGTGAAAATTTATGGTTTAATAATTTGTCTGAATATGATATTTCGAACTTGAAAATGAATCAAAAGATTTTATTGGTAAAGAACTTTACATTCGTGAAAGGAATTACGTGTATCAATAAAATTTACGTTCGATTAGTAATGCTTTTACTTTGCGTTGTTGGTAAATCACATATGTTTAAAAACATATGTGATTTGTACTTTTTTTATTGATAATTTCAATAACTGTTTAAACGAAAAATACGTTTCGTTCGTAAAGTCCATCGTCCGTTCATTATCAGGTTGAATACAAAATAGATAGCGTTGCCAAGAACGTGGTCGGAACTTCTCGACGCTAAACGTTGTTTAACAAACTCATACGTATTCCCTTCTTCGTAATCTAACGACAAAGCTATTTCTTGTCCAAAAATACGCGTACCCTGGTTTAAAAACGATCCTTTAATAAGTACCCTTTTACCGGTAGCCCGATGAAAATATCCACCCTGTATATGGTCTTGTTTAATCTTATTATCCGTTAAAGTCCAACTCGTATATTTGTATTTCGTTGACGCATTAAACCCAGACCCACCACAATCACCCCACAACGCGATATTGTACCCTCTAGACGTCGTTAACACGACGTCCATTTCAACATGTAAATACCTCTTGGAAGTTTTGGTTGGACGGAAAAATTTATTTGATAACTGTCACCTACTTTTGAAAAGTCTAACGTTTTCCTAGCGCGTCCATTTTCAGGGGTGTCGACCATGTCATCTTTGTGAAGTATAGTAACGTTACTGGGAGTTCCTTTAAACGTCATAATGTTTATATGTCCTGACAAATGTTGTTCGAAATAAAATTTCGTAATGGGTTCGCCGGGCGTTGATGGGTTTTTAGGTAACCTGGTAATACGGTGACCGTTCATATCGATGTCGGTACTTTCTTTAATGTACATCGTGTCGGTATAACTTTTCGACACGGCTGCCGTACCATCGGACGGGACTGGGTTTAAACCTAATATTTCGTGGTTGTTCATCCCGATACTGTCTTGCATCGTAAACCCACTGTCGGTTAAGTATACCCGGTTCGCATATTGTTTTGTAATAGGGTCGTTTGCTAACGTAGGATCGGGGAGGTTTGTAATTTTATGGTTGTTCATATTAATGTTACCTTGCATTGTAAACCCCGAAGTGGACAACCCCCCGGATCCTGTGTCACCTTTTGGCGTTTGGTTACCTTTAGGACCTCTTGGTCCTTGCGCGCCTGTATCTCCTTTCGGTCCTTGTGAGCCTACATCTCCTTTGTCACCTTTCGGCCCTTGCGTGCCTGTATCTCCCTTGTCACCTTTTGGTCCTTGTAAACCTACATCTCCTTTGTCACCTTTCGGTCCTTGTAAGCCTACATTTCCCTTGTCGCCTTTTGGTCCTTGTAAACCTACATCTCCTTTGTCGCCTTTCGGTCCTTGCGTGCCTGTATCTCCTTTGTCACCTTTTGGCCCTTGCGGACCGGTATCTCCTTTGTTACCTTTTGACCCTTGTGAACCGGTATCTCCTTTGTATCCTTTTGGTCCTTGTAAACCGGTATCTCCTTTCGGTCCTTGCGGTCCCGTATCTCCTTTCTCGCCTTTTGGTCCTTGCGGTCCACGTTGTCCGCCACCGCCACCACTAGAATAATGTGTGTCCGCATAACTTTTCGTAACGGGTTCCGAATCCGACGTTGGTGATGGAAGGTCTAAGATTTTATGACCGTTCATTTTAATATCGTTTTTAATTCTCCCCAAACGGGGAGAGTAACCAAAATTTAAGCTCATTTATTTGTAGATCTTTTCGCTATTATGTTTTCCAGAACGCTTTCGCTGTTTTGTTCTTTGTTCAATATCGTTTTACAAAGTTCTTTACAATTAACGAGTTGTCTTGGTCCGGGTGGTCCTTGTAATTCAGGCGGCCCTTGTGGTCCAGGCGTCCCTTGGTCGTTAGAATATTTTTTAGAACGTATAGTCCGATTCCGTAACCCAAAATATGTATCATCTTATTTATTTAATATCGTCCAAGTCAATATCTGATGGACCTTTCATTTCACGCGGTTTTGAGAGCCATTCCATTATATCCTTTCCGTAAACGATAAGAGAGCTAATAAGTATGCAAACTCCAATTTCAAACATATTTTCTAACATCATTTATTTTAATAAATAAGATATGGAACAAATTATTAATTTCACGGAGGAACTTACGGAATTAAAAGAAGAATTAACGACGGAGTTATCAAAAATGAAAGGAAATACAAGAAGGAAGAAATTTAAATTGGTTGGGAAAACGTTATTAAAATTAATTATTATTGCCGGAGGCGTAACCGTGGCTATAGTATTTCCTTCTACCATCGTGATTGCCGTACTCGGTGGGATGGTTGCGGTATTAGATGGAGGTAAGGGGACGATTAAATCGTTAAGAAAGGTTAAAGAAGGTAAAAAGAAAAGGAAAGCCGGGAAAGAGGAATTAAAAGGAGTAGAGTCCGAATTGATGAGGAAGAAAACGGCGAGGGAATATTTTCAACCGACTGCACCGCCACTTTACCCGGGACTTTAAATTTTTTCATATACGTAATCGTATATGAAAAAACGATTTAAGAATCCAGATCGACGTCAGGAGGTTCCCTCATTTCGCCTTGTTTTCCCATACGTTTTTTTATTATTTCTTCGACAACGGTTACACCGCCGCTTACCAATCCGATTTTAGGAATGTAAGGCATTAATTCATCGTTTATCAATTCGGTGAATTCTTCTTTAAACAATTCGTTTTCATGTAATTTCTGTTTCAATACATCCGAACTTTCGATTAGGGTGGTTTTTTCCAGTATGTCCGAGAGTTTGGAAACGAGTAAGTTCGAAACCATTTTGGATGACTTTTCTGTAATTTTCCGATCGTATTTTATTTTAATTTTTTCCAGGGCATCTCTGTTCGCTTTTTGTATATATTTTGGTGAGTAGTTTATTTTCCCTTTTTCGGCTAACGAAATAAGTTTTTCGCGTAAGCCGTCGGTTTTTTCGTTAGGAGTTTCTTCGGGAATTTCAATGTTTACGTCTGGGAAATTAATATTTTCAGAGTTCATTTATTATTATGATGAGTATACGATTCTATGTCCCCAGGGAGGACGACGGTACACTTCGAGCGTGGAATACTCGTTTTTCTTAAGATTATCTTTGATTTAATTTCACGATATTATTCTTCGGTACCATCGACGGACTCTTCTAATAACGTTTTCATATCGCTCTTATCAGGATTGTAAAACGTAACCAGAATCTGTGTGTTAGTTCTGTACGGTTTTGTGATCGATGTCAATTGTTGGGTAATGATAATTGTACTGAATCCGTAATGTCTTGCCGAAAAGGCAAGTCTTACGATTTCGCTCGATCTGTTTTTTACGTATTGACTGCTAGCACAATCGTCGAGAATGATTAAACTGTTCGTGTCTTTGAAATAGTGCGTAACGAATTTTAGAAAATTTTCTACCTCGTCTTGATCGCAGGGAATTGGGAAGAAATTTTTATGGTCTTTGTATTTCCACCCCTGGTACGTTTTGTTCCACAAATACGTTGGACAAATTAAAAATATATATTCAAAGTGATTTTTATAATCATTTTCTAACATTTTAAGAAGGTAGTAAGTTTTCCCACAACCCGTCACTCCGACGATAATCATATTTAATGGCGTTTCAAATTTCATTTATTTATATTTCGAGATTTCGGAACATCATATTGACAAAGTTTAGATACCTGTCAGACACTACGAACGTGTTACACACGATGTCTTCTGATGTTCTATCCTTTTTGACACCGAGTGTGATTCCATTTTGAGTGTTCAGGATCTTTCTTCCGTCACCGGAAACATCGTTATCCGGGTAGGTCCGCAGATCGATGACCAAGGCAAACTTGTCTTTCGCGAAGAAGTCGGTGAGGGTAAGGGTATCCGTCTCGTAGTTCAGGAAAACTTTTCTTGCCTCTTCAAATAATTTTGATTTGACTAATCCCTGACTGTAAACGGAGTTTGGATTACCCTCGATGGTAACATCCACTCTCTTGATTTTTGGGTAAACGTATTCTTCGCTATCCGTAAGCGTTTTCTTTCTGAAAAGCATCACGATGTGTTTCATCGACGAGCACGATAAATTGATTGTCTTGTTGATGATCGTTGTGTCCTTTCCCCAATTCTCTTCATCGATGAAGGTCACGTCTTCGAAGACGAGCGTTCGACTCTGAAAGCTATTCAAGGCTTTGTTATACACGTCTGGGTTTTCTATCGACGAGTATTCTAACCTGACGTCTTCTAACGTGTACCCTGCAACTTTTTGACCGTTTGTGCAACCATAATTTCGTCTGCTTTTGGGAAAATTAACTTGTATTTGATGATGTTGCCTGCATCAAGGGGTGCGTATAACCCGTGGTCATTTAGGATTTTTCCGAGTTTAATTCTTACCCGGCCATCGAAGACGTCGACAACGGTTTTGTCAGCGACAACGGATTTATCGGCGCTGTCATCTTCTGATATTAGTTTTCTGGTGTTTTCGTTCATTATTCCCACATCCACCATATTGTTTCTTTGATCGACTGGTAACCATAGATCCTTGTATACGGAATACAAGCTTTCCTGATCGTTCGTGTAACAGGCTTCTCGACTTCCAACCATAACTTGTAATTGTTTCACCAAAAGTCTTCCAAGATTATTCAGGAACCAGGATTTCGTGTTCTTGCTCTTGAACTTTGCCGTGAGGAAAAAGGTGTCTGGGACTAGACACATATTCGCTCCGAGGGTTGGGACGGAAATGTGAACGGATTCCCCAGGATTGATGACGCTTGGATTGAACGTTACTTCTGTAAAAAGTCTTTTTCCCGTAATCTTTGCATCCTTGTATCTTGAAAATTCTGGATCGAGACTTTCCATTCTTTCTTCTAATTTCTTTCCTGTAAGCATATTTTACTCTTTATTTATATAGTTTAAAAATTTTTACGAAAAGATCAATCCAATCCCATAGGATTTTTAAATTCTTGTTGGTTAATTCGTTCACGAGCGATCGGACGGTTGATTTGTGATTGTCTGGGACAAGGTAAACGAGTCCTTCGACATCCCTGTTAGAGATAGCCGATTCAACGCGATCGTTCAAAAGTTTGGATCCTTCTTCCAATAAGTATTCGTGCGTGAACGTGGCGACGTAAGAGGTCAAGAGTCGTATTTCTATTTTGTAGGGGAATAATCGTGTGAGTTCGTTTAAAAACGCGTCGTATTGAACTGAAAAGATTTTAACAACATTAGTCATTTATTTATCTTCTTCTTTTTCTCCTGTATTCGTTGCATAGAAAATATGTAATCATTAAAAATAATACCCATAAATTTTGAGATAACCACAAAAGACCTTGACTGCCTACCAAAATCATTTTTGATAAGAGCGTTCCTAGTGCGGAAAATAACGGACCGAGTTTTTTAAATACTTTTGATACGCCCTTAGCGAATTTTCCTAAGGCTTTTCCACCTTTCATTACCACACATCTTGCACCTATAACGGCTGTGGTAACTATACCGGCTATAGAAATTGCGATTGCAGACACACCAACGACGTTTTCCCTAGCCCATTTTTTGAATTTTTCTAATCTGGTTAAATCATTGACATTGGTTTCTTCTTCTATCATACTTAGGACTCCTCGCTCACGGGTTTTTGATTAAGTTTTAATCTTATTTTGTCTGCTTTTAATTCTGCAGCTTTTCTCATAGCATCGTAAAGTAAGGCTTTGTTATTTTTTCCTTCGGCTTTTGCTTTATCCGATCCCTTTTTCCAATGATCAATTTCGATACCCAAGGCTTTAATTCTTTCCTCGCTCGAATCTACTCCCTCGATCGGATCCTCTCTTGCGTATAACGTACCCCTTAATTCCCTTAACCGTTACCTTAGCCGTTATTTCCGTGCTGGACGATACTTCATCGAATCTCCTATCTATTTCAGAATCTATTCGATCGTTCACATCCTCAATAATATTATTCATAACGTTTTGTGGGAGATCAACTCCGGCACGTTTTTCGGCTATCGGGGTTGGCGTTTTTTGATGTTCGGCGTCCGCCCTTTTAAGTAATTCCTTAAATTCGTTAACGAGCGGTGCTTTCGTTTTGTCCGTCGAGTATCTACGTTCTCCGTCTTTTAAAATTAGGATTTTTTTACCTTTGTACGTGGCACCGTTAATCTTATTATCCTTGTTGGTCGTAAATTTTAACTTATCGTATATTATTGTCGAATTCGGCCCGTCTCCCTTATTAATTGTAAGTCCAAGTCCTTTTTTTAAAAACGGTTTCATATCGTGAATGATATGCCTTCTCATAACACCAGCATCACGTCTTGCGTTCGGGATATCGGACGTTGATGGTCCTTCGTCATCTACCCTCGTAAAAACCGGATTCGAACCGTCGATAATGAGAATGCTTTCGTCACCAGGCCTTCTATCGTTTATGAAACTCGTTTCCTCTTCTTCGTTAGCTTGTTGCGTTCCTCGTTCGCGTTCTACATCTTCTAAATCTATGTTTTCAGCATTTTCAGCCATCTTTATTTTTATAAAATAAATGAGTAAAACAAACGTATTCATTGAAAACAATGAAAAGGAACTCCGTTTCGATACTTGTATAATAAAACCTGCGGGATCCGTAATGACGTTAAAAAATGCAGCCGTTTATTGGAATTACAAGAACGTCATTACCGGCAAGAACGATCACGTTATGCGTGGAACGACAAAGATTACCTTCGAAGAGGGTTACTGGACATTCGATATGATTGAGGGAAAACTCGGGAAGCAATCAATAAAATTGGAAGCCAACGAACACAATAACAGGTGTAAAATCTATTCGGAAACACAAAATTTAAATCTTAAAAAGTTTGGGGAGTTATTAGGTTTCCCCGAAAACGAAATCGTAAACAGCGGAACGTGGAAAACTTCACCTGGCGTGGTAGACGTAAACAAAGGTCTAAGGTATGTGAATATTAATTGTAATATCGTAAACACGGCGGGGAACATCGATACGAACGGGCACTGGAGTTACGCGTTAGCCTCGCTTCCAATACCGTCAGATCATCTCTTAAATTCGACGGTTACCCAATTTATAGGTATTAATAGCAGCGTTAAAATTACCAACGGTCAATTTTACAGGATATTATTCAACGTTGATACGAACATTGAAGATAAAGTTGATATGAGCTTGTTGCTCGAATTGTATATAAATTAATCCCAACGATTTAAGGGGGATGCGATTCGCATCCCCCTATTAATGTTGGGGAGGAGCGAATCGTTACCCCCCAACGATTTAAGATGATGTTTCCAAACAGGGGCGGATCTAGGATTTTTCGTGCGTTAGTCAAAATTCTATGATGTCATTGATGACGTAACGCGTGACGTCATCAATGACATGATATACATTTTTCGTAGAAGTATGCGTTATAGCATAAAACTAAAGATGCTTAAAATGGAATTAAACAACATCCAGCATGTAATAGACTGTTTCGCCCTAAATCAGGGCTCATCAGCATGCCTAGAAAACACATTAAAACTGTGATCCGACATGGACAGCCCTTTCAGAGGACAAATCCTGCTTCATTATAAGCTTGTCCTCCACAATCATCAAGAGGTAAATTTAGTTCCTGGAAATGGTTTAATCCTCAATTTTTAACATGTCAATAAAGTTAACTACATGAGTAGTAGAGTAGCCACCAATCTTTTGATGGTACTGAGAGTCATCACCATGTCCCCTCAAAGCCATACCTCCACAACCACAAAGAATCACAGAGTCAACAATAGATGTCAGTTTTTTCCTGTTATTCTCAACTTCATTTCGAAGTTTGGCATCTAAAATTAATTAACTGGGCTGCCCCAGAAATTAGAGAAAGTAATGCTTGAACAATGGGAAAAGTAGAAGCATGTATCCCATGACCTGCATGTTTTTTAAAAGTAAATACTGCATTATTCCAGTGCAATAAAGGTTAGGAATTTTGAATCTTGAGAATTTGGAATCTTACCAGCTCTGCCAGGAAATCTATCACCAAATAAAACACAAGATAAACAAAAAGCACCATTAGCAGAAGGTGAATAATACAGCCATTTAAACATATCCAGCCACTCATGCCTAAAAGCTCTTCCATGTGTCTTGGGGAATGCATAATTTTTTTCTGGTTTAAAAACATTTTGAATGATGTATTCTGTGATGATGCATTAAACAAAAGGGAAACAAAGTGGTTATGTTTAAAGGCCTCCCAGGCATTACAGACCCTTCATAACAAAACAAAAGATAAATTGGTTTAATAGTGCGGATCTCTGGTACACAGTGATTAATATTGGCATTAAATAATAATTTTAAATCTTGCATAATCAGGGTAATAAGTATGAATATTGCGGCTTATTGCTGATTATAGACCCAATATACATAAAAATTGTGAACATCTGTTATCATGGCAATTAGAATTTGCTTCTTACTTAACCAGTGCATCATCAGTTAAGTTGGTATCTAAAGATGTTGTAGATACATATAAAAGCAAGACTTTTTGGCAGAATTTTTAAAGTGCTCACTCTGCTCTTCTACTAAAGTAAGAAAATAAG
The DNA here is from genome assembly GCA_963855995.1 of Muricea muricata. Lineage (NCBI taxonomy): Eukaryota > Metazoa > Cnidaria > Anthozoa > Malacalcyonacea > Plexauridae > Muricea > Muricea muricata. The sequence continues at coordinate 113,869,196 of OY979716.1, forward strand.
GGTGTTGAGCATAAAAATTGGCATTTAAAAAACATTCAATAGATGTTAAAATTGTCAAACATTTGACCAGGCCATTGGTACTTGTCAATGCCAAAGAAACAGAGCTTTATAGGCAATTGCCAGTTGCATTAGACTTAAATTTATAACCAAAGGCAAAGATTTGGGTTAATATATGTTGTGTACAGCCACTATTAGTCTTTTAAACCTACAATCATGTTTGTCAACTCTCACCATTTTGCACTTATATACAAATTATACCCTACTGTCCTTACAAATAGAATAAGTATTTTGTATCCAACATACCCAAACTTCTGCTATTTGAGGCGTTTATTTATGTTTTACTCACTTTACTAGTTTACTGATCAGATCACTGTTTACATAAAGGTTAAAATGATAAATTGCAAAGTAAATTATTAAAATTAATAAATATATATATCCTGTAGTCTAATAGTAAACGCTTTACACTTTACAAGGTCAGAGAGCAAAGTTAAAATCTAATAATGCTACTGTGAAATTATGCATCAATGCATGGCGCTAACCCATTAACCTTTGGACCTGATCTCGCACAAATATGTAAATATTGTTAAGAGTTTATACTTAGGTTTACTATATTTATCGATGTTTAAAACTTTAAGAATAACATTTAACCGAACTTACCTGGCTTACTGCCATACACTTATTTCTCTCTTGAATCGTTATTTTTGAATAACGATCTAACCTTTTCGAAATCTACGTCGTTCATTTCGACAACAGTACATTAAACACAAACAAGCTTGCCTATAAAATTGCGCCTAACAATATCGCGTCAAGGAGCAGTTTGCAAAGACGCCAGGTCCACAATGCTTGATATCATGATATGTTTCTTAGTTTAATAAGCTCAATATGTTACACACAAATGGAGCAATCACAAGCTACTATCTATTTGCAAGATTAGTCAAAATACCCCACATGGATTAGTCAAAATTTCGCAATCGTTAGTCAAAATAGGTTTAACCAATCAGTATGCCTGTTATGTGTGATTAGAGAAAATTTGACCAATCAAATAGCATGAACTAAAAGGCAGAATAGTCAATTCTTATTTGAATACCGCTTATTTGACTAATCGTTTGATTAATCCATCGCTGGCTCAGTGTGCAAAAGCTGATCGAAGTTTGTTGCTGGAGTGTGATTGAATTTTGATTGCGTAACTGAAATTGAAGAAAGGTTTGTGCGCGTGGACATAATTTCAATCCAATTTTTTTTCGTTTGTCTTTTTTATGCTAGTCGCGTGACTAATCTGACTACCCCTAGATCCGCCCCTGTTTCCAAAATGGAAACATCATCAAAAGCTGTCGACCCTCTGCTTATGTTGGTGTATGTAATTTCCATATACATCATCACAAATCGTTGGTCCTTCTTACGACGTGTCACGATCATTTAAAATAAAATGTCAAAACAAAACGAAATTAGCGATAAAGAATTTGCTAACGAACAAGGGTTGAGAGATATTTATTACGATCCGAAAACGGGTTATCGATCTGCCGAAAAATTATATCAAAAAGCAAAAGAGGATGGATTAAAAGTAAGTCGCAGACTCGTTAAAGAATGGTTAATAACTCAGGATACGTACACGAGATACAAACCTGTGATTAGGAAACATAAATTTCGAAAAACTTTTGTAAAAAACCTCGCAGATCAAATGCAAATGGATTTGGTGGATATGGGAAAATACGCAAATAAAAACAAAGGATATCGTTGGATTTTAACAGCGGTAGAAATTTTAAGTCGATACGCGTTTACCATTCCCGTTTACAGAAAAGACGTTAAAAATATGACGGAAGCCGTCAAGGAATTACTTAAAAATTTTAAAGGAAGATTTGGAAAATATCCAAACGTCGCTCAATTCGACGAAGGGAAAGAATTTTATAACGTGGGTGTCAGGGAATTATTAAAAAGTCACGACATAAACTATTTTTCTACAAAGTCTGAAAAGAAAGCAGCAATCGTCGAAAGGTTTAATAGAACTCTAAAAACCGCAATGTGGAAATATTTTTACAGCTAGGGGACTTACGATTGGATTAGTGTTTTTGACGAACTCGTTTAAAATTATAATAATACGAAACACACGACCATTCATATGAAACCGAAAGACGTGAATCGTAAAAACGAAAACGAAGTTTGGATTACACTTTTCGGTTCGGGTTTTGGTAAACTTTCCTTACCGAAATTCAGAGTAGGGGATACGGTTCGAGTAAGTAAATACAAAAACGTTTTTAAAAAAGGATACGAAGCTAATTTTACCGAAGAAATTTTTACGATTTCAAAAGTTTTCAGAGGCGACGCGACCGTCTACGAATTAGAGGATCACGAAGGAGAACCAATCGTTGGAAAATTTTACGAAGAGGAATTATCCGTCGTAAATAAAAAAGACGATACGTACCGGAGTGGAGAAAATACTCAGAAAGAAAAACGGAATGGCGTTGGTAAAATGGTTAGGGTACGATAGTCGGTCGTGGGTTCCGGTAAAAGATATTAAGGATATTAAATAAAGATGACGCTCGAAGAGGACTTTAAAAAGTACGAAACGTCGTACAAACAGTACTATGGTGAAAATTACGACAAGGCGTTGAAAAATTTAAGATCGACGAAAAAAAGTTTACGGGATAATTTTTTAAAAAAATACCCAAACGCTAACATCAAAATGTTTAATTTCAATGTAATCCTATCAAAAAGCGGGGATGTGACCGGACAAGTGTTTCCTTTAAGGTTCGCGACGAACAGTTTCTGGACATTACGACAAACACGTTCAAAGAGTTATATTCCGGAGAGTTGTACTGGTCACCGAGAATATGGGGTACTACTGGTACGATTCAGCCGTTCGTAAAGAACTCATCGGACGCAGACGCGAATTCGTTTAAAATTTACGTGACGAACGATTTGTTTTTCAATGTCAATTTTCCAAAATTTCAAATAGAAAATAACGAGAGTTCGAACGATTATATATAAGAGCAATTCTTATTCAGCCTCGCCCTTTGCAGCATACATCGCGACTTACTCGTGTGGAATAAGTGAAGAACATTTCGATTACGACAGGCCGAAAATTATTTCGAGTATCGCAAGGTATCATCTTTACTTCCATATGAAAAGATTTATAAGGCAACCGCGTCAAATGTCAAAATATATAACGCAAGAAATAGAAACTCTCGTTCTAAATAACAAACCCGTGGTTTACAATTGGACGAAAGAGTTCCATTCGGGAAGGCAACAATTAGGTTATTGGATTTCGAAACAACCGAGAGGAACTATTAAAGACGCGAGGGTTGTGATGAGTCGTAACGGGGCAAATTGCTATTTCGTATATGAAACGAGGCGCACAAACTATCAGGAGTTTAGAAGATTATAAATTATTCGTTGCAACTAAATCAAACGGACTGACAAAAACAGGTCAATTACTATTCCAGGAAAGCATTGAGAGCTTCGTCTATTGCGTATTAGGTTCTCAGGCAAACACTCGATGGTCAATTGTTGGGCGCGGCGCAATGTCGCTACAGACGCAAGAAGTCTTTAAGAAATTAGTGAACGATACGATCATTCAAAGCGATCATACCGTAACGATTTCAAATATGAGAAAAGCAATAAAAGACACGAACGTTGTGTTGAATATGGTTATTTCCCCGGGAATTATTTTAATCCCGTCCAATCTCATCATTCTTGATAAAATGGTACCCGGTTACAATAACGTCTTGAAGCTAGCAACAAAAGGTATGAGATTTGGAAAGAACGACGACGTTAATTATTTTGAACCAAGCGAGAGTAGCGAAAACACTGGATCAGGTAGCAAAAGTAGCGTACCAAGTGGCGTAAACGTTAGATCAACTAGCGGTAACACTGAATCAAGTCCCGTAAACACCAGCCCAAGTCCCGTAAACAAGGAATTAAAAAGCGTAAGGTCCGAACCAAAAACAAATGAATCCAAGTTGGTTTTGTTAATAACTACGTTAGCTAGCGGTATGTTAATTTCAAAATTCTTGATTTAAACTAAAATTTTACTATGAATTTACTACATTCTTGTTTAAAAAATTTCTTAGATAGGAATCAATAAAATCATAGGAACCTAGAAAATTTCTTAAATAGAAATCAATAAAATTACAAATAAAAAATTTACTTGTAATTTTCCTTAAAGGTTCCTAAAAATTTATTGTAAGTTATAAAAGGAAACTAACTATTAAAACGTTTCAAATTATATTAATAAAGAATGAATAACGAAATTAAACTAAGAACAGTCTATCTTTTGAGAAGGACAGATAAGGAAGATGATGGAACGGATTTGTATGTTGGGTCTACATCAAGACCATTAAAAAATCGGTTATGTCAACATAAGTCTTATACGAAAATCGTTAGTAATAAGTTATATACGAAAATGTTAGAAATAGGGACCAACAATTGGGAAATTATCCCACTTTTATCACGTATTTGTGATAGGAAAAAAATTTGTGAAGTTGAAAAGGAAATGGATTGAAATATTACAAACAGATCTAAACTCCATTTCCCCTATAGATACAGATAACAAATGGAATAGTGTCGCTTTAAGGAAACTAATTAAAAAAATTACTATGATCATATACAAAATAAAACATATTATTGTGATGTTTGTGACATAGCCTTTGGAAAAAAATGTAATCTAAAATATCATCTCAATACCTTGAAACACTCCTACGCTTACTTAAATTCCTTAGACTAAGTGGGCTCTGGTTCACCTTGTACGTTCTCAACAGGTGGTGTTTGTACGTTCTCCTCTTCAACAGTTGAAATTTCTTCGTATTTCTTTTTGCGGATCGTTCCTAATGCGACCTGAAAATTTCCTTCCATACCATCTCCGCCTTTTGAAAAATGTATTCCTACCATAAATTTTCGTTTTATATCAACGTATTCGTTGTATAATTTTCTTTCAGTACTTTGTAAGCACCCCATTTTCATTTATCTGTTTCATTAACAAATAAATGAGTAACGAAGAACCCACAACATCAAATAACCCTGAGCAACGAGTCACGATCGATAGACCTATTGAAAATACTGGCATGAAAAGAGTAAAGCGAGAGTTGAGGCCGGGAAAAGACTCGCGGCATTTAATAAAATGGCTAAAAAGAGAAAAGAATCAGGGGACGAGCCCAAAGAACCCGAACATCACGAAGATCGTGAAAATAACAACGAGGAAATGAGCGGTAAAACGAAAATCCTATTGCTTGCAGGGGCGGTCGGTCTCGGTTATTATCTTTACACGACAACGATAAACAACAGTAAAAAAGAAGTCGTTCAACAACCCGTAATCCAAAATAATAACGAAGTTCAGGAAAATACCGTTAGTAGACTACGTAGTTTTAAAAATTAAAAAACTATATATAATAAATAAGTAAAGTATGGTCTCTCAAAAAGATATGATTAACGACGCGTACACTGCGGCTGCAATTACCGCAGGTACCGTTGGAGTCTCGTACGTAAGCAAGAAATTTTTAAAGATGCCGTTAGGAGTTCCAGAAACTGTAAACGGAGCCGCAAAACTAACCGTCGCAGTTGGATTGGGTACGTTATTGGTAAAGACGTTACAAGAGAAGAAGTATCTCCCGGAAGAAATATCCAAAGGATAAATAAAATGGCAAGTACCGCAGCAGCAGGAGTATTCAATGCGTTTGCATTCGCAGGAGCAGGATTCTTATTCAAATTCCTCGACAAAAACGGATACGAAGACGAAATGAAAAGACACAACTTAGCTATGGAAAAATTAACGGCAGCAAAAGAAGAATGGTACGAAAACCAAGTCGCAAAGAAGAACGAAATAGAATTATTACGTCAACAATTGTCCGACGCAAACGCAGACATCAACAAGACGAACAAAGCGTTGGACAATTTAAGTAAAATCACCTTTGAAAACAGAACGTTCACAAGAAAACCTCACGAACTGGATTTTCACGAACCTTCCGACGAAATGAGAGAATATCAACACGCCGCGGTCGGATTGGCAGGATTGATCGGCGGATGGGGAGTTTACAAATTAATTTAAGTCGAAAATGATTAAATAAAAAAAGATTAAATGGGAATTATGAATAACGAATATTTAGGAACAACACCTATTCTGGAAAGTGAACCAGTTAACATCCCTAACGCGAAGAAATGTCGTGTTAATCACGGACTGGTTACCCCGATACCCTGTGAGGATATGACGTTTGGTATATTTAACAGAAAAAATCAACTATTAAAACGTTTCAAAAATTATATCAATAAAGAATGAACTTCAAAGATATTGAAATTGTTAAATTTGAACTTTTGCAAACGATCACCTGGGGAGTCGAAAAGAATATAAGAAATGGTTACTCGATTCCAGTGTCAGTGAACGACGACGAAGTAAAGACGAAAATAGAGGAACTCGCAAAAGAACACGATGCAAAATGCCCATTATACGGAAACGGCAAAAAGAAGACGCTCTATTTAATAAGTCGAAGTGCCTATCGGAAAAACAGAAAAAAGAATTACTCAACAAGGGATTAACACACATCAGAGTGGAATTCGAAACCAAATGCGTATTCACAGACAACAAAGAAACAAGTCACCTTTGTTTCAAAGTTAACAAGCTTGGAAAAGTAATCAAACCCATCCCCGAAGACTCGTGTCCAGGAGATTATGATTAAAACCCGTCATAATATAATGGAAGGTAAATTCTCTACCTACCATTATATCCTGCTGGTAGACGTTTTGTAACTCTTGTGAGTTAGAAAAAAAATCGAACTATTAAAATGTTTCAAAAACGTATATAATAAAGAAGAAGACCAACTGTTAAATTTGGTTTTTTTATAAACGTTTACGTTGTTCATACTTACCTTTTCGGTGGATATGAAAAATTGACTATTAAAATGTTTCAAAAATTATACTAATAAAGAAGAAGATCATCCGTTGTTATTACTTATATTCATTGTTTCCTTTTTTTTTGTAACCTTCGCTGGTTACAAAAAAAATTGAACTATTAAAATGTTTCAAAAATTATACTAATAAAGAAGAAGATCATTCGGTTATACTCATATTACTCAAATTTCATAATTCAATTGAATTATGAGATTTTTTTTCGCATATAATAAAAGAGAAATATGAGTATCTCAAATAACACTTACGAAAAATTTCGTAAAATAATCGCGGATCAAAACGAGAAGATTCGCCGACAAGAGGAAAAGATCCGTCAGCAAGAAGAAAAAGCTCGTCAGTTAAAACAGCGCGAGGAAGAAAAAGTTCGTCGTATCAAACAGAAAGAACAGGAAAGAATTCAACGACTACAACAAAAAGAGCAAGAAAAACGAGAAAAGGCAATGAAAAAAGTACGCATAAGGGAACAGCGTAAATTCCATCAAATGTGCGCAAAAGGGAAAACCAAGCTCAACTCAAAAAAGAAACATTAAAGTGGGAGCGTGAAATCAAGAAGGAGGAAAAAAGACAAGCCAAGATTTTAGACGACCTGAAATGGAAAGGAAAAAAGAAGTTCAGAGATATCAGGAGAAGGCTCGATAACAAACTAAAAAAGATCGGTAAGAACGTAAAACCACCATTTGAAGTTATAAAGATTGGATCAAACTCAAATGTAAAATTCACAACATACTTTGACTCGTATAACATCAAAATTAACAAGTACCCAATTGACCCAGTAAACGTGTTCCAAAAAGCATTAGATATGGCAATCAACGAACGTGGACTAGTAACAGGTAACAAAATTCGACTTATTGTATCGCATCCTACCTGGACAAAACCTTTCAGTACAAAGTTATTAACAATAACGAACGACAAAAATTTCATTTACGAATTAATCAAAGCCGTATTAGAATTTGTAGAATATAAAAGGGTCCCACTCAATGAACTCCTGGTTGAAGTTCAATCCACAAAAATACCACGAGGTACCGGGCGTCTAAGAATAGATAAGAATAACATTGCCAACAAGAAAAGCATAATTTGCATTAAAAATACCGATACTATATGCCTGGCACGATCAATTGTAACGGCAAACGCAAATATTAATAAGTCAAAATGGACAAAATCTCAACTAAGTGACGGTTTCAATAAGTCTCGAAAACTTCAGGAAAAAGAAGCTCTAAAGTTACACGAGGAGGCCGGGGTAGAAATCAACGATTTTGGAAGCACGCTCGAAGACGTAAACATTTTCGCAAAGCATTTAGGTATACAAATTAACATCGTCGACGCCGATTATTTTAACGAAATCATATACACGTCAGAAGGGGAAAGTATAGATGGTAAAATAATTTACTTGTACAAAAACAAGAATCACTACGATGTCATCACGAGTATGCCAGGGTTCCTGGGTAAGGATAACTATTGTCACACGTGTAAAAAATCTTATAAGCAACGTGACTGCCATAAATGTCCAAAAAAGTGTTTGGCGTGTTTTAAATATGATAGTAATTGTTCGGGTCCAGAAATAACGTGCGATGATTGTAACAGAATATTCTTCGGACAAAAATGTTTCGACGAACATAAGAGGAATAGATCAAAAGGTGAAAAAATAGATATCGTGTGCGACTTGGTAAAGAAATGTCTTAAATGTAAAAGAATCGTCACAAATCTTAGGACCCACGTTTGTGGTTATTCGGAGTGTAGTAATTGTAAAGAATATTGTAATTTACAGGAGCACAAATGTTATATGAAAATTGTAGAAACAAAAGGGGGTTATTGTACCAAAAACGATAATTGTGAATATCTTAAACCAGAAGATCGGTGCCTATGTTGTAAGACCTATACACACAATTATATGTTCTACGACTTCGAAACGCAACAAGATACTGGCACGCACATTGTTAATTACGTAAACGTACAGGACTTTGATGGTAACGAATATACTTTTTATACGATCGACGAATTTTGTAAATTTGTTTTTCAGAAGCAACATAAATATTATACGTTCATAGCACACAACGCAAAAAGTTTCGATGCACAATTCGTCTTACGGTATTGTGTGTTAAACGGGATCAAACCGTTTTGTATTTACAACGGAACAAAAATTATGTATATGCAAATAGAATATTACAAAATAAGATTCATCGATAGTATAAATTTCATCCAAAATAGATTAGCCGATTTTCCAAAAACTTTTGGACTTACCGAAATGAAAAAGGGATATTTTCCACATTTTTTTAACGTTCCAGAAAACCAAGATTGCGTAGGACCAGTTCCTGACGTGGAATATTACGGTCCCGATCATATGATGACTGATGGCCGTAAAAAGTTTTTAAAATGGCATCAAGACAGGATTGACGAAAATTACGTCTTTGACTTTAGAAAAGAATTAGAAGACTATTGTCGATCCGACGTGGATATTTTACCAAGGTCTATGTTAAAATTCAGAGAAGATTTTATAACCATCGCAAATATAGATCCCCTTCAGTATATAACAATAGCGTCGGTTTGTATGAACGTGTATCGGTCTAAATTTATGCACGAAAATACGATAGGTATTATTAAGGACAGTGTAAAAACTGAAACTTTTAGTAAACTTTCAATGAATTGGTTAAAGTGGATTTCGGATACGCAAAGTGTGTATATACAACACGCCTTGAACGGAGGTGAATATAATATCCCAAACGTGGGGAAAGTAGATGGTTTTTGTAAAAACACAAACACGGTATATGAGTTTCAGGGTTGTTTCTGGCATGGTTGTGAAAAATGCTATACTAAGGACACAATTAATCCGTGGAACCAAATGGAAATGGGAGAATTGCAAAACAAAACCAAAATTAAAAATAAGAAAATCATTGATTTAGGTTATAACCTGATAGAAGTCTACGAATGCGAACTAACTAAAAACACCAAATTCAAAAAATGGGTAAAGGAATATGATGTTGAGATAATAACGCCCCTAAATCCAAGAGATGCCTTTTTCGGACGACGTACCAACGTCACAAAATTAAAGTACGAACTCAAAGATAACGAAAAAGGACGTTACGTCGATTTTGTAAGCCTATAGGCTTACTTATTGGATATATATATCCAACGGTTCAATATTTTAAAACCTACCCTGTTGGACATCCGACCAAGATTTTAAACCCAATAAGTTACGACAGTAAATGGTTTGGATTCATCAAATGTAAAATAGATCCACCTCGTAATTTGCATCATCCGGTATTACCCGTTCGAACGATGTGTGGGAAATCCGAAAAGTTACTGTTTCCGTTATGTAGAACCTGCGCAGAACAACAACAACAGACGCAATGCGAACATACTGAGGAAGAACGAGCGATCACAGGGACGTGGTGTACGAACGAGATCAAAAAGGCTATCGAAAAGGGTTATAGAATCACTAAAATCTACGAAGTTTGGCATTTCGAAAAAACTACGGACACATTATTCAGGGACTATGATCACGATCTCGTCGGTAGTCTTGTATTTCGTTCACGGGTGAACGATGACTTTGCCGTGGTATAGCTCGGCTTTTATGCAACGCAAAAGAAAACGAGTACCACCAATGGAATCAGCATATAAAGATCTATTAGAATGTCTTTTTAGATTTTTATACAGTGCAATGAAGCCGATTTATGGCCGTTTAGATATATGAAATTTGATATATTGTAGTAAAATGTTGTAAATTGCATTGTCAATTAACATACATTGTAAACAGTCACCTTTGATTGAAAATATCACGGCTTCTTCTAGAGTTTACTTCTTGGCAATTGTATCAGCAGAATCGCATTGAAAAGCTCTTTTTAGTCATCTATATTTTGTAACTATACGCACACAATTCGCTGAGAACAAAGACGCATTCCATTGTAGCAAGAAAACCGGAAGTAAAATGTTTTGTGACCCCAAACTATACGAACAATGACCCCTAGACAATCAAACACACCGGCAATCCATTCTACCGGTCAATTTACCCCATATAGCATGTATTTCACGTGATTCTGTCTATTGCATAACCAAATATAAGCCAAATTTGATAGGGCAAAGATCAACAGCGAAATTCCCGACATAAAAATGCTTGTAAATAAGCTTCTATTTGGCGTATTGAAACGAAATTTTCAGTACAAAAGCGCTTGAATATAAGCTTTATTTCCTAACTAATAACCATTGGAAGATGTTTCACAGAATCAGTGTAATTTTCCCATAACTCGAGTAAATGACGGTAAGTTTCAATCAAATCTTAAATATATTTGTAAGTATAGCGTTTGACAATAATATTAACCCCTCAATCGAAAGCTTTTTATGTGAGGAATACAATGATACTTGATTCATTTCTTAGGGGCTTACAAAGCGATACGAAATTAGATTTTAAGTGCATTTTATTCACTTCCGACCGACGAAAAAGATATTTATATAATTATAAATTATTAAAAATGGAAAATTCGAAACGCCCCGTAGTAGGTGAAGACTGCACGTACAAATCAATCGACGATTTCAAAAGGGTCGTCAAAGAACGATTAGACATTGATCTAGGAAAAATAGAATTTAATCCGGGAATGAGACAAATCGCCAAATTATGTCTTAATAGTTTGTGGGGAAAATTCGGACAAAGATTAAATTTAACGCAAACCAAATACGTGACGGAACCCCAAGAATTCTATGGCGTCCTTTTAGACAGTAGTCTATGTACGCCATGATAGGTCACCACATACGCCAGGAGGCGACAAATTACCATTTTAAAATCGTCATAAAATTTTAAAAAAATGCTGACGTCATAAAAAAATCCAAGATGGCGCCAAAAAAAATTCCTTGGGAAATTTTATAAGGAATTTTCAAAAAACAAATCGAGAAAAATTTTTTTTCCATTTTTAAAAAAGATAAAGCAAAAACAATGTCGATTCAATTTTGGGACGAGAAGCCATTGGACGTTGCGTTTAACGATGAAGTCATAGAGAAATACAACTCCGGAGGGTTAACGCTAGAAATATTAAGCAATATATTATCTAATTATATGGGTATGGCCATCTCCGAGCATGACATCGAGAAGCTGAACATTGCCTACATGAGTCTTTACTATGGGTTCATAGACATAGAGGGAGTGGTATATTGTCAACATTGTGGTCCCGAAAGGTGTCGTTGCTCTGATTAAAAATTTAAACGGTCATATTGAACACCCTACAGCTAATAAAAAAACCACTACTGAAGAACGTAAAAAAATCGCGGGTTTCAAAATGTATTTTTTTACAAAACAAAAAATGAAGTTTTGTAAAAAGTGTCATCGACGGGTCGTTGAACAAATAGAAAACCACGTTGGCTTGTCTATGGGTAGTTTAAAAATATGTGTATGTAGTCGCCGGGCTACACTTATTAACTGCTCTGTTTTAAAACGTTTGGTTTCAGAAGTGGGCGTTCACGAGATAAAAAAATGCATGGCATAAAAATTGAACTTGCAAAAAAGGGTTTAAGGGAGTAAATAAGAATGACTGAAGAATTAAAAATTTGGTTGTCAAACAAGAGGTTAGAATACAAAGACGACGTGGTCCTGTCAAAATTTTTATCCTCAGACAAAAGCGACGAATATACAAATATTCAATTATAAACCTTCTAGAAACGGATTATAGTAGGTTTGGCTTTTTCAACAAGTTCTTTAAATTCGGTAACTTTTGCTAATTTCTTAACATCTTCCGTGTACACGAGTCTTTTTCCTTTTTGAACAATAATCCGGACGTTGTCAAATTCTGCACCGTTTCCCTTTCCTTTCCTGTTCACGGTTACTTTTAGTTTTTCAAAAACACTTTTTGCAAATGGACCGTCCCCTTTGTTAAGGGAAATATCTAATTCCTTTAGAAGATTTTTTTTATCTTCCGTGTACGCTCTCCTAATTACACCAGCATCCTTCCGTGGGTTTGGTATATTTGTATCCATGCGTTTTTCTTCTTCTTAACCTTGTCGTATTTCTGGATTGAACCCACTCATGATAATAACACTTTCGTCACGCCAATCCGTATTTGTTTCTTTATCACCTTCTTCAGGTTCTACGGGCTGGTCTTCACCGAGGTTATTTAATTCAATATCGTCCATTTTTATTTTAGATAAAAGATGGACAAACTCATGTTATCGCTCGATACGGGCAAACACGACATTTTCCTCCAACGATGCATCACGACAAAATACGGGGAAAAAATACACGTTAAAAACATTAGCGTGTTATGGAAGTATAAGAACATTGTAACAAACGACAACGATCTTATAAAATTCAGTGGCGGATCCAGGGTAAGTCAAAATAAATTATAGCTGCTCAATTTTAAATTCAAAATAACTTTATAACAATGTCATAGGTCATGAATTTCAAAAGAATAAAATCTAACCAATGAAGTTGCTTTGAAGGTATTTTAAAATGTAAATATATCCTAGAATGAGCTGTGGTAATTTATTTTGACTTACGCTAGATCCGCCACTGATAAAATTTATAACGGTTCCTGACCATCCTGCAACGGGTGTTGCATTCGAAGAAGGGTACTGGACGTTTAATATGATTGCCGACCGTCTATCTGAATCCGGTATTGTATCCGGTATTGTATCTGAATCCGTCTATCTGTATCCGGTAATCGTTGTACTATTTTATCGCCAAAAAAGTTAAACCTGTATCGTTTTGGACCGTTGCTTGGGTTTCCAGAAAATACGATCGTTCCAAAAAATACCAAATCAAAGTCATCGTTGGTCGTTGATATTAACCGCGGATTACGGTACGTAACGCTCGGGTGTAATTGCGTAAATACCGATCGAAATTTCGATACAAACGGTAACCCGAGTCGAGTTTTTGCACGTATTCCTATCACGACCGAACAAAGTTTAAACGAATCCGTAACACCGTACGATAATATTCACACGTCGGTTTCGGTCCTAAACGGCGACCACAGCACGTTCCAATTCGACGTGAACACGAATATCGGTTACAGTGTTGGGTTAACCGTCATGTTCGAATTATATATCGAATAAAAAATGATCAACGAACAGGAATTAAGGGACATTTACTATGATCCTTCTAAAGGTTATCAATCTGCCGAAAAATTATACCAAAAAGCAAAAGCAGATGGGGTAAAAGTTAGTAGACGACTTGTCAAAGAATGGTTGGAAACGCAAGATACCTATACGAGATTCAAACCTGTCATTCGGAAACATAAATTCATGAAAACGTTTGTAAAAGGTCTTGCCGATCAAATACAAATGGATCTCGTCGATATGCGGAAATACGCAAGTAACACGCCGGCCATAAAACCCGGAAAATGTGACATACTTAATCGTGACATTTTTTTTGCCCGCGCGAGAAGAAAACATGGAGGCGTGAGTCCTAATGTACGGATATCTCCGAAGGTTTGCCGTTTTTAACCTCGTACGGCGATCGCTTATATCCGTTTTATAATCGATTGCCGGAAGTAAATAGAGCAGATCTCGAGCGACATTTTGATACCAAGTGTGAATGAGATTTTTTTATATTTTCGCGGTGCGATTTGAATGAAAATTTTGTGTCGATCAACGCTGTTACTTTGGGTTTGCTTACTGGCAATTTTCAACCTTGTTTTATCTTCTTACTGGACTGCTTAACACGTCTAATTACAGCTATTTTGGATAGTCCAAAGACTGATGTACATCGTGTTGTTTTTTGTTTTACTGAATTCTGTTCAGAATGCAAGGTATTCGAGCAGTTTAACTAACGTACGGTCGAACAACAACAACACTATGCCTCGCTTTAGCGTTGGCGCCTACATGAAGAAGAAGAAACAGGCAAAGGAGGAGAAGATATCAAACCGTGAAGATATAGAAAGTCTTGAAATAGAGATAAAAGAGCAAGAAGATACCTTGGCAAAAAAGAGGAAATTATCTCGTTCATTGGATGAAAAGTTGAGGAGGCTTGACGTTAAAGTAAGATATTTGATTCATTTTGTATGGGTATTTGGTATAAATAGAAATTGTGGGGGGTCAAATTTGTTTGCACCAGTACCAAGTGGTCATTTTCATTGTAATGTGACTTATTTTATTTATTACCCTTTCATTGTTATAAATCCCATTGATAAATCCCATGTTATTTTTGGTGGCCTAGATAAATAAAACTGTATGTCAAGTAGAAGATCTAAGAAGTATAGAGGAGCAGTTGTCAGATTCAGATCAAACATGTCAAGCTTATAGTTTAACAGAGAAGGCAGTACAGTTTAGACAAAAATATCCAACTGGTTTTCAGGAAGGAAAGCTTACTTGTAGCCTCAGATCATGCAGGAAGAGAAGAAGAGAAACTTTTGCAGCTGCCCAGAAGATACATGGAGGTAGTGCGGGAAGCTCTCTTCCTGGAGCTATAGGTTTACTGGACACCGCTCTAGATAAGTGTAACCAAGGCCTTTTAGTAGATGTATTGTCAGCTAACAAAAAGTTCAACAAGCAGGTAATGCCTGCAGTTTACAAAAGAAATCTTAGTAGGTATGAGTTATCAGAAGAAATATGCTCAGGAGTATTAGCGTATATTATTCTGGGGGGATAGCCGGGAAAAAAAAGTATAGAAAAATTTATAGAGATAGTTGCTACAAAGCAAGTGCCAACCATAAGGGCAGGACACGCCTTTCCATCAATGAGTGCCCTATTCCTAGGCTCGTTCCTTATCATAAGCTTCAGTCATTTGTTAGATCCATACCTGTAGGAAATATCTATAGTGTAGCTGATACTCTATGCAATGATCTCGATGAAAATGAGAAAGTCTCCGGTTGTTACCGTAGTCTAAAGGAACTTTTAGTTTGCCTTGCTGAGTTTTATTTATCTGGCCATAGTGGTTTTGATGTTACTTGGTTTGAGGAGGAATATAAGTTTCTAGTCACTCTGGGGGGAGATGGGGCCCCATTTGGAAAAGATGAAACTGCATGTGCATGGTTAGTATCATTTCTAAACATCGGCCGTGGGGTGTTAAGTAACAATGAAAACTATTTGCTGTTTGGAGCAAACTGCTCAGAAAATTGCATTGCAGTGCAGAAATACATTAAGCTACTGCTTTCTGAAATTCAGGATATTGAAAAAAACATTTTTTCATGTAAATTTCATGGTTCTGCCGGATTAGTTACAGTTAATGTTAAATTTCAGATAGCTGAATTACCAAACGATATGAAAATGATTTCATTTTTGAGTGGGGAACTGTCAAATAGTGCGAAGTACTTTTCGTCTTTTGCGAATGTTAGCACTGATGATGCGACTGTAATTGACGGAACATTTGGAAATAAAGCAAATAGCACTTGGCAACCATGGTAGTATTCATCCAGATTAACAGCTGTTAAGAAAGTATATGCATTAAAAAAGAAACTTGCAAAACAGCAATTGACAAACAACACGAAAAGGTCAAAAATTACCACATTAATTGCAAGTATGAAGAGCCGGCAAGAGTTTTTACCACCTTTAGGCAAAGTAATTGACCGCATTCACATTGAGCCTTTGCATCTTAAAAACAATGCCTGTGCATTAGCTCATAAATATCTTCTGCGTGAAGTAATAGCCATTTCCCGTCTTCCTCATTCAGTTAAAACCTTTTCTGAAATCTCGGATAATTCAGCCTTAGCCATATACATAATGACAATGAAAAAGAAATGTCAGCTTTCTCGACTAAGCAAGAAGATTGTTAAGTGGTTTAATGAAACACAGGGAGATGGAAAAACTTTTGATTTCAGATTCACGGGCCGAGAATCCAGAAGATTTTTGCATAACTTTATGTACCTAATAGATGCCGTGGAGCCCATGTCTCAAAAGGGAACTAAGGAACACCACACCTTGCATGTACTTGCATATTTCTGCCTAACTTTAAGAAACTGTGTATCCCTGTTTAGTCGTGTAGAAATAACTGATGAACAAGTAGTTGAACTTGAGAGTAACTGCAAGACATTATTCACATTAAATTGCCTCTTTTTTTCCCATCACCCCACAATATGGCATTTAGGTAATGTGGTTCCTGTTCATACTAAGGAAATGCACAACAGATATGGGATGGGTCTTGCGCTGAATTCTATGGAGGGACGGGAGGCCAAACACATTTCTATTGCCCGGTATGCAAAGAACACTAATTATTCAAATAGGTGGCAACAAGTATTCCGACATGAACATATATCTCTATTATGGCTTAGAGCAAAGGGATATAATGTAACAAAGCCTTCATCAGTGTCATCGTCTTATATCCCCAGACGTGCTACTTCCAACCCGGCTTATTGCAATTGCGGAATGGAGAAATCTAGTGTGCAAATGTCCAAATGTAGGTTTTGTGTACATGAGCTAAGAAAATGCATTTCTGAAAAGGTTAAAAAAACAGTGATAAAGGGTTAGGTTTTTATCAGTTTCCATATGGGATAAGGACTAGAAACGATTTACTATTTTATGAGCCAGATAGTAACACACTCAGCAATATGTTAACTTTTCATAATAACCTTTACAGTTGATGAAACCACATATCAAGAGCATTTCAAAGATCATTAATTTGAGTATCAGAACACTATTTCTCCCTTTTAGTGTGGTCTAAGAGGGCATTGCAGTACTGAAGTATGTATTACACTGTAAAAGTATGTTGAGAAGGAAGTGCATAAGACAAACAAAATGTTATTTAGATAATGCTATGAGTAAGCTAACACTACTTGTCCCTTTTAGTGGGGCTGTTTATATGAAAACTGGCTGGCTGTTCCTGTATACCAAGCCAGCCAGATAAGCAAGATGCTAAAAACCCTTGAATTATTGAAAAACTGTTCATCCCAGCAAACGGGCTAGCCTGTTTATAGAGATTGTTTATATATGGAAACAATCACTCTTTGGGAGCGAAGACCCTTGTAAGAGCTGGTCACGTGATCTGCTAAAATCTAGCATATTTTTAATTAATCCGTGCTTTTAAATTAGCATTATTTGATGGAACAAACAATACTCTTACAAATATGAAACATAAACTACTACACTCCCACCCCTCTCAAATTTACATAATCGGCTAATTAAAAATCTGCTAGATTTTAGCAGATATGTGACCAGCTCATACCAGGGTCTTTGCTCCTGAAGACCAAAACCCGGGTATGAGGTTGGCGATATCTCGCCTCTTTCAAGCGAGATCCCAGCAACAGGCAGGTCCGTTCGCTCACATAAACACAAAAAAAAATGCTACAAAATATACTACAGAGCGAGATCTTGCCCTAAGAGAGCATTGCAATACTAAAGTATGCATTACACTGTAGGAGACAAAAAGTTATTTAGTTTATGCTAAAGTTTGCTAAGATTTCAGTATTTTAATACTCTTGAAAACTGTTCAGTTTTACCTGAATGTTTTAGTACAAATACAACATGTATTTTCATTTAAGTATAGTACTGTTTGGTTTAAAATGTTGATACCAACAGTTGTATTGAATTATAAAAAAATGTTTTTACAAATATCTTGTGAATGTTGTCTTGTCACTCAACAAAAAATGCCATTTTCTTATAAATGTATACCTGACCATTGTGTTTAAAGCAGACAATTGTGCTGGGGAAATCCAAATGAATTCCATTCACCGTAGTTGTATGAAACTGTAAGCTGTCCCTTTCTGAAATTATATACCAAGGAGAAATCTTTGACAGGAGATACAATTACTTTTGTAATGTGGCCTTTGCGCTGTGCACATAGGGTTCTTTCGAAGTATTCGGCGACTTCTTCCACACTTTTTCCTGAAAGCCTGCTAAGGAAATATTTCACTAGGGGAAGGTGGGTAAAAGATATAACTTTAGCCTTTTTGTTTCCAACGTTGTAAAAGTAGGGCTCTCTGAATTCTGGAAAATTGCATAATAAACGGCACAACGACAAAAACATTTCCACAGGCATATCTCTTTGTATTTCGGAATAATATGGCCTTCGGATGTTTGTTTTGCCTGCCAATCTTCTATAAATCCGCTTGAGCCATAGCTGACTTTCCGATTTATATATAACAGCCAGGTTGATAAATGAAGAAACCATTATTTTTGAAATATCTGGCGTTTCCATATCCGGGGTATTTTTTACACTTGTTTCACAAACATTTACCAAAGGCAATAACAATTTTGCAGCTGTTTTTACAAACAAGGTCCCGTTAAAGGTTTCGCGACCTTCAAAATTTGCCAGACAATCAGATAACTTTTTCTCTGTATCGTTTTCTTTGTTTTTTACCATGCTGTCGGGCTGCATTTGTGAATTATGGTTAATGCACACTTGTTCTAAAACTTCTTCAGTATTAAAATGTCGCGCCATCTTGGATTTTCTCATACGAAAGACTATGTTTTACATGAAGTACATTCATACAAACTAGCTTGCTGCTGTTCACAACGAATGGCACACATGCCATTTATTCGGGTTAATATGCCCACCGTGAAAAACAAAGGGTACCGTTGGATATTAACATCTATAGAAATCCTTATTAGTCGATATGCTTTTACGGTTCCCGTTTACAGGAAAGATACAAAAAACATGACGAAAGCCGTCGACCAACTATTAGGTACCTTTAAAACAAGATTTGGAAAATACCCTAACGTTGCTCAGTTTGACGAAGGAAAAGAATTTTATAACGTTGGTGTTAGGGAATTACTGAAAAGTCATAACGTTCATTACTTTTATACACAATCCGATAAGAAAGCGGCTATCGTCGAAAAGTTTAACCGGACATTGAAAACAAAGATGGAAAAATATTTTTACAGTAAAGGTACACGTAATTGGATCGACGTTGTAGACAACCTTACAAAAAATTATAACAATACCAAACACAGCAGTATTCATATGAAACCAAAAGACGTGGATAAAACGAATGAAAATATAGTATGGGTTACGTTATACGGACATGTTTTGGAAGGTTTACAACCACCTAAATTCAAGGTCGGAGACACGGTTAGGGTTAGTAAATACAAAAGTATTTTTGCAAAAGGGTACGAAGCAAATTTTACCGAAGAAATTTTTAAAGTGTCCAAAGTACTTCGAGGAGACCCTACCGTTTACGAAATAGAAGACCACGAAGGAGAACCGATTATCGGAAAATTCTACGAACAAGAGTTGTCCCTTATCAACAAAAAAGACGATACGTACGTACAGAATAGAAAAAATACTTCGGAAAAAGAACGGAATGGCGTTAGTGAAATGGTTAGGGTACGATAGTCAGTCGTGGATTCCGGTTAAAGATATAAAGGATATTCAATAAAAAATGTCGGAAGAAGATTTTAAAAAATACGAAACATCGTACAGACAATATTACGGATCGAATTACAACAAAGCGTTACGAAATTTAAAAAATACAAAAAAACGAATGGAACGACAATTCGTCCAACAATATCCGAAACCCCATTTGGATAGATTCAAGTTTAACGTCATCTTATCAAAAACAGGCGACGTCACCGGGACGAGCGTAACGTTTAAAGTCCGCGACGGACAATTTTTAGACATTACGACCGACGATTTTAAAAAATTATATTCAGGTGAATTACATTGGTTACCGGTAATCTGGGACACGAGCGGTACGGTGCAACCGTTTGCCCTATCGTCGTCGTCGTTACCACACAATTATAGGAAATTCACAATTTACGTCAATGCAAATTCTGGATTCACGAGTAATTTCGACGCGTTGTCTACATCGTGGAAAGGAAACGCAAACGATATTACAAAGATGGCCGTGGACAAAGACGATCCGTATTTTGCATCGTTATTAGCGGCTTATATTATTTCTCATGTTGGTGGAATGAGTCGAAAACATTTAACGGGCGATAAAGCCAATTTATAATATCCGGATTATAAATTAAAGTTAATGGAGAAATGCTGTTAACATTGTTCAATTGCAAAGTTCGTACATTTGTTGGAGATTGTCCAAGTGCGCGGAATTTCACGTCGTGCGCAATTGTCAGTCATTAACCCAATGCATCAGCTATCACGCGCTGTGCACGATGCAAACATGTGCGCATCATGTCAAATGTAATCCAACAACTAACAGACAGACAATATTGTCTTTGTTGACATTGATCAACCAATAGAAATAGTTTCCGTAGGATATAAACGGATGAGGCGCATTTATTAGGTATCAATTTGTTCTAAACTTGAGAGAGATACGATAGGGAGCACGAAATTGTTTCCCCACCCACCCACCTCATCAGGGCTAACAACGGACAGGAACAATCTGAAAATGGACATTGGAATATGTACACAGACATCGCATTATTTATTGTAAATATAATCCATGCAAGTTCTAGGAACTGTCCAAGGGGATTGTAACCTCTTGGACAGGTTAATGTTATGGGGGATTGTAACCCCTCTAACATTGCCTGACGGGGATTGTAACCCCAAGGGCTCCAGTCACCTAGCGGGCATATATACACCCCACTAGGTAATCTATCTCATCGGGATTAGCAACGGAGAGGAACAATCGGAAATGGACATTGGAAGATGCGCACAGACAATGTAATATAATATAGTAGTCTATCTGAAATTATGAGGGCTTTGTTATTTGGATTTGGTTTTACTTCAATATGAATAAAATTTTGGTCTTGGGGTTGAAGTGCTCCTAATGATCACTTTCTGGCCATAGACTCACATTATTTATTGTAAATATATATTCCATGCAAGTTCTAGGAACTGTCCAAGGGGATTGTAACCCCTTGGACAGGTTAATGTTATGGGGGATTGTAACCCCTCTAACATTGCCTGATGGGGATTGTAACCCCAAGGCATCCAGTCGCCTAGCGGGCATATATACACCCCGCTAGGTTATACAAGCTTGCATATTTATGAGTCTATGATAACACTAACAATGCTATGTAATCAATTTTTTACTACCGGAGTACTTCACCCTCAACGACCCATCTCTCCCACACAATTACTTGTTTGTCTGTTTTGTTGTCGTAGCGGTCAAATCAAAAGCTTTGATACATTAATAACGTTGTTACAAGTATTGCACGGTATTGCATCTATTATCATATGAAACGGTTTACGGGAACGTCAGAAAAAATGTCACCATATATTACAAACGATATTAAAAAAATAATTCAAAAAAATATCCCACACAAACGTATATGGGTTCATAAATTTGAACGGACACGTGCCGACTTAAATTATTGGCATTCGCGTCATGCGAACAAAAATAACGTTAGGAATTATAGGTACCGGATGTCTGCAAATAATACGGGTGTGCTTGGAATCGAATACGAAGAAGTTTCAAAAGTTGTCAACGATAGCGATACCGATTGGATGAAATTCATTAAAGACGATAGCGACGGTCTTACAAAAACAGGACAAGTCTTATTACAATCGGCTATCGAATCGTACGTGTATAGCGTATTAGGTGCCCAAGCACAAACGCGATGGCCTATTGTTGGACAAGGTGCAAAATCGTTACAAACGCAACAAATATTCCATCGGCTCGTTCAAGGTACGATAGCGCAAGAAAACCCGTCAAAAGCCATTTCGGATATGCGAAAAGCCATCCAAGATACAAACGTCGTTTTAAACATGGCTATCACACCAGGTATTATTCTCATTCCATCCAACATGATTATTTTAAAAAACAAAGTCGAAGGATACAACAACGTTTTAACCATCGCTACGAACGCGATGAAATTTGGCGCAAATACAAAAGTCAATTACGTTGCACCAACTAAAAAACCAACAGCAACGGTAAAACCCACTGTAAGACCAACGATAAAACCAACAGCAACGGTAAAACCCACAGTAAGGCCAACGGTAAAACCAACAGCAACGCTAAAACCCACAGTAAGACCAACGGTAAAACCAAACTCTGGGGGTCATCTTCCTTACCTTTTAGGTAGCACGATTGGAATCGGGTTTTTAGTCACGAAATTTGTTTTGTAATTTCATAACCTATATAGGTTATGAAACTCATTTAAAACAACAGTTTACTGACTAAAACCCCGGCTACTGACCCTGTAACGCCAACGACAACGTTCGTATACGTTTTCATCTCGTCGGACGGTTCGTAATAATCGTTGATCGTAGGTTCCGGTCCAATATCTTCGTCCATCGCTGTGCGTAACTTGTGCAACGCATCGTTCGTCGCGTCTAAATCTTTATTAGCATCGACTAATTGTTGATGTAATAATGCGACTTTGTTCTTCTTTTCGACAGTTTTCTCATACCATTTTTCTTTTGCAGCCGTTAATTGTTCCATGGCCAAATTATGACGTTTCAATTCATCTTCGTAACCTTTCTTGTCCAATTTGTGAAAAACGTAACCGGAACCTGCAAAGGCAACGGCATTAAATAACCCACCTGCAAAGACACTTGCCATTATTTATCTATTGGCCTTTCTTAAACGGTTCGGGTGGTACCCAATCTTTTTTCTGTGCAAATTTTACGAGCAACGATCCACCGCCGACTGCGACTGCCATCTTGACCAAATTTTGCATCGTCCGTGTCACGCCAAGATTTTCTTTTAACAGTTTACTGCTTGCCAACGAGACTCCTGCAGCACCCATCGTGATTAATCCAGCATTGTAAAGATTATTTAACACCTCTTCTTTCGTTAAAGACATTACTTATTTATTTACAAATCATCAAAGTTATTTTTTTTTGTTGCTGTTGTGGTTCTTGTTCTTGTGGTTGCGGTTCTTGTTCTTGTGGTTGTTTACAAAGGAAATTATAAACGCCGTACCCAAGACCGACTACACCGAGGACGCCTACGGATACATAGAGTAGGTTTGAGTTTTTGATACATTCTGCTTTTTTACGTTCCTCTGCTTTCCGGGCTTTGGCTTGTTTGGAAATTGCTGCTAAACGTTTTCCGGCCGCTACTCGTCCAGGATTTTTTACTTTCTCAACCGTGGTTATCTTAGACTCTTCTGACATTATTTATTTAAAGAACTTGACAAGGTTCTTTACAAGGTTCTTTACAAAGTTTTTTTTTAGAAAATACTATATAATAAAATGTTGTCTAAAAATTCATTATTACCATTATCAGCAGCTGTAGTTATGGCACTAGGCTCCGAGTGTTACATAGCATCAGCCCTATTTTTTATACTGGGATTCGTAGAACGAAAGATAGAAAATGAAGAAGAAAAAGAAGAAGATTAAAAATTCTAAACAAATGAAAATTTTAAACAAATTTTTTGTTTAAAATTACGTTGTTGCTCTTTTTATACATACAACGCAGATGTTGGCGGTACCGTTTTTAGTTTATCGATGGCAGTCATTTTCGACCATTTTCGATTCAAGTCACGAATGTACGGTTTGACAATTGTACGAACGATATGTCCTTCAACGTGTCTACCTGTGTTATCTAATTCGTTGGAAAGAAATGTTAATTTTTTCTGTTTTTTATGTTCGATTGCCCGATAGTCGCGCCAGAGAACTGGAAGAATTTTATACCGAATTGGTTTCTAAACCCCACGACGGTACTCGGGTTTTTTGAAAAAAGTGGTTTTTAAAAATTCGTGGATGATATTCCCGAGCATATTTGTAGGATTCAATTCGCATAAGTTAAATACTAAATATAATACAGCTTCTTTAAAATATTTAGATTCCCTATAATCTCTACCGAGGTCAACCCACAAACAATTATTACTAAATTCTTTATACACATTTTGGAATAAGTCCGCACGGTGTCTTGCAATTACCATTTTTTTTATTCTTCAAAGAATAAAAAAAGAAGCGTGATCTATTTAGTCAAATGAGTTTAAATAATTGTACGAGTGTTTTAGGGTACCTAAATGCCTTTTTAAATCACAATTTTGCGTGAACGCAACATTACAAATATTACATTGGAAACGTTTAGTTTCTTTTTTTTTCGTAGCGCGCTGCATTTTTTTGTGAAATCGTTTATTTGTTATCCTTGTAGTATGTTATCATGTATTGTAAAATAGATTCCCTGTTTTTTTCGTAGTACGCTGCCTTGTATTCTTTTTGATCTGTAACTGGCGAATATGAATTTAAGTCTGCGCTTAATATCCTAACCCACTTGCGTTCTACTTCACGAATTGTTTTTATATCACACATCCGTGATAATAAAGGAAGAATTTCCCACTTATCTAACCCAATCGCATTCATCCGAACGTACAAACGATTATTTTCATTCCCTGGCCTTATTGCATCCTTCCAATGACAACGTAACCGTTCTTTCAAAGGCTGCGACCTACTACCTATATATAAATCAGTGTCATCATCGTTGGCTTTGTCTTTACGCGTTAACACGTATACGGTTCTTTGTTTAATTTCATTACCGGACATTTTCATTTTGTAATCTTCACAAAAGATTACAAAATTTTGTCTTCGATTTAATTTAATTCTTGACTACCTCGAAATTGGGGTACAACGGTGGCGCTGTTGGATTTTCCCGGATCTCCCTAAGCGTTCGTTCCCGGATAAGCTGTTCGCTAACACTTTTTAGTTCCTCTTGTTTCCCCTTCATCTCTACATTACTTTTTTTAATGCCACGAATATTTTGTACTGTACTATTTCCACCGTCGACTAATGCAACACCTATGCCTAATGCTGCGATCACGATTGCACGTGGAAAAAACAATGCGGATGTAACGGTTCCGGCAACGAATATGGTCTTTGCTAATGTTTTCATTGCAAATACTGCCTTTTTCTTGTTAGACTTATTTTTCAGTTTGTTAATATCAGTAATAATGTCGTCTTTTAAACGTAGTAGTTGTGCTTCCGTAGCTTTTGTAATGTCCATTTTTATTTATTTATTATTTTTTTAAAACCCGTAAGGTAACGTGTCGAAATCATTTTGTACAACGCGTTTATCGTACCCTAACGAAAACGTTTTCGTTTGATCTTGATTAACGATCGTCTTTGTTTTGGCATCACGCGTAATTGCATTTTTCTTGTCAATAACAACCGTTTTATTTGGATCGTGTATAATTTCGTTCATCACGTCACCGTTAATTTTTAAACCGTTTGCATAATTTGACGTGAAACCTTTAACCTTACATTTAACGTCCCCGTCATTTGTTTCGTACGAATACGATTTTGGACCCGTACCAGTCCATTTTACGATATGATTGCCTTTGAGTTCGTCTGTTAATTCACCTAAACTATCACCTGTCGGTATCGTATTTCCACCAGGTCGTTCAACAAACCAACACGAATCCGTATCGTATCCTAATACTTGATCGTCGAGCTTGTCCAATACGCCGTATAACATTTCGCGGGCATGCAAAGTCGTAAATGCTGCTACGAAAATATTTGTATTGTTGTAATTGTCAACGAATTGGTTTTTAAGATTATATTGCATTTGGACCATATCTTTTATTAGAAACTGTATGTTAATATCTTCGTTTGTGTCGTTTAAAAGGATCTTGTAAATATCTTGTGGTCCCGTCACGTATTCCGTTTGCGTTTGATTAACGCGTTGACCAAATTTTCCCCATAAACTATTTAAACACAATTTAGCAATGGCGCGCATTCCGGCGTTTTTTTGAATGGTACCCAATTCAATACCTAAATGATCTTTTACACGTTGTTTGAAACCTATTATATCTTCTTCTGGTGGTTCCGAAGATTCCATCTTTAATTTCATAAAATCACGAACGTACCCTTTGAATAACGTGCCTGTAGTCTTCGAAAGATTCCATACTTCGTAAATTTCGACAATCCTGTACCCTTTTTTCAGAGCAAGCGCTATTTCGTTCGTACACCACGTCCCTGTAAACGTACGTTCGAATGAATTGTGCATCGAAAGATTTGGCGTTGTGTGCAATGAACGTATAACCTTCGTGTTCGTCATTAAACACAAATTGACAAAAGTCGGTGATCGTATTAAATGTAAATTCGTTCCCACCAAAATCCTGTGCGTTCACATAATTAACAACGTGCGTACCCGTATCCTGTTGTGTTTCAAAATCGTAAAACATGTAATTGGTCGTACGCGTCTTACAACACAAACACCGGTCTTTTTTAGACCCGGTACACTGTATTTTCCCGCGCGTACATGAACCACCTTTGGTTTCTACGGGTAACATGTAACATTTGTGTGTTTTGGGTCACAATAATTATTACAATTACTGCACGTTGTATGACCGCACACATGTCGTTTAAGATTAGAAACATTCCTATTACATTCCAAACATTTCTTTACGAGTTCACAAACAACGTCACGTTTTTCACCTTTAGAACGGTTCCGAAGGTGTTCCTTATAACACGGTTCCCCAAAAAATACACGATTGCATTTGTCGCAAACTATGTTATCACCCGTATGCTTTTCTGCTTTAAAACACGACAAACATTTGTCCGGGCACTTGTGTTTGTCGCAACGTGTGTACCCTTTTTTACACGTGTGACAATAATATTTTTTACTTAAAAATGCCGGCATTGAAGTTATGACATGGTAGTAGTAGTAGTAGTATAACTTTATTTATACACGCTGACCCCGTCAACCGCAGCTGATTTCCACGGGGGGCGTGTGCCAGAAAATAACTTTACATGTGGAATAATATAGGCTATTTACAAAATATATAAGTTTAAGACATAGGAAAGTTTTAGATTATTTACAGGTAAATGACTACAAGTTTTTACGCACTGATATGAGCAGCGATTCTATTTCGAAAGAAAGAAAGTGACTTGCTTTCCCTAATATCTTTTGGTATAGAATTCCAAAGATGTGCCCCGTCGTACATAAAACTTTTTTTCATGTTATTTGTACGTGGTTTCGGTAAACAGAGACCACTTGAAATGTCCCGAAGGTGATAATTAGTTTTCTCCCTCTTATACGTAAATAGATTTGTGAGTGATTTGGGACCCGTTTTGTTTAATACCTTGTACATCATCTTTGCTTTAGTTTTTTTCCTTTCTGTTTTGAGTGGCTCCCAGCCCAAAGCATGTAAAGCAATCGTATGATGTACGTCATTGCTTAAATTCAGAATAATTCTAGCTGCTCTATTTTGCAGTTTTTGGAGCCGTTTTAATTGAGTTTCGCCAAATACATCCCATACTTCACAGCAGTTGTCAAAGTACGGACGAACAATTGCGTTATATATCAAAACAAGTGTATCTTGATCAACAAATGGTTTGATGCGACGAATAGCAGAGATTCCTGCTGTTACTTTTTTGCAAATTTTGTCAGTATTACGTTTCCAAGATAATGCTGGTCAATTGTTACTCCAAGAGTTTTACATTCGTTTACTTGTTTAATTTGTTGATTTTCAATGAAAGCATTTAAATGAGAAGTAGAGATATTTTTTATCATTGGTTTTGAGTCAATCAACATAAACTCTGTTTTTGCTACATTGAGGCTAAGTTTATTGGCTATTAACCATTTTCTAAGGTTCTCCAAATCAGAATTTGCCGCAGCCTCTAGGTCAGTCAAAGTATTTGCTGAAGCAGTCAGGTTTGTGTCATCAGCAAACATCCGTGGCTTTGTTTTTTTTAGACAGTGAGGCAAATCGTTGATGTACAACAAAAAGAATAATGGCCCTAAGATAGAGCCTTGTGGTACACCACATTTGATTAGGCGCTCAGATGAAAAAGAGTTCTTTATTTGGCACTTTTGACTTCAGTTAGTGAGATACGATCGGAGCAAAGTTAAAGCTTGTCCCCTTATTCCATAAAGCTCTAATTTTCTCAACAAAATTTGGTGATCAACAGTATCAAAGGCTTTTTTAAGATCAATTAAAACTACCAGGTTAAACATTTTTCTGTCTAGATTCACATACCATTCATTAGTACAGTCTAATAATGCACTCGCTGTGGAGTGAAATTTTCGAAATCCAAATTGGGAATCACTGAGAAGTTCAAATTTTGTTAAGTAGCTATAAAGTTGATTATATAATATTCGCTCCATAATTTTACTAATGGCTGGTAAAACTGATATTGGTCTGTAGTTTCCAGGAATATTACGTTGGCCACTTTTATACAAACGAATTACTCTGGCCACTTTCCATTCATCAGGAAAAGCAGATAGAGCAATAGCCCGATTGAAAATAAGTGTCAACGAATCTGAGATGACAGGTGCAGCTAATTTAATGATTTTGCATGAAATTTTATCAATTCCAGTTGCTTTATTGCTGGAAAGTCCATGTAAAAGACGAGAGACATGACTGACAGTAACATGCTGGAATGCAGCAAACTCTGATTTAGCATTTTTGACATGCGTTTCAAAATTGTAACTTGAAGAATCTATGTTGCTAGCTAGATTTGGGCCAATATTTGAAAAATATTCATTAAAACCCTCTGCAATATCTTTATGATTTGCTAAATTATTTTCACCTACACATAGTTCATTTATCACAGTTGGTTTGTTTTGCCTACCTAATAAGTTGTTTATACTTTTCCAAGCTTTCTTTGGATTAAATTTTTGACCAGCTATTTTCGAGGAATAGTAATCTTTTTTGGCATTTCTTAGTTCTATATTCACTTTGTTTCTGGTTGTTTTAAAGTTTAACCAGTCATTTTCATTGTTTGTCAAAATGGATTTTCGTTTAAAATTGTCCCTTGTATTCATAAGGTTCTTTATATCACTTGTAATCCAAGGGACTTTGTTTGATCTTATCTTTTTGTGTTGAAGTGGTGCATGTTGGTCTAGGACCTCTAGAAATAATTTTTTCCAAATTTCCCACATGGCATTTAGATCTTCAGCAAAAAAATATACATGTTCCCAGTGTTGTTTTAGCAGTTCTTCAGCAAATTTTTTCTCATCAAAATTTTTCATGTTTCTAATTTCAAGAGTATTTTCTTGTTTCTTTATAATGACAGAAATTTTCCTGATTGCAAATACCAAGCTATGATCACTAATACCTGTGTGAATCACACCAGAATCAGAGATTTTCTCTGGTGTATTAGTGGCAAGACTGGCCAAGATCGATAAGACTGGTGGTTGTCATAGTCACTCGAGTAGCTTCATCTATCAGTTGTGTTAACTGGTATAATTCATATAAGGACTTTAATTTCTTTGTTGGGATGTTTGAATCACTATCTGTTTTTAACATATCACAGTTTAGATCACCCAGGATATACATTTCTTTGTTTTCATTATCAATAGCTTTGATCAGTTTTTCAAAATGATCAAAGAATTCTGATGATGCACTGGGTGGTCTGTAGACTGTGGTTACAAGAAATGGTTTGCTATGCGGCTTAGTAATTTCAATACAGACCGCTTCCAGCTCAGTTGGAACCAGATCATTTCTTACTTTATAATTGATGGAGCTACGCAAGTAAATACAAACCCCACCACCATTTCTTGATCGGTCTTTTCTGACAATATCATAGCCATCTATATTAATCATGTTATCGGTTATATTTGCATTAAGTCTTGTTTCATTAAATGCAATGAGATCAATGAATTTGTTTGCCATTGAATAATTAATTTCATCTATTTTTTTTGGTAAACTCACTATATTTAGAAAAGCCATTTTGAAACCTCTTTCATTTGGGATTGAGCTGAGAGTTGTTAACAAATCGCTGCTCATATTGTTGCTTGACATATGACCTACTCTACCTTGTGTTTCATCATGCGCTTCACATGACTGAGGTACATTGTCCACTCCCTCTGGCGGCCTGAGGGAAGTCGAAAAAAATGGTGGTCAGTGTTTCTAGTACTAATTCTGTCTGACTTTAAGTAGGTGCAAAATGCACTCCCTAAGGCTTTATCACCATCTCGATTTAGATGTAGGTTTGATCCATTAAGTAAGGATCTTCCTATGCAACTATTATCTATGTAAGCAATGTTATGTTTAGAGCACAAACCATGAATTAATTTATTATATTGGTCAATTTTATAATATTATTTACCTTGCCATCATAGCGCTTGATGGCACCAGATACTGCTACTTTGTTGGTGTGGGCTTTCACCTTGTTGACTAGATTATCCATGTCTGCTGCAACCTTCTCTGGTTCTTCTCGTACCAAGTCATTCGTTCCAACATGCAAGATAATGGTGTTGTATTGCAATTCCTCTGACTGGCATTCATCAAACTTCCTTGCAAGCTGGTTCACTGTGGCTCTACTGTAGGAATGAGAAATTGCCTTGCTCCGTGCAGCTCTGCCAATCTTGCTCCCGTCGATGTACTTCACCATAGAATCACCTATCACCAAAACTGCTTTCTCCTGTTTGGGCTGGTTATACTTTGTGGTGGATTTCGTGGTGGTATCAGCAGTCCTACTGTGACCCTTTCTAGTGTCCTTATCTTTGAACTCTGGAAGCTTTCTATAGCGAGTTAGGTTGCCCTTAGACGGTCCCCTTGTTTGTTTGGCTTCTGTGTTATTGTGGGCATTGCCATTGGTAGGATTTGTTTCTTCGATATCGAGAACTTGAAATGTGTTAGATGTGGGATTAATTTTTTTCGTGTTTTTGACAGCAGGATTATTTAGTTTCTTCGCCTTTTTTGTCACTTTTGTCCACTCGTTTTGCTTTATATCAAGAACACATTTTATATTTGCATTATCACTGCTTAATTCACTCATACCCGATTTTAACAGTTCGATTTCGGTCGCCATTTTGTTATTTTGTGCTGACAATGTTTTTATGGTGATTTCAAATTTTGTTGCATCTGATACCGCCCGCTGCGATTCTTCTTGTTGTTTTGCTTTGATTTCAGCGACCAGTGTCATAATATTGGCAATTTGATGTTTATATTTTTCACAGTTGCCACACACCGAGTGATTTTCATCGACATGTTGCAGCTTCGCATCTTGTTGTTGTTGGCTGGCGTCGTCCACGTACGTGCGTCGTCGTTTCGACTTTTTCATTTAGAATTTTAACGCCATTCGTTTGAGCACTTTCCTCAAGAGCGGCTTGTAGTGATTTCTCTTGGTTGTCCTTCATGATCTGCAGCTTTTTTTTCTTTGGACCGAACCATTTTAAGCTGAATTCTTCGTTCTTGAATAATTTTTCTTCCGCGCGAGGCGATGACCACTTCCCGTTATCACATTTCAAAATCGTTGCTACGAACGCTTTTAACGATTTTAGATCGCCTTTCCATGTGAAAATCTTTGCATCGTAGAATAGGAAAGAAGATTTTTCTATTTTGTTATCAAATGTGTTAGTTTTGCTGTCCGAATTTGTGACAGATGCAGAGCTCTGATTTGTATGACCTTCCGCCATGACGTAATGAAAATGTCTAATGGTTCTTATCTTTGTGTAAGTAAATAATATGATTAGAATTTGGATTTGCTGTATGCACAATCTCGTTAAAATAATCCGTATCGACGACATTAATTTGAAGCCCTAAATGTTTTGCGAACGTGTTTACGTCCTCTAACGTGTTACCGTGATCTGAAATAGGAACACCGGCATCTTCATGTAATTTTAAAGCTTCGGTGTCTTGAAGTAGTCTGGACTTATTAAAACCGTTATTAATTTGAGATTTTGTCCACTTGTCCTTATTCAAATTCGCATGAGCCGTTACGATAGCTCGCGCAAGACACATCGTGTCGGTATTTTTTACAGTGATGATACACCTTTTACGACCGGTGTTATCTTTTGTAATTGTTAACCGACCTTTCCCGCGTGGAATTCTCGTCGACTGAACTTCAATGGTAACTTCGTTTAACGGGGCTTCTTTGTATTCGATGTATTCTAAAACAGCCTTTAAAAGGGTATAAAAAAACATCTCGTCGCCTGTAATCGTAATTAGTTTTGTACTAAACGGTTTCGGCCACGACGGGTGCGACACGATAATACGGATTTTATCGCCCGGATCCAACCGACGTTCTTCAACTGTCATGTCTTACGCTTTTTTGAACACGACAACAGGATCGGCACGGTCATATACGTATACTTTGTACGTATCGAAATATGTTGTAAATCTTGCATTCGCATTTGAATACGTCTTAACGACATCAAACGCAGGTGGACGCCAAAATTTACGACGTCGTTTCTCTTCTAACCGTATTTCTTTGTTCCATTTTTTAGCTTCAGCCCGTTCGCGACCCTTCGTCTTCTTTGCTTGTTGACGTTCCATAAACTTGTCGCGACGTTTTAATTCGCGGTCGGCATCACGAGTCCATATGCTAATTTCTTTTTCACGAGCCCGTTGTAACCGTGATATTTCCTTCTTGTTTTCGGCTATAATAAAACGTTCACGACGTTTTAATTCGCGATCGGCATCACGACCCCAATTCTCACGTGGCATTTATTTCTATTTTAAAACCTTTAAGGTTTTAAAATGCAATGATTTTATTTTTTGGTAATTCTATTCCAAGTTTCAATGCAAGATCATGTTTGTTGAACTTCCCAAGGTAATGGATACCTGCTACTTTTGCCAATATTTCCAATTCGTTCCGTGTATAGTTTTTATCTTCTTTCAAAAGCAATTCGCTTGCTTTCTTCTGTAGCTCAAAATTTTTTATACGATTTTTAACTTGATTATTCACTGTTTGTTTGTAAAAACACTTTTTTAAGTTCGCGATTCTTTTTTTTTTAATCGTCTTCGCACAAGGGTTTAACCTCTGATTTTTCACGAGGAGGGGCCTTTTGAATGTCGAGTTCGTCGACGCGAACGAGAAGGGACGGATGCTCGTGACCTTTGTAAATTGCTGTTATCGTGATGAGACCAGAAACCACGACAGATTTTACGTCCAACATGCCTTCGTCGAATTGCTCTGGTTTTAATTTCAAATACAAAGATTTGTATCCGTTTTTTTCGACAAGACATCTCAAAAGTGGTTTTGTTAATGGACGATCTAAAAACGTCTCGGCTTTCTCCTCAACAGCTTTTAATCTTGAAAAAAGATTGTCTTTAATGTTGATGCCGATCGAATAATTCTTAAACTTCTTGTTGAACGATAACCCAAAATGAGAGTAACAATCTTTTAAGGCAAAAGTAATGCTGTCTTCGTCGTGGACCAAATTGCTGTATTTATCGTTTGATTTTGAGACTTTGATAAGTTCAGGATTGAAAGACATTGTTTTTGCTTTATCTTTTTTAAAAATGGAAAAAAATTTTTTCTCGATTTGTTTTTTGAAAATTCCTTAAAAAATTTCCCAAGGAATTTTTTTTGGCGCCATCTTGGATTTTTTTGATGACGTCAGCATTTTTAAAAATTTTATGACGATTTTAAAAAACATCGCTCAAAAGTGCGAAAAATAGTAATTTGTCGCCTCCTGGCGTATGTGGTGACCTATCATGGCGTACATAGACTACTTTAGACGATACCGTAGACGACCTATACATACAATTTTTAACAGATGATTTGGTACAAATGAATTATAATCTTAAAAACAAATTCGTAGATAATCACAATAATACAAACATTTTCGTGGCTGCATTCACAACGG
This sequence comes from Muricea muricata, assembly GCA_963855995.1. Classification (NCBI taxonomy): domain Eukaryota; kingdom Metazoa; phylum Cnidaria; class Anthozoa; order Malacalcyonacea; family Plexauridae; genus Muricea; species Muricea muricata. The sequence continues at coordinate 113,903,329 of OY979716.1, forward strand.
CACACGCACGTGAAATGTTATGTGGGGTACTAGATAAACTCGGTGACCAGGTACTAGGTTACGATACCGATAGTTGTTGGTACGTAGATAGACCCAGAGGTAACGTTATAGAAACAGGCGACAGTTTAGGGGACCTTACCGACGAATTAGAAGGTGATTATATCACAAAATGGAGGGGAACGGGTCCTAAGGTAACGGTCGAAACGTTACCTTATGGGTACTCGTAAATAAGGAACGAATGTAATCCGCGTCAAAATAGAATTCAAATTCTTTTGAAACGTTTTCAAAAGAATTTCTTTTAAAATTTTAAACGGGCGACGGATTGGGAGGGGAAAGGAGGGAGTGCCGTATAGTGCCCTACAAATACTACTAAAGTTATATGTTGGGCCATCATATTTATAGCAAGAAGACTTATATGGGTTGGATGGTGCTAATAACTCCTTCAAAGTAGCATTCCGCTTATACGAAACAAGAATGGCACCCTCAGGTAAAATTTTCTTGGCCTGTTCATCACTATCTAAAACCGAGCGACGTTTACGAAAAATTTTTCGAATATCAGGAGCCCTAGGATTAAACTTGGTGACAAAAACATAGGAATCACGACGAACTTTACGTCTACTAGTACGCGCTTCCTCACGAGTCATAGCCCCAACCGCCTCAAAGGCTCTATTAACATGTGCACTGTCATGGCCACAATCCGTAAGATATTTCATATAAATCCTACTTTTTTCCCAAAAATCAACGTCCCTCGAACATATGCGACGCAATCTCAATGTCACACCCTTAGCAATACCCAAAATTTGAGATTTTGGGTGCGACGAATTGGCATTGAGATACAAATGTGCGTCTGTGGGCTTACTATAAACTGTAGTTTCCATCCTATTATTAACTATGGAAATCATTAAAAGATCGAGAAAATGCAAACTACACGCCCACCTACATCCATAGTTGCGGGTCAAATGTGTTAAGATCATGAAAAAACGCTTGAAGCCGTTCTATGGTACCCCGCCATAACACAATAGTATCATCTCGAAACCTAAACCAACATCTCAGTTCAGGATAAACAGAACGAGACTCTAGAACTTTTTTATCTATCTCTTCTGCGACAATATCGGCATATAAGCAGGAATTCTTAGGCCCCATAGCAGTACCATTTTCCTGCAACCAATATTGCCCTCGATCGATACATGGAACAGTTTTTCCTCAAGCATATTTCCAAAGCTTCAATAACACACTCTATAGGCACATCGAAAGCCTCAGCATATTGCGAAAGTTTACAACGTACTCGTTCTATTCCCCTCTGATTGTCTAGCCCCGAGATCCTCATCAGATAGCCCCGTTAAATTAAGCTCATCCACAATATCTAACATATGTGTGGTATCTCGGACGCGACAAGAAATAGAATCTAAAGCTATTTTACAATATTTTTCAACGAGCAAAGATAAATTCTCTGTAGGCCTACCACACCCTGAGGTAATAACCCGTGCGGGATTGTCAGCTTTGTGAGTTTTAATCAAAGGGTAATTAATACCTGGATATGTGTTATTAGTGTTAGTAATGAACTTAATCCATTTAACAGACAAACCCATAGGTTGCCATTTGTTTATCCATTGTTCAATCTCTAAAACAGTCTCAGGCGATGGATCGTATCGTAGCCTACGTTCTTAAAACAACCACGCTCCATCTGTTCTTTAACCTTATCAGCATCAAGTTTATTATCCAGAAATACAAAATTGTTACTCTTGTCCTGTAATCTCACTATAAGATCCCGTTCTTCAAAAGGAGTAGAACAAAACTTTTTTAGGGCTGTCCGTTCCTCCCCCGATAGATTGTCGCTTACCTCTTTTGCTGTTGATTTAGCAAACACGTCCTTTTCCACTCTTGACAAAAAACTTCAATCGCAGGGATATTGGCCAAAGGTGGTTCCTTTACAGATCTCTTATAAGGTGGCTCGAGTGGGTCAATTGCAAATTCAGGACCATCAAGTGCTTTATCTGGTTTGTAAAAACACATACGCCATGTAACTTTTTTCTTAAAATCAATCCAATCTAATTGCAGTCAATGCTATTTGCCATCTTTGCATATAGGCAAATAAATATCTTTGCATATATCTTTGCACCCGTTGCTGGAGAGCAGATGCCGCGAAGCCACCGGTTGCCAATGTGTTGCAAAGATGTTGCCTTTTTATGGATTTGAACATGGTGCCAATTAGTTGTAGATTTGTTGCGAATGGGATATTTGCAAATATACGCATCTACTGTCAAAATTGAGCTTTTCTGGTATTTGCCCTAATGCCAAGTTGTTGCAAATATGATATACGCATATACTATCAAAAATGAGCGTTTTTCGTATTTGCTATATAATGCAAATTTGTTGCCAAATAGTTTACTGATTATTATATATCAATTTTGCCGACCTTTTTAAAATTATTAATATACAGGGAGCTTCAAAAAGGTTATCCAACTTTAACATGTCAGTTTGTGCCTCTTACTCTGTGTAAGAACGTAATAATTATTGTCAGTCACTGTATATAAAGGCTGGTTCAGTTATCAGTTAAGTATTTATGCACAATCGAAATTTTGCACAGATGAATTCTAAGCTTTAAAGAATTTGTACAACTCCTTCGAGGGAATTGTCTAAATAAATGATCAGTTTTACTAGTCAGTTTTCTCAAGGTCTTTTTACTTATTAAATTCTTCAGAACGTAAAATTTACCAATGCAATTCCTAAAATTCCTGCTGTGAACACAGATACTTTTATAATGTATGCCAACTTTAAAAAGCAGGATCTTGATTGTTGAATGATACATGTATGTCTTTGATTCATGCAGTTTTCAGCAAATAAGTAGTAGTCCTACAAAATTGCCTGTCGAACTGGTCTTGTATTTATTATCATCACAGTTCACTTGACAAATGAGGCCCCATAAACTTATTAAAAATTAACTGTACCCGGGACACATGTATGGGTACCTGTACCACTCGAGTGAAGTTCATGTGCCTTCGCGCATTTAGTTCTTACTATTATCCAAGCCAGGCAATTGCATCTGGCTAATAAGAGCGGGGAACTGGCTGATCAGAGCAGGTAAACTCCACCCGTTGCTCAGTTGCGTGGCCCTACTGTCCATGCATCCCCTTTAGCTATGCTTGCTTCTGAGACTTAAGCTGAAAACATTCATACGCGTAGTAATTATCAAGTCAGTGAAGTTATGAATTCATGATTATTTTAATAAAATGGTATTTGCGGAGGATGGTACTTAAGTTGGCAATTTCAGTTGGAGCACATCCACTCAATTTTGCTTGAGATTAAACGAAAAGTTATCAATCAACAACTAAAATCCTGATCCTAATAATCCTGAAAAATTTTCATTCGTACACAGATGAATGGAGGCACAGTGACGTGGTAAAACTAGGGTTACCTTTTTTGTCACACTCTGTAGAGCATTCCAGTCCTTCCGAGTTCTTTTGCTGTCTATAAGTAATGAACAAAAGTAAATAAGTCACAGTGTCAGTGATTTCAAACGGTAGAGTAATATGAGCAACAAACTATAGTTCAGACTTGCATTAAGAACTCATTTCAATTGTTGTTAATGAAAAACGATCACAGATAAGAAGAGGCAAGCGACCAAAAAACAGACTACAGTTCTAAACGTTTCTAGTTAACATATACCCTACAGTTTTAGGTGCAATACCCAGCATGCAATATTCTTTGCCGCTTATTATGTGTTATAATTAACACGCAAAAAACAAAATAAACAACACTGATGAAATTTTATATTCAACATCAATTTAAACTGATAAAATTTATTGTATTATAATGAATATGCTGTTATCGTTACATGAGATATACACGCATCCACATGAATTGAGAGTTATCGACCAAACTTAAAGGCCTGATCGCAAACGAGAATGATAGTTGAGGAGAGTTGCAACTCTCGATGACAAAGCTGGCCCGAATGTTTTGTCATGCTATGCAAATATTTCTGTTGGTAAAAACATAATTTGGTATGCAGTGTAGCGCTATGATATACACTACTTGTATATTTGGGGAGCACAAGAGGCGCAACCACTGAAACCAAGTCTGGTGATTGTTTCACATCAGATCCCTGTGCTTCGAGGGATTTTCTCAGCGAACTCCGTTTTCCCCCTCTCTAAGAACAATAATACACTAATTAGGGTGACCATACGAATTGACAGGTTTCTAAAGGAATCGCAGCCTTAGTAATTGAAGGGACTTCGTGTCCTGTTGCTAGTCTCCTGTTGAGAGTTCTGTCACAAATCTGTATAAAACAAAACTAATCGGCCTAAAATGGCTATAAACAGTTGTCAAAAGGTAAGTTAAATTTATAAAGTTTAAATCTATATTCTTAATCTGTGCCAGTTTGATAAATCGTTATGCTGTGGACAGTCGACAAACCGACCTAGGTATTAGGATTACCGTCAGAAATACATTTTTCTGCGCACGAATTTTGAAAAAATCTGCGCACAAAAAGTGTTAGCTTAAAATTAAATTTAAATAAACTGGACCCTAATTGACTAATTTGAAACCTGTTTAATGAACGTTGAATATACCACACGTTTTGACGAGAATTCAACTAGTCCAGGATGGTTCACTCAGAGCAGCACTTTAATAGCTTGCAGATAATTTAAATTTCAAAGGGCTTATGCACCCAGTATTTTCTCAGAGTTTTACAACATGCACACACATGCACACGCTGTATAATCAGTCATGCTTGAAATCAATATCACGTAAAATAACATGAACGAGAATAATTTCATCTTACAACCTTGTTCAATCATCATCCTCGTTTGAGCAAGCCGTAAGTTTAAGTCCTGTTAAAGTGGTGTCACTACAACTTTTAGAACAATAGCGACTTTCAGGCAATTGATTTGTTTTCTTCATAGGACGCGCGATTATGGAAATGACTCACAGATTGTAAATTACTAGTCTCTAAGGTTCAAAGATCAACAAGCAAATGTGGATAACAATAATTATCCATTAAATTAAAGTTGTCGGGTAGATGTAATTTTCGTTAGGAATATCTAAACGGAAGAAAAATGAGAATTACATTTTAACCAGCAAATTATAATGTAGATTGTCTCAAAAAAGTATGCACTTTCAAAATGAAATTAGCAACAATCTTATTGTATTATGTTGTCTTTAATATCCCATTTATAATATCCAATTAATGTGCATACAGTGTTGTAATTCTATACATCTAGTAACTCAAAGCTATCTAAGCTCTCAAATTTCTGCAATGGTTATGGTTGATTTCATTTTGATAGGATATACTTTTTAGATACTCCGTAAATTAATCGTGATTTGGATCGTCATACTATGACGAATGAGAAAAAAGTATACCTTTTAAAATCAAGCATTTGTTAGAATTTAAAGTCCTTGGTACTTATGCTGAACCCACATGCAAAAAATCTTTTTGAAATTAAGCTTAAATCGTTACTGGAGTGGGACAATCTTATGAATCCTGCATTCTATGCTTTTATGCGTTCAGGAAGACGAATTTTGTCAAGTTCTTTCTTCATGACATTGCAAATATCACATAAATTTCCATAATATATAATACTTTTTTGATAAATTTTTGTAACTCTGCTCCTTGTCGGTATATATATTCAACATTAATTATTCGATATGCAAATAACACAACGTGTGACACTACATAATTAGTCTATAAGGTGGCTTTTTTTGTAGCATATAACAATAGAAAAAATTGAAACAGCACATGTATGTGCGACTATGTTATGATTACTCACTATATTCTATAGTGTATAGGCCTCCTCACTTATGTGCAATAAACAAATTTTGCTAACGTTTGTTTATACCCAATTCACATTCTGAGATCACTCACATGCCCAGTTATGCTATTACAGTATATTAGCTTGCGGTAGCGTAACAGAGAAGAAAAGTAACTACGCATTTACAAGTATGGACATGAGTGAATAACTCGTATTCATCATTCGTATGCTTGGTTACTTTTGTTCTAATGCACTCTTCCGCAAACTACAACCATGGTATCCAACCATGTGAATAATTAAAAGAATTGGGTAGCAACGTAATAAACATTTGTTAGGCAAATTTGTCTATAAAGGGTGTATCAAAAAAAAAAACTGAACAACTTTGAAATCGCTCCCAAGTCACGAAGCGGCTCAAAGTATGAAGTTTTTTATCAAAATAGATTGTTTGGTACTTATGATTTAGAATAAACGAAAAAATTCTGAAATTCAAATGCTTCAGATCCAGGTGGGGTGCGTATCTTAGAGCAGATTTTAAATGCCTCGCACACAAAATTTAAACACTTAAAAGTAATTTTAGGTAGGTCAATCCAAAATTTGTTAGGTGTTTTATTGCTCTGCAAAATTTCAAGAAATTTGGTTGAGTGTAAGGACTTCAGAACGTCTTGCCAATTCATATTTTTCCAAATAAGAATCGATTTTCATAAGAAAAGTTCTAATTTTAACTGAATGTCTCTTGGGAGCCGCATGCAAATTAGGTACACCCATTAATTAAGCCTGCATAAAGCTGATTTTTCTCAGAATAGGGACGTTTGCGCGACGTTTTGAACGGCTTAGACTCAAGCAAATTTTTTGAAATTTTAAACAGCAATGCAACACTCGATAAATTTCCCGTCCATCGAATCAAAATTACTTTTAAGCATCAAAGTTTTGTGCGCAAGCTATTTTAAACTAGTTGTAAAAGACACAACCCCCCCCCCGGGTTTTGAAATTTTAAATTTCTTCTTATTTTAATAATAGAGAGGTTCAGATTTGGCTTCGAATACCTCTACCGCTACCTTAATCTATCTTTCAGCCAATCAAATGTGCCGGAACCTAGCGATTAACCAATCAAATTGTTTAAAAATCGGGAAAAGGTAGCGGTAGTGGTAGAGGAAGCCGAATCTGAACCTCTCTATTCTATTATTACACTACATTATTAACACCTAAACAACCTATTTCAATACAAAACTTCGTACGTTGAGGCGCTTTACAAACCCGGAGAGCGATTTCAGACTTGTTCAGTTATTTTTTATATGCCCTGTAGTTTGATTACTTTTAAATTCATAAAGCTTGCTCAAAAGTCATTATGGGATGTGATGCTGCACATTGTGTTATTTGGATATTCAATAAATTTGAATATCTGGACAAAGAACCGTTAAAAATTCTATCAAAGAAGTCATAATTATTATGATTTAAGTGACACAATGCAATTGCAATCAAGGAAATGCTGGGCGAAGTTTCGTGTTATAGTTATGACTAATTATGTGCTTGTATCATTGCAACATAGAAATAATAGATATAGAATGCGTACTCCTATCTTTTCGCAGTAAAAATTTTGTCTCCACAAAATGGCGGATTTATAAGGGCATTTTGGCTAGTCCCAGACTCCTACGGGAGAGAATTTAGCGCGGTTGCGAGGAGTGCGATTGTTTTTTTTGTCAAGCAAAGTTTACAGAAAGATAAAAATTCGTGACTTTACGTGGAAAAATGGTTCATAAAAACTTTTACGCAAAGGAAAACGAATTTTATGAGTTTTTTACGAGAAAGGATTAGTCCTGAGCAGATAATACAAAGAAGTTGGAGTTACAAAATACAAGTTTTCAAGATTGCTGCAAAAGCCGAAAAAGATAAAACTCAAAAACAGAGTCAGAGGATGAAAAACAATCTCAACAGGTGTGTTTTAGCTTTTTAAAATACATATATATGAAAACAGTTACGATGATTGATAGTTACAAAGAACGAAATGGTTACCTTTGTTGGTTTTTGTCTGTGTTTCTCAAGAAAATATATTTAAAAGGCATGCAATTTGGCAATGACAATTTCAAGTAATCGATATTTGCTCATACAATTACATTTTACACTCAAGTGACTCAACATATTAGTGTACTATAGTTTACATAGCTGCTGTTTTTTGAAACGGAAACTTAAAAATATATTATTAAGCTTCAAAAGTCAATGAAAAAACGATTATTTGGCGAAATTTTCAGTCATGCTTCGGGAATGCAAAATGTTTCAAAATTAAATCATGTTTACGCAAAACTACAACAGTTTTTTGTGTTACAGTAAATACACGACTATATGAAGAACTATCTTTATTTCATTTTGTCTCTTCAAGAGCACTATATCCTAAACTGTAAATGAGATATTATTTAAGTGATTTATTAATGATGAACTTTGTATGTATACTCTGCAGTTCAACTCCTGGTCAAATTCAATATGGCGGATTTAAAAGGGCACTTGCAAAAAAAAGTGGAGACATGATTCGTGACCGAGTACGCAATCTATATCTATTATTTCTATGCATTGCAAGCACAACTGCGTCATCATTTCGCACCATTTCGGCAGTCAATGAGAATTGGCTGGGAACATAAGTTTGCATGCACTGGAACTGGAATTCACTGGAATACAACTAAGATTTGACAGCCACTGGGACAATTGGTCACTGGGACAATGGAATTTTGTCAAATATTTGGCTGAGAAATGATAATAGAACACCCCTTTCCCACCTTCAGGACCTTTTATGGACCTATGTCCGGGGCAACCTCGGTCCCAGGGTCTTCTCGGATAAGGCGGCTGACGAAGACCCGGGTAAAATTCATTTCATCACCCCAAATTTTGGGGGAAAAAACGCATGCGCAGTGAGGCTCAACGTATGCTTCTGATTAAAAACAATGCTGGCGCTTACTACTTCTGAAACAAATTCCAGATTGCTTGTTTATGATGCTAAAATACGCTCGATTTTCAAAAATTATCCATTAATTTCGTGAGATACGGCGAGATATGATTGTTCGTTTCTTTCTTCACATCTAACCCTAACGATTATACGCTACGTGAAGACATATTCTCTTCGACAGTCGTCAAAGATGATGCAGCAGTGTCCCGCTTTTAATACGGCGAGTAAAGCAAAATGTTTTTAGGGAAAAACTTTATCATAAAATCATAAAACTTTATCACCTCAACTTAGTGTCGATTTTCTAACGCAACAATTGCAACTCAAACAATGATTCGTGATGAATAAACGGGTAAACTTTGTTTATGTTTTAAGATCAATGTTAATAGATAATGGAATGACTCATGACTGGATCTTTATAGATGTAAGTTTTTTTATCATCCATTGTGTACCTTGTGTATGTTCACGATCCAACTAAATCCTACTTCACAATGTCTCTCAATCCTAATTCTCTCCCCTGGCAGGTGGATGTGATTGTGCATGACAGCAACTGGCATATCAAATTATCAAGAGTGTACTCTATCAGTGATTTTCTATAATTATAATTTGGTTGCAAATTCACTTGATCACATCCACCAAGAAGAGAAAACCAAGTGTGAACTAAAATACAAAATAATCCTTTTGCATTTTACTTTAGTAGTGTATCAATATGTTTCACATTTTAATTGTATGGTTATGTTGATACAAAACAGTTGTACAATTATGCTGTCCTTATTTTTTGTATAGGCTTTTCCCATGGTTATTTGAATCATTTGTTGCAATGCAGTAAAAGTGGTCCATGCAATTCATAAAGCTTTCAATTCAATAGGTGCACTGTCATTGATCAAGAAGAGACACCTGTATAAAATAACCATGTTGTCTATGCCAACATTTTATAAAATTCATTAGCAAAATTTGTTTTGAAATTAAAATTATTTCAACAAAATGATTGTTGCTTTTGAACTAACTTTTTATGTTATATATAGTTTGATTTGGCCAGAAAATGTCTGTAACATCAACTGTAAAACATGCTATTGAAAATCTGCTGCATTTTAGCATATCATGTGACCATTTGTTACCAGGGTCTTCAAAGATTGAATCTTCCACATGATTGAAGACCAGTAAATGCAAGGGCAATACAAAGCAGTGTTTTGCATGGGTGGTGTTTATTTGGGGAGGGGGGGGGTTAACCCCCATTTTTCTTGGCCTCCTTTCAAAAAGTATTTAAAACCACTCGAATGTCATTTCACCCCCTGCTGCACATGGTTTGACATTTCAAAAATGTATCAAAAATGGCATATTGCATGGCTTGCAATATGGATTGCATGGCTTCCAAACCTGGAATTTTATTGCCAAGCTCAAGCCAATACTTTTTTGATAATCTAGACATAATTTTATGTTGCTCTTCCAATACCTGCTTTACAAGATTCAGTTTAGGATCACTAGGGTTGGGTGCCAATTTCTTATGTGGAACTGATTGCATGCTGTCACAATTACTGACACCATGAATGTAAGGTGTGCAACTGAAATTCAGGCATTGCCATACCATATCATGGACAGATTGTTAACTGCAAAAATGTCTCTTTGAATTAGTCCTTGTACACATATTACATATACACATATTTACATTTGGTTGTTGAGAAAGTTTTATGTTTGAAGCTGATTTTCCAACTTACTGCCTACTTTTTTATATGCTTCATCTAAACTGTGCACAGTGTGTCAGTTAGAATTCTGATGGGTTGTGGTGTCTTTACTTCAAAGTGGAAACTATATTTACAAATTCCACCGGGAACGGTTGCAATTGAGAGGAATTTATCAACTTTACAGGTTTTCCAGCCGGAATCGAAGTATCAAACCATGGGCAGCCCAGCTATGATCAAACCAGAGACAAACAAAGTTTACCCGTTTATTCATCACGAATCATTGTTCAAGTTGCAATTATTGCGTTAGAAAATCGACATTAAGTTGAGTTTATGATAAAGTTTTTCACTAAAAACATTTTGCTTTACTCGCCGTATTAAAAGCGGGACACTGCTGCATCATCTTTGACGACTTTCGAAGAGAGTATGTCTTCACGTAGCGTATAATCGTTAGGGTTAGATGTGAAGAAAGAAACGAACATTCATATCTCGCCGTATCTCACGAAATTAATAGATAATTTTTGAAAATCGAGCGTATTTTAGCATCATAAACAAGCAATCTGTAATTTGTTTCAGAAATAGTAAGCGCCAGCATTGTTTTTAATCAGAAGCATACGTTGAGCCTCACTGCGCATGCGTTTTTTCCCCCCAAAATTTGGGGGCGATGAAATGAATTTTACCAGGGTCTTCGTCAGCCGCCTTGATTGGATAATGTAGATACTTGAAAAGGTTTCAGTCAGTGTTTTCCTCCTTCACTCAGCTTATCTTCTCATGAATATATAATAGCCATTCAGTCATTTACATATAGCTACTTACTGTAGTCCTAAACAATGCTGTAAATGAAGCAAAAGGGGACAAGAATTATTTTATTCACAAGCAAGGAACTTTATTCTCATGTTTATCACCCAGTGGGATCGTTTTCTGGAGATTATTGCACCTAAACAGGCATGAAATAAGACTTGAACCTTAGTATTCATTATGATATCAAAAATTGTGTAAGTAAAATTATATCCTCAGGATTCATAGCTTAAAATTGAATAATTATGTTTATGCTAGGCTTGGGTACAAGGTTTAAAATCAAGATTAAAATAAACAAATTAAACTTACTGATATATATTTCATGTTTCATTCTGACGTTATAAAAACAGACAGCAAAAATCACTCTTTTTACACAATTGTATAACTCGTCATAAAGCTAAAGAATAGCAAAAACTAAATGGTAAGGCCTTCCAGACTGAAAAGCTACAGTCTAGTACGGACAAAATCATGCTTCATAATTTAGTTTTTTTCACGATTAAACACAGGAAATACTATCAGCATACATCAGATACCCAAATTAATTTGACTTTAAAGTAGAGTCGTTTTGGGCGAAGAAGATATTGCCATTTAGGTTCCCTGAATCCTTGTGTCATTCAAAATAAACTTCGCATTTCCAGCACGTTTAAGCTTGAATCGCCGAATATTTTTCATACAAGACGGTATATTTCTGATTTCTCAATCGTATAGCACCTCTTTTTCTTTATTTGAACGCTAAGATGGTGTGATTTTGAGCTTTTTCACGCTTAAAAAGCTTGTAATCTGTGTTTTCAAAAAAAAATTTGTCCTCTGAAGTTCGCGGTTTTGTTGGTAAAACTAGCTATGTGATTGGTTAATTTTTCCGCCAAGAATCATTAACCTGCAGATGCGGGCAGTAAAAGGGCGAGGTTTAGGACTTTAGGGTGAAAGGATCTCTGAACTCAGCAGATTCTTAGCAGATTATATTGGATAGCAATTGGGCCGTATATTTGTATGTTTAGTATTCTCATATTTCTACATTGCTCCCAAGGCAAATACATAATTTCCATCCTTCATTAAGTATCTGCTTTTTAGATTTTGTGGGGCAGCTCATGCTACGCAGTGTCATTCCGTAGCATGACATCGCATAGCAAACGCTATACTACGAAATAGTATATGGTAATGCAAGGCGTAATATGGTATATATGTGACACAAAACGAGAAAGCGTTTATTACAGCCGTATAAAAAAGCGAAAAGGACTTTGAAAACAAGGCGCTAGCTAAGTTATATAGATTCGCAAACGAAATTGAATTTAGCGAGAAATTCGATACAACTTTAATTATGGGCGTTTATTACTATGGTATCTTTTTTCTGTTTGCTTTGATTATGAATTATTAATATGCTATGATATGGTATGGTATGGTATGGTATGGCATGGCATGGCATGAACCGCAAACATGTATCGAAGACTTGTAGTTTTGTAAGGCTTCCAAATCATAAGCAACGACGCATGCGCAAAGAATGTGGCGCAACCCTTTTGAAAGAGGTTACTACTAAAGACAGTACTACTCGACTTTATCCTCATAAAATATATTGTTATCAGAGCGCTATCGCTACTCTAGAAAAATTTGTTCAGAGGTCTAGGTTCACGGAACAGTGTGAGTTATGGAAGAATCGGGACATTCGAACGGTCCATCATGTAATGTGCGACGTATTCGAGGGAAGAATATGGGGGGATTTTCAAACGGTTAACGATTGTTCGTTCTTAGGTTCCCCAAGAAACTACGGTTTTATGCTAAATGTTGATTGGATGCAACCTTTTGACCACACTCCATATTCTGCTGGAGTGCTATATCTTGTTCTAATGAATTTACCAAGAAGTGAGCGTTTTAAACGGCAGAACATTTTTCTCGTAGGTATTATTCCTGGTCCAAACGAGCCACGGAATAACATTAACTCATTTTTGAGGCATTCAGGCTCCGTTATACCTGAACTATTTAAAGCTGCTTTGTTGTGTGTTGCATGTAATATGTCAGCGAGCAAGAAAGTTTGCGGTTTCACCGCCCACAATTCAAAGCATGGTTGCAACAAGTGTACGAAGGAATTTAAAGCTGGTTCCTTTGGCGAGTCCACGGACTATTCTGGCTTTGACTCTTGTCCTTCTAGGAACATAAACAGTCACAGAAGGCATGTTGATGAAATACTAGCGCAGTCTACTTTAGAACAACGTAATGCTAAAGAGACGTTATATGGTGCTAGGTATTCTGAACTGCTGAGACTTCCATATTTCGATTGTATAAGGTTCACTGTTGTTGATCCGATGCACAATTTATTTTTGGGAACTGCTAGGCGGATGATGGAAATATGGCTTGAATTATCGATTTTAACTCGTGCTGACTTAGAGCATGTTCAGGAAATGGTTGATGGGTGTAAAGCTCCTTCCAACATAGGCAGGCTTCCATTTAAAATAGCAAAGTCTTTTTCGGGGTTTACAGCGGAACAGTGGAAGTCATGGGTGATTGTTTTTTCCCCTTTTTCATTGTTCAGTCGTCTACCTGCAGACCATTACAAATGTTGGCTAAATTTTGTTCAAGCTTGCAAACTTCTATCTCAGCCAATAATCAAGATAGCTGACGTTGGTAGAGCTCACTCACTTCTTTTACAGTTTTGTCGTGAGGTTGAAAGAATATATGGAACGAGGCGAATAACTCCCAACATGCATATGCACAGCCATTTAGCCGACTGTATCCTTGATTATGGTCCTGTATATAGTTTTTGGCTTTTCAGTTTTGAGCGTTACAATGGTATTCTCGGGGCGTACTCAACCAACAACAAATCTGTCGAGCTACAATTAATAAGAAAGTTTTTAAGAGATCAGTTGTTGCGTGATTTTGAACTTCCACAGGAATACGGAAATCATTTTAAAGAATTGATAGATAGATTATCTCTGCACGAGAGCTCTTGGTCTGATTTTTGCGGATACGACTGTAGGAAATTATTGGATATTCTTCATATTAGTGACGGTGAAGTGAATATTCAGAATGAATTTTGGTTTTCTTTGGCTGGATATTCTTTCGGATCGCTCCATGTAATCGGACAGCTGGATGATGACTAACACCAATATCTGTTTGAGGTTTATAAGTTATTTTTTCCTGGCTTATCAGCTGACGATGTCCCTGTTCTTTTTGACAAACACGCGAGTGTAGAGTTTGCTGGGAAATGGTTTGGGTCAACTTTCTGTCGTCTGGATCGTTCAGCACATATCTTGGCCAAATGGGTAGCAAGGTTTGATGGAAATATTGATTTAGAAAGTGCAGAAGAAAGGCCTGGCGTTATCGATTGCTTTATACGCCAAAATATTTCCTTTGGTGGTAAAGTTTATTCCTTTTGCTTTGCTTACGTTCGCTGGTTTCAGCCTCAGCCAGAAAGATTTTACTGTCAAAACCCTGGTCTTACACCTGAAGTTTGGTGTTCCAGCTTGTACGAAACTTTGGGCCCGAGTTCATTCTTACCGGTTCAACGCATATCGCGGAAATTTGTCGCCGGGTTTAATACAGTAAAGAACGAGAATGTGCTTTTTGTAACGCCATTAGAGAAACGAATTCTGTTGTAAATTTTGTGACGTATCCCATGCATCCATTTTTTACTCAATACTATGAACTACGTGTTGTAAAAATGTGGTAACATTACAGCAGACAATGTTTTGTTGACTTGCAAAAATCTCACAGCATGTTAACAAAACTAGCGTTTAATTAACGATTTTCACTATAACTATGCATATATAACTATGAAACCCATCTTTCGAAAAACCGGGGTCCCTTGTACGTGTACTTATGTCTTAAAAGATAATGTAAACAAGCTAGATATTTTCAAGTCTTACCAGTTGATTATTATATAGTTGTTCGTTACTTGTACATATATGCATGTTAATGATAACTTAATCTCATAAGTGCTTGTTCCATTAAATGACACAACGACTGGTATTTGTGTCACCAGTAATTATATGTTCACAGATTGCAATTATAACCTTTTTTTTCAGGCCCATTTTTGCTTCAAAATGATATTCCTTGTTTAGGGGGGGGCAAGACTATTTAAGACGTGCTGCGTTTTAATATTTGTTTAAACATGTTTTGATTAGGGACGTAGTCATTTTGTTAATATTTTACCCAGTGGCAAAACAAGCCCAACTGCTTATTCCTGCTATTGTCCAACTAGTTTGTCCTGCAATATATAATGATTAACACAGACTTCAAAAAAATTTAAATCATGGAAAAAGTACTGTCACTGTCATTATTTTTTAGATTCAAATTTGAATCTAAAAAATAATGACAGTGACAGTACTTTTTCCATGATTTAAGAGCCAGCGATGCTCAAACACTCTCATATGCGTCAGATATTCGTCATTATCCGTGCCCGATCAGGCAGTCCAGATGTATTTATGTCAATGAATAGATCTATTGCAAAACTCAGTAAACGCGCTTTCCTGTGACATTGAGGCGAGCCTTATGCAAAACAGTGAATTTATAAGTTCCTTGACGGTTTGCATGGTGAATGTCAATCAAAGTATAATTTTGTAAAAACACCATGTAAATTTATCATCGCGATGCTTTCGATCCCTAAGCTCGAGCTCGGATCTTCATCAGTGGCAATAATAATGTGATTATTAACAACATTACTATTCGCAAGGATGATGATGCGAAAGCTTTGCGATAATAAATTTACGTGGTGTTTCCACAAAATTATACTTTGAGTGAACGTTTAGTTTCCTTGTTTCGAAATCAGGAAAGTGAGTAGCCGGGTTTTGCAGCAGTCTGTTGCCTGGTCAATTGGTCTATTGCCTGGAAGATTTAGTGTTAGCGTCACGATATCGACCCTTTTTTCTATCTTCTATAGCTTCGCTTATACTCAAGAATAAAGTCAATTATCCATGAAAAATCTCGCTTTCTCCAAGCCAAACTGTGCAAACGTTGGTATAACTATATAAAAAATTGGCTACTATTGCAAAGATGGTGTAAATATGATACAAATATGGTAGTAAATTTGCTATTATTTTTTCAGTGTGCAAATACATGTGCCAATTTATTGCAAATGTGTTGAAATGATTTTATGGGTTTTATACCTATCTATAATATTTTGGATATTTTACGCGGCCAATTTTTTGTATAAGTATTGTGTAGTTGTAAATACGCTGTTAAGAATGTGAAATTACAGTGCATCACAGACATTAAACGGGCTCACGACTTGATCACGCGAGAGATTGTCAGGATATTGAACTATTTCGACAAGTGCAATTGAAATAATATGTTAACGCAAGTTAGAAGTTAAGAAAAAGCTTATCGAAGTCTATCGCGTTGCATTTGTCAACGCAGTATTTAAAATATTTTTTTAACAAATTCGCTTTGTATTGGCAACAATGTGCAAAGGTGTTACAAATATGCTAATAAAATCGACTGCGTGCAAAGATGTTTGCAAATATGTTGCCAATGTATCTAGTTGCAAAGATAACTTGGCAACCATTGCCAATTTCAAACACTAACTTTGCAACAAATTTGCAGGCCGTTGCAAATTTATTGCGAACTTAATTTTTCATCTAAAGATTGTTCTATATTCTTATCTGTAAGGTTGAATGGTTGGTATCCAAGCGGTCTATTTATTGGCTCTAAAGTTAAAGTTGAGCCATTCGCTGTAGGCCTTGCAGTTTACAGCCCGTCTCGTGATTACTTTCTCAGACGTGACATCTCAAACATGCATATCTTTCAATTTACGAGTCCGCTCTTCCAGCTTAGACGTAATGTGATAGGCCTCTTCAGGATAAAGTCTCTTAATAGCTTGCATGAGTTCCCATTCTTCCTTACGGAACGAAGGGATTTTATGTTTGTAATATGCTTTAAATAAACCCATAAGTTTGACTGAGCATTTCCTCGATGTAGAGTTAAATACTCAGGAGTGAAAACTGTTGGATAGGTATGTTGTTGACCAACCGGAAAGGCCTTAATAGTAGTCATGATTTCGCCCAGCAATAGTAATTTATTCATAATTTATTGCATATAAGTATATGTTCTGTGTAAAGCTAGGCACTCTGAAGAAGGCTGTGGCAGGCAGCCGAAAATTTAGTTTTTGTATCATATATACTTTTTTAATAAACTTCTTTGAAACGCAGTCGTTGTTTTTGTTATATATTAAGTCTTGTCGGCTGAGCAGAGTACTGGCATTTGTCAAATATTCTATTCTACTTTACTCTGTTTCCATGGAGCGTTTTGAAGTTATTTATTTAACAGTTCATTTGCTTGCCGTGAGAAAGCAGTTCGATTTCAACATCACGTTACGTTATTTGGGCGTTATCGAACATGTAAATGTATCCCGAAGGGTTTTCAGTTGAAGTTTCATTCTGGTGTCGCTGATTCAGTTATTACATCGCGAGTTAACTCTACATTGAGGAAATGCTCAGTCAAACGTATGGGTTTATTTGAAGCATATTACAAACATAAAATCCCTTCGTTCCGTAAGGAAGAATGGGAACTCATGCAAGCTATTATATAAGAGACTTTATCCTGAAGAGGTCTATCACATTACGTCTAAGCTGGAAGAGCGGACTCGTAAATTGAAAGATACGTTTGAGATGTCACGTCTGAGAAAGTATTCACGAGACGGGCTGATAACTGCAAGGCCTACAGCGAATGGCTCAACTTTAACTTTAGAGCCAATAAATAGACCGCTTGGATACCAACCATTTAACCTTACAGATAAGAATATAGAACAATCTTTAGTTAAATTGTGTGGTCGTGGTCCTTCTTTTGTACCGACACCCACTAGCATTGACTGGAAGGGACTGCAGTTAGATTGGATTGATTTTAAGAAAAAAGTTAGATGGGTACGTGTTTTTACAAACCAGATAAAGTACTTGATGGTCCTGAATTTGCAATTGACCCACTCGAGCCACCTTATCAGAAATCTGTAAATTAGGAACCACCTTTGGCCAATATCCCAGCGATTGAAGTTTTTTGTCAAGAGTGGAAAAGGACGTGTTTGCTAAATCAACAGCAAAAGAGGTAAGCGACAATCTATCTGGGGAGGAACGGACAGCCCTAAAAAAGTTTCGCTCTATTCCTTTTGAAGAACGGGATCTTATAGTGAGATTACAAGACAAGAGTAACAATTTTGTATTTCTGGATAATAAAATTGATGCTGATAAGGTTAAAGAACAGATAGAGCGTGGTTGTTTTCAGAACGTAGGCTACGATACGATCCATCGCCTGAGACTGTTTTAGAGATTGAACAATGGATAAACAAATGGCAACCTATGGGTTTGTCTGTTAAATGGATTAAGTTCATTACTAACACTAATAACACATATCCAGGTATTAATTACCCTTTGATTAAAACTCACAAAGCTGACAATCCCGCACGGGTTATTACCTCAGGATGTGGTAGGCCTACAGAGAATTTATCTTTGTTCGTTGAAAAATATTGTAAAATAGCTTTAGATTCTATTTCTTGTCACGTCCGAGATACCACACATATGTTAGATATTGTGGATGAGCTTAATTTAGCGGGGCTATCTGATGAGGATCTCCTAGTTAGTTTTGATATTATTAATATGTTCCTGTCTATAGACAATCAGAGGGGAATAGAACGAGTACGTTGTAAACTTTCGCAATATGCTGAGGCTTTCGATGTGCCTATAGAGTGTGTTATCGAAGCTTTGGAAATCTGCTTGAGGAAAAACTGTTCCATGTATCGAGGGCAATATTGGTTGCAGGAAAATGGTACTGCTATGGGGCCTAAGAATTCCTGCTCATATGTCGATATTGTCGCAGAAGAGATAGATAAAAAAGTTCTAGAGTCTCGTTCTGTTTTTCCTGAACTGAGATGTTGGTTTAGGTTTCGAGATGATACTGTTGTGTTATGGCGGGGTGCCATGGAACGGCTTCAAGCGTTTTTTCATGATCTTAACACATTTGACCCGCATCTACAGTTTACTATGGATGTGGGTGGGCGTAGTTTGCATTTTCTCGATCTTTTGATTTCCATAGTTAATAATAGGATGGAAACTACAGTTTATAGTAAGCCCACAGACGCACATTTGTATCTCAATGCCAATTCATCGCACTCAAAATCTCAAATTTTGGGTATTGCTAAGGGTGTGGCATTGAGATTGCATCGCATATGTTCGAGGGACGTTGATTTTTGGGAAAAAAGTAGGATTTATATGAAATATCTTACGGATTGTGGCAATGACAGTACACATGTTAATAGAGCCTTTGAGGCGGTTTGGCTTATGACTCGTGAGAAAACGCGTACTAGTAGACGTAAAATTCGTCGTGATTCCTGTGTTTTTGTTACCAAGTTTAATCCTAGGGCCCCTGATACTCGAAAAATTTTTCGTAAACATTGCTCGGTTTTAGATAGTGATGAACAGGCCAAGAAAATTTTACCTGAGGGTGCCATTCTTGTTTCGTATAAGCGGAATGTTAATTTGAAGGAGTTATTGGCACCATCTAACCCATATAAGTCTAATAAACTGGAAGGTGAAGGCTGCTATAAATGTGATGCCAAGCGCTGCGATAGTTGTAAGAACTTTTTGAATTTTGGTAATTCCTTTCGTGCAGCTGCCACTGGAAGGATATTTCTTATTTTAAAATCTTTGACGTGTACTTATAGTAATGTAGTGTATCTTGCTGAGTGTGTGCTTTGTGGTTTGCAAGGTGTTGGCTCGACGGCCAATCATCAGATTAGCTAACTACAAATCACACACTAAGCATAAGCGTCTGACATAGAGTATAACTAATCATTTTATTGATATGCATGAGGTAGATTATTCGAGCTTAAAGTTTATGCTTATTGATCAGCACCATAGTGAAATACTCAAGAGTGAAAACTTTTGGATAGGAATGTTGTTGACCAACCGGAAAGGCCTTAATGGTTGTCATGATTTCGCCCAACAATAGTAATTTATTCATAATGTATTATATATAAGTATGTTCTGTGAACAGGATGGCATTTTGTTGTCGCTGTCTAAAATAGCGCGGGCGCATTTCTTGAACTTAATCTTTTTTTCTTCGAACAATGAAAACACGTATTTTGAAGTCTCTTGTTGATTTCTTCATGGAAAATAAGACATTTCTCAACAAAATAAGTCACAGTGTTTGTATGCAACGATATAACAGCGTAATCGAGAGCAAACGTGCGAAGAAATGCTATTTGGAAATTGGCGACAAATGGATATTTTCCACTCATGGTCAGAATTTCAGAGGCATGCTTCAACTACATGGAAACAAGCAAGTGTTCTCATTTTACTGTTGGTAGATGCCTAGTAACTGTTTATTCCACAGGTATGCTCAGTAAGTTGTTTGTTCTACCATATCAGGAATCATAAGTGTCTGAAAATACACAATTTGACGAAAATGACATATATTCCCCTTGTAGATTCGCAGAGTATAGCCGTTGCCTTTAATTAAAAATTGTGTTTTATGAAAGTTAAATCCTACTTTGTGGTATTAAAGCTTGAACCGTTCATAGGAAAAATGCGCCAGATGTGGCAATCAACAAATGCATTTGCTGTAGTGGAGATGACATGTGATGACATGTTATTTAAATTGCTCCACTATTGGCCTATTATAAAGTAAAAATAGCTGCAAAATGATGTTGAAGAGAATCGAGTATTGCTGCTGTGATATAGGAAGTGTTGTACTGATTTGTTCAAATTTAGAAGTCTCGTGGTACCAGGGGCGTAAGAAGCAAGTTAAAGTTGGGGGGGGGGGGGCTCTGGCTTTCAGGGGCACTTTTTCATAACAACGCAATTGTCTTTGAAATTGTTAAATAGTGAGTGTTTGTAATCCATGCACCTAAATTAGGCAGTCCAGAGAAAAATATATATTTGCAAATTTCCATAAAACACTGTAATATAAAATTAAATAGTAATCTAATTGTGTCCAAATGGTGCCTGTATATGTTATATGCCATTCTATGTAATTCTACGTTACAAACTAGTCTTAAAACTTAAAGAAAAACCTTTAACAAGAAAATGTTGTAAAAATCCTCGAAGTATATTGGCAAAAACAACATTTCAAGGGGCAATTGAATTGGTATAAAACCAAAAAATTTTGCAGTTTATATTCACGAGAAAAAAACAATATATTTCTAGCT
The DNA here is from genome assembly GCA_963855995.1 of Muricea muricata. NCBI lineage: Eukaryota > Metazoa > Cnidaria > Anthozoa > Malacalcyonacea > Plexauridae > Muricea > Muricea muricata. The sequence goes on from OY979716.1 coordinate 113,924,605, forward strand.
AAAATTGTTGAGTATAACGTATTTTTAGCTACGAGTATTTTTGTCTTTTAAGTCCGCTTTGCTGTACATCAATATTTGTTATTTGGTTAAGTTTTCACCTGGTTTTTACAATCATGCTTTAATGTTTTTAAAATTGCTTACATGCTATCTTGCTTTGATGTGAACGTCGTATAAATCAAGGCTTTTTGTTTCTTAACTGTCTTTAATATTTATAGTTTACTGGTAGAACTGGAAATCTTGCATTTTACAAATGTTTTACATACACGTTTTTGTGTCTCCTAACGTATTTTTTGCAAATAATATTGTATATAATCTGATCATTATACTTGTTTAACTCTATTAAACAACAATACAGCGGAAAATGTATTATTTGTTGCTTAAACTATTTGAATTAATTAAGGTCCAATTTTTCACTATCAATACTCCACAGATCTAGAGATAAATACTCCACGCAAGAAATGAGTACTACCTGTAATATGTATGATATGGAGTGAGGAAGTTGACTGCTGACAATAAAAGTACAAATGCAACACTTTTTATGCCGAGTCACTTCTCAAGTATTTGTAAAACTCAGAGGTATGTTGGCTATTCGTATTAATGTGAATATCGCAAGAGGCAAGAAAACCCCATCTAAAAGCCTTAAATGTAGTGAATTGTAGTGAAATACGGGGACCTTACAAAATGTTTTACCAACAATCATTCAGCCACAATCTCGTATTTTTCAGAAGGGCATACCAATGTTATTGTCACCCATGCAAAAAGAGCACTTTCCTTTTAAAAAGGGCACTTTTTCTCATCACTTTAAAAGTTGGGGGGGGGGGCACGTGCTCGCAGTGCCCCCCCCCCTTCCTACGCCCCTGCGTGGTACTGTTTAACACAGGCATGTTTGCCTTGTGAAATCTTGTAGTGACATGGCATATACAGTAAATGCAAATATCTCAAAGGTTTGACTATTGCCTTTCTCAGAAATATGCCCTAAAATTATCTTTTCATATCAAGTGTCCTGGTAAAGTTAGTGGGCATGCTGGGAAAAATGCGCATGATATGTTTTTTTTTTACCTAAATCATGTACATCCAGTAATCTCATAATATTTTGCTTCCTCTTTCTAGTCACATAATAGCTATATATTCACGCATTGTAAATGAAAATTTGTTACAATGTTGCTTGCACCCTGATAAAGTAATGAAAGTCTTTTGTACCCCTTTAATTCTATATAAAAGTTGTCGACATGTGTCAAATTTTGCACTTGGCTGTTAGCATGTTACTGCTAAGGCCTAAATTATATTGCATTTATTGAAATGATATTACACAACAATCTAAATATTATGCTTTTAAATTGCAATTTTCATGAAATAATCCCAAAAGTAGTTATACTGCAACTCTGGTGTACAATTGTGCAGTTTTTTATGTGCAGCATATGCATTAATTTGACAAATTAGATTACATTTATTTTTATTATATTTATGCTTTATTTGTAACAAAATAACATTGCTTAAATCTTCCAAACCAGTCAACAATGTCTTTCTAGCTTGTACACCTATGTTTTTAATCCGTATCTATTTGGACTGGACAAATGATGGGTAGTATTCACTGACTGAATTTTCAAAAAGTACGAGCTTGCCTGTATTCATAGCATAAAAGCAAAATAATAAAGCAAAATAATAAATTTTTAAGTTAAAACCTTTGTAATGGATCGGTTAACGTTTTTCATTAAATATTAAAGTATTTTTGTTCATTAAAGTGGTCGTTCTATGAGTATTGAAGCCAGGCAAATCCAGAAAACACTCTATTCATACACCGCCATATTGAATTTCACTCCCTCGCCCCAGGGATTGCGCGCTAAATTGGCGCATGCTCCGTAGAAAATACCCAGCTGTTTGTTCTGTGTAAAGCTTGGCACTCTGAAGAAGGCTGTGGCAGGCAGCCGAAAATTTAGTTTTTGTATCATATATATTTTTTTAATAAACTTCTTTAAAACGTAGTTGTTCTTTTTGTTATATATATATATATATATATATATATATATATTTATATATGTATAGGTTATCATATGAGAGGTGAGGTGATATCAGTTTTATCGCTCGAGAGACGATATCATATTTTGTCACGAGTGAGCGGAGCGAACTAGGGACAAAATATGATATCGTCTCTCGAGCAATAAAACTGATATTACCGAGTCTCGAATGTGATAACCTATTTATCACATACTTGTGCCTTTATCTAGAGCAAAAACCAGATTATATTTTCAAATTATTTCAAAATTTTAAATCATTTACATTTCAAAATCAATTGAAAATTATTGTTTAAAATACGCTAAACAGGTAGAAATTACAAAAACAAACCAAAAATAACTTATCTTTTAATAGCTGCAAATTTCTTTGTGTTATTTTCATGGATTTATTGGTTCAATAAAGGAAGTTAATGTCGAACAGGGATCGCTGCTTAGTCACGTGACTGAGGATTGCGTACCGGGTTTTGTAGCCCCCTAGGTCAGTATAAATATCACTTACTCTGCGCCTAGCTAGTTGCTAACTGTTCGTTCGCTGCTATGCATCGCTCAGCAAGGTCCTCACGTACTCGTGTTTCAAGTTCCCTGTCTTCTGTCCCTGAAGTTGCAATGGCCTCACCTACGTCGCCTTCACAGGCGGCCTCCAGCTCGTTGGTTCCAACCGTCATTACGTCGTCTGTGTCAACTCCACAGCTTGTCGCTTCGACGCTCGCTTTGACTAGTTCAGCTTTGCCGTCGCATCTTTACGCCTCAAGCTTGCTCGCTTCGTCCATCTTCCCGGTTCGAGTGGCATCTCCGTCGTTGGCTCCTGCCTTACCAGCAATGGCCGTTCCACGTCAACGTCAACCCAGACCAACGTCAAATTTTCACTCGGGGAATTTTCTGCAACCCTTGTCAGTTCAGGCGCCCTCGATGGGTCCATATGTTGGTTCATCGTCAAATTTCCTCCAGTACCCCAATGGCCTGCTACAACTCCAGGCTTTCAGCCTTACAGTGCTTCCTTTCCTCCAGGACAAACACCACAAGTTATCATTCCAGGTACGCCCTCTTTGTTTACTAGTAACTACCCGGTCGCCGGTCCCGGTAGCGTTCTGCCGGCGTCGTTTGCCCCAGGTTATCTGTCCTCCGCTAGCGCTTCGGCGCTTCCAGCTGCTAATCCCCCCCCCCCTTTGTTGTGGGTCCGGGCATTCCCCCGTCGCTCCCAAGATAGTTGCTGCGATAGTCTCCGGGGAATTTATTGAATTAGCCTCGCTTTTGGAAGACCACATCGAAGCCGAACCTCCGTGTTTTACACTGGTTACCGACCAGCTCATCATTAGGCCGCACAAACGTCGCAAAGCAATTACGGACATCCTTTCTTGGATGCAAGCATTCGCAGTTTACACGCTCGTTGTGACAGCGTATTACCCTACTCGGGTGACTTATTTACTCAAATACCAGTTGTTGATCATGCGTACAGCCCAGCAATTTTGTGGTTCTGCTTGGCTAGCTTACGATCGTGCCTTTCGTCGGCAAGCTGCAGCTTACAAACTCACTGACTGGTCTCACCTGAAGCCCGAATTGTTTCATTTTTATTTCTTGGGCTCCGTCTCTGTCGAACATCCCACAGCCACTCCACCTGTCCAGTCATTTTCTCCGACCAAGCCGTCTCGCCCCGTTGACGTCGTTGAAGCGTCGGGTACTCCGTCGTCGTCCACGCTTTGCCACTCCTTGAACGCCGGTCGTTGCTCCTCCCAATTCTTACGTTGTCGTTTTCGCCACTCGTGTGAATTTCCGGGATGTTCCGCTTTGCATCGTCGTGTAGTGGCGCATCGAAAGGCCGAAAAATCACCAGCTCCCGAACCGCCGTTTAAACGGCGTCGGTCTTCGGACGTATAGTGCTTAGTGGACGCTTAGTTATTTATATTTTTTTTTTGTTGTGTGTGTTGCCCGTATTCCATATTACGTACCACGGATAGCTCCTAACTGTGCTTGCATTATCGTAGTTTATTTCTGTTAACTGTAATCAATCTTGTACCTTTGTGGGACAGCGTGATGGATCATACTACTGTGAATCTCTATTTTGTGCAATTATATATATATTTTTTTCCTTCTAGCGTGTCTTTACTTGCAATCCTGTGCGTTTTGTTTGTTGTTTTGTTTTCTCGTTCCTCACTTGTAGGGTCGTTCGCTTGCTTCAACGTTGTACCACTGTCGCCAGTTCACCGCGTTTTCCCTCTTCAGCTGGCGGCATTTCAGCAAGAACTGGCTCATCACGCTCACCGCGCCAAAGTTCAATACGTTCTGGAGGGCATCGCTCACGGTTTCTCCTCAGGTTTTGATCCATCTCGGGTTGCTCTACGGTCGTCTCTTCGCAATATGCGCTCCACCACCGACCATCCTGACGTCATTGACGAGTATTTCGCCACCGAAATCGCCAAAAGCCGCGTGGCTGTCCCGTTCGCCACCCCTCCTTTTCCCAGCCTCCATTGCAGCCCGTTCGGAGTGATTCCCAAGAAAGGTCCGCCCGGAAAATGGCGACTTATCTTGGATTTATCTTCCCCCACTCAGCACAGTGTCAACGACGGTATTCCTAAAGACCCATTTTCGCTGCAATATATCTCCGTCGACGATGCTATTAAGATTCTGATGGTGCTAGGGCCGGGGGCCCTTATGGCCAAATTTGACGTGGCATGGAGAGCGCGTATCGCAACGTCGCGATGCGTCCCGAGGAACGCTACTTGTTTGGCACGAGGTGGCGCGATTTGTTCTTTGTCGATCTTCTCTTCCCTTTTGTTTGCGCTCGGCCCCATTCATTTTTAATTCTATCGCCGACCTGGTCGAATGGATCCTCAAGGTCAATTATTCTGTCCGCCATTTGTTACACTACCTCGACGATTTTTTGTCTCTCGGTCCTGCGGGTTCGTCTGCCTGTGCTGACAGCATCACGATCGCTCGTTCCGTGTTTTTTCGTCTTGGCTTGCCACTCCATCCGTCTAAGTGTGAAGGTGCTACCCCAGTGGTAATTTTTCTTGGCATCGAGCTCAATTCCCTCACTCAGACGGCTCGCTTACCCCATGACAAGTTAATCAGCACTTTGGAGTTACTCTATCAGTGGGCATCCAAGAAATGGTGTACGCATAAAGAACTGGAGTCGTTAATTGGTTCCCTTCATCACATCACTAAGGTAGTTCCACCTGGTCGCACCTTACTCCGCCGCATGATCGACCTGTTGTGCGCCTTTCGGTCACCGTCTCACCCTATTCGCCTTAACTGCGAATTCCGCCGCGATCTGGCCTGGTGGCTGGAATTTCTACAATCCTGGAATGGAGTTAGTTTCTTTCGCATGCCGTCGATTTGTTCCTTTCCCGATCTATTTGTCGCCTCAGATTCCTCTGGAAGCCTCGATTTTGGTGCAATTTGGCGCAACGCGTGGCTGATGGGATCTTGGCCAGCGTCGGTGCAGGCCGCCAATATCACGGCGTTGGAGTTATTTGCCATCGTGGTCGTGGCGCACGTTTGGGGGTGTCAATGGGCACGCTTACAAGTTGAGTTCCTTTGCGACAACCATGCCGTCGTGGTCATCATCAATTCTGGTTCCACACATGACCCCTTGTCCATTCATCTCATGCGCCGCCTGGTTCTTGTCGCTTGTCAATTCCATTTCTCGATCTCCGCTCGCCATGTCCCCGGTCGTCACAACGCCGCCGCTAATTCGCTCTCTCGTTCTCACCTTCAGGAATTCCGCAGGCTTCATCCCACCGCCGCCCTGAACCCCACCTTCATCCCTCCAGCTCTCGTGTCGGCGTTGCTCACCGTGAGCTAGAGTCGCAGTGTTTAGCCTTTTTATGCCAGGGTTTAGCTACCTCGTCTCACCGTACGTATGCCTCCGGAATGAAGAAGTTTTGGTCGTTCTGCACTTTGTTCCCTGACTTGTTTCCATCATCTCCCGTTCCTACGTCTGAATGTCAACTGATGATGTTGGTTTCTTGGTTAGCCCAGTCCCTCTCCCCGGCCAGCGTTGACGTTTATTAGGCAGCCGTTCGTTCCTATCATATTGACTGGGGTTACAGCGATCCAACGCAAAATAAACCGAGACTCCGCCGAGTTCTGCAAGGCATCCATCGTTCTCACGGGGCGGCCCGCCCCCCTCGGGGCCCGATAACCCGCGACATCTTGTGCTTCATTCACCGTATTCTCTCGCTTCCTAATTCTGGTTTCGATTCACTAATGTTTTGGTCGGCGTGCTCTTTGGCTTTTTTTTGCTTCCTACGCGTGAGCGAGTTTACGTCCTCCCCCCCCCCTTCGACCCTGCTCGTCATTTTGCTCCCACCGACATTGAGTTTTTGCCGGGCAAACCTTCCCCTGGACTCCGTCTTCGCATCAAGTTCTTTAAAACCGATCCGGTTGGCGCTGGTCATTTTCTCTACATCGGTGTTACCGGTACAAATTTATGCCTAGTCCTGGCTCTTCGCTCCTATCTCGCCTATCGCGGTTCTTTCGCCGGCCCTTTATTCGTTTGGGCAGACCGTAGTCCTCTTACCGCCGATCAGGTCAACCATTATCTCCGCGTCATTCTCTCACGAGCTGGTGTCTCGTATCCGTTTTCATCCCACAGCTTTGGTATCGGCGCGGCGACGTAGGCAGCTGCCGCTGGTCTACCTGATCATCTTATTCAAACTTTGGGTCGTTGGACGAGTCACGCGTATCGTCGTTATATTGTACTGCCCCGGACACGTTTTTGAGTGTTGCCCCGCTGCTGTAGGGTTGGAGACATCTGGAGGAGGTTAACGGTAACCTACTCCAACCACAGTAGGCGTTGGAGACTGTTTGGACAGGGTACCGTTTAGGTTCCAGATGTGTTGATGTTAGTTATGACCGAGGACAAGCCTGAAGAAGGTTCACTTCTCCGGAGCCTAGCTCGATCGCATCGCCAAAGCTCGATCGCATCGCCGTGCTGCCGTCTCCATCCCTACCGATCGGCAGCGGGCATAATTACTATAAGTTACTATAGAGTTACAGGCGACATGCCAAGCTAGCATAGTAATAGGTTATTACCCTGTGAGATCATTAACTTGTATTATTTGATATTTTTATTGTTATCTCTCTATCGATCCTTCAGTCGGACACCGTCTTTGTTTTGAGCGGGACATAAAACGATATCGCGGGACAAAAAACAATATCACGGGACAAAAACGATATCACCGGACATATCGTTTTCATGTCACCGTGTTATCGCCCAGATAAAGGCACAAGTATGTGATAAATATATATATTACTATATAAAATTGTAACCAAGATTCGGCATATTGATAAAGTGTAGACAGGTTTGACTCTGGGTGATAAGAAACGTTAAAACTACGTTTATTTAAAAAGATATACTACAGACGTTTCGACCAGTGACTTAGGCCTTCGAAACTGAATAATATATTCAAGGTTCAAAAGTTAATTAGCTAAGAAGAGTTTTGTAAACCGCCGGTATCTCTATGTGATCATTTCCTGCGTTTAAATCCTTGGGAGAGTACCACGCTCCTAAAAACAAACGTTCACGAATTTTTTTGTTCTGTAGACAATACAAATTAGAACCTCGATAGCGTACGGACGTGTTTTTTAGAGCTTCGCTTTATTCTTTAAAAATGAATCAGTTAAATGACAATAGCAGTTTAATACATAACCTGTCGTCGACAGATTCACTCGAGTCTCTGCAAGATTTTGTTGAAGAAGTTTTAAATTTAACAAATGGCAAATGGTCTTCGCCTGGAGGTGACACAAAGATGTATGAAAGTCAAGACGTAGCAATCAAATGGCATATGAAGACTCAAACATTAGCTGTCCATGAGGGTGAAAATAGCCAGATCGAAGAAAAGCTGATGTCATTGGCCTTAATATCGAAAAAACTGGCAAGTAACTTGGTGAATATTGATGCCGAACAGAATGACCATGTTGATGAAAGTATAATCTGCCCTTCCCAACACATCAACAGCTCCCCTTCCCTTGAGACTCTAAGCAATCAATTAAAAGCCCTATCAAAAGACGTCAATGCAAATGCGGCAGCTATTAAGTCGTTTACTGAACATGCTAATGCATACAATACAGAAATTGATAATTTAAAGATAAAGAATCTCAAGCTTACAAACGAAAATTCCGATCTTAAAAACGAGAACGATAGCTTGAAAGAGAGAGTAAACAATCTAAGTTACATCTTGGCCGATTTGCAGGGAAAGGTGAAAAACGCTAACGAAGAAAAGGATTCCCTAATTAACGCTATGAAATTATTAGTTGAAGATTTGAATAACAAAGGAAATGGAACGAATCTAAACCGTGACGAAGAAACAGAACAAAGCAGTCTTCAAATGACAAACGACATACAACAGACAAACAACCCAAACAAAGTGTCAAAAACAGTGTTCCACCCGAGCATTAATTTAAGCAATAGATTTAGCTTTGATGAAAACGACAGAAGTGATCAAGATACTGTAGGAAGCGAAACAGAACGTACATATACTATCACGCAGCGATCAACTCAAACACGAGGAAAAACTACAACCCAAGGCCCTGAAGAAGTTTCAGACACCGAACATCGAGTAACAAAATGCACACAAGCAACCTCCAACCAATCATCGCAGAAGCCTCAGCGTGAGCAAAACCGAACAAAAAGGAAAAATAGAACCCAACACCATCCAGAAACTCCCACTGGAGAACATCAAGACCAACAAACAAGACAGTGAACTGACGATCGAAATCGTCCTAATATAGTTGTTGTAGGAGACTCCATAATTAAACATATAGAGCCGGCGAAGCTCCGGCAAGGACTTAAAAGTAGACTAACCTTCTTAACCTTCTCAGGAGCAAATACAGAAGATATGAAGCACTATCTACAACCGACATTAAAAGCAAAGCCTAGCCATCTTATCATTCATGTGGGAACTAACGACCTTTATGGAAAATCGCCTGACGAGATTGCGCAAGATATTGCCGAACTGGGGAAAACAGTGACTAAGCAAGTTCCTGGTCTTAAGCTCTATATATCAGAGCTTATAACAAGATCTGATGGAGAAGACTACGACATGAAGGTACAATATACAAATAAATTGTTGGAAACGACATGCCGCAAACAATAATGGCAGTTTATTAAGCACTCAAGTATTAATAAGAGTCATTTAAATCAAGGTGGCTTGCATTTAAATAGGAGAGGTACGGCTGTACTTGCCCAAAACATTAAACACTGTATCCAGACATCAGAGAAAAATTGACTGTTTGACGGAGTGAACCCTGGTCCACACCTAAACACATTGCCTCGTACATCTAATAACATAGTAATAAAACATAATATGCAAACACAAAGCGTAACATATAAACCCATTAGCAACGTCGGTGCCGCGTCCGCCGATAGCCAACGTAATCAGTATCCAAAACTTAAGGGCTTTTCAATTGCGCAATTAAACATTACTAGTCTGACGAAACATATTGAAGAACTAAGGATTCTTATAAACGAAATGAATTTCGACATATTATGTATCAATGAAACAAGACTTGATAAAGCAATAAGCAATTCGGAAATAGGACTTCAGGGATACGATTTAACAAGACGTGACAGAAATAGGAATGGAGGGGGTGTAGCAATTTACGTACGTAATAACATATCATGCATGGAAAGGTCAGCATTAGTCCCTGAAAACGTAGAGGCACTGTGTATTGAAGTAAGAAAGCCAAATGCTAAGCCAATACTTATTTCGACGTGGTACCGACCACCAAATTCCAACTCTGAGATTCTCGATTTTTTTGAAATTTTTCTCCAAAGCATTGATCAAGAAAACAAAGAAATTATAATAACTGGTGACTTTAATATAGATCTAATGCCTAGCGACATCGAGAATAGTAACATAGAAAGGCTTAAAGAAATGTTAAATACGTATCAACTGTCTCAACTTATTAATAAGCCCACTAGGACAACAGAATTAACGAAAACGTTATTAGACTTAATAATTTGTAAGACCGATGATCTAAAAACCGTCACGACGGATGTTGTTGATGTAGCCATAAGCGATCACAACCTAGTCTATATATGTAGAAAGGTTGGAATACCTAGACGAAAGTCCAGAATTATTGAAACAAGGCAATACCACAAACTAAATCAGGTAAAATTCCAAAATGACTTAAAACAAGCTTTGCAACATTTTAATGAACACTCAGATCCAAATGTGGCTCTACGGGAATGGAACAAGACATTCCTGCTTATTGCCGATATAAACGCTCCTGTACGGTTGAGAAAAGTAAGGAGTGATCGGCAACCGTGGATGACTGATGAAATAAATAACTGAGTTTTCATAGAGATTACTTAAAAAAGAAAGCAGTTGTGTCAAATTCCCCTGCTTTCCATAGTGCATACAAAAAATGTAAAAACCAAGTAACTAAACTTATTAGCAAAGCCAAAACTCACTACTTTAAAACAAGCCTTGAAAACAGCAAGAATTGCAAAGAAAGTTGGAACCACATAAACAAATTGCTTAATCACAAAATGGTTAAAACTAATACCATTGACAACATAAAACTTGGAGATCAAAATATTACAGACAATAATAAAATAGCGAATACATTTAACAGTTTTTTTTGCGGAGATTGGATCCAAACTTGCTTCAGATATTTCCCCTACATATACAGACCCAATAAAATTCATTCAGCCCAATGGATCTGAGTTTACTTTCAGAGCAATAACGACGGTAAACTTAATTCAAACAATTCGGAAAATTAGTTTAAACAAAGCCCCAGGTCTAGACAAAATACCAATTAAACTAATCAAGCTAGCAGGAGACACCATTTATGACTCCCTATTACATATCTTTAATCTTGTACTGGACACTGGAGTTTTCCCGGATGACCTAAAACTTGCAAAAATAACACCTATTTATAAAGAAGGTGACAAGGCAGAGTGTGGGAATTATCGACCAATATCTGTAGTTCCCACTGTTGCTAAAATTCTTGAAATGATTATATACGACTAATTAAGTTTCTACATTAATGACAATGACATCATTTGTAAACAGCAATCAGGCTTTAGACCAAATCATGATCATTCAACAGAAACTGCGCTCCTAAATTGTACAGATCAATGGCTACATAATATGGATAAAGGGTTGGCAAATGGAGTGCTTTTTCTAGACCTTAAAAAAGCATTCGATACGGTCGATCATTCTATCCTCTTAAAAAAACTACACCAATATGGTATAAGGGGAATATCTCTAAAACTATTGGCATCTTATTTAAACAACAGGAAACAAGTCTGCGTAATCAATAATACTAAGTCAGAACAAGAAACAGTCAAATGTGGAGTACCGCAGGGTTCCAATTTGAGACCTTTGCTATTGTCATTGTATATAAATGATTTACCAGCGTGCCTTAAATACACTCAAGCTTCCATGTTTGCTGACGACACCAATCTATCATGCGCAGGAAAAACTCCAGCCGAAATTGAGCATAAACTAAATGCTGACCTATCCCATGTTAATGATTGGTTAAAAGCAAATAAGTTAACCTTGAATACTAGTAAAACCGAATTTATGCTAATAGCCTCCAAGGGAAAACTTAGCCAATTTCGCACAAACTTTTGTATACATATAAACGGATCCACTGTTAAGCAAGTTAAGCAAAATAAAACCCTAGGTATTATAATTGATAATGAATTAAAGTGGACAGAACATGTTGACGAGCAATGCAAAAAAATCTCGAGTGCGATAGCCCTGCTAAGAAAGGCAAAACCATACGTTCCTCACAATGACTTACTCCGTATTTATAATTCCCTGGTAGTTCCTTACTTTTTATATTGTTCGGTAGTTTGGAATGATGGGAGCAAAACAAAATTAGATAAACTTTATAAAATGCAAAAGCGAGCTGCTCGTATAATTACCGGATTTGAATTACGAAACAAGATCAAAAACAATCTTTCAAAATCTAGGTTGGAATCCAATAGAAATTGTTTTTTAAAAAAGAGAACTTTTGCTTACGTTTAAGGCTATCCGCGGAACAGCGCCGAACTGCATCAGTGACATGTTCTCTTATTGCGATAACACAAATCACCAAATGCGGAGCAACGGGCGGAAACTAATTCTTGACAAACCCAAAAGATCTTTTATGAAAAAATCTTTTTCATATTATTATTATTATTATAATTATTATTTCTCCAAAGTGGCTTTTCAGAAATAATTACAATACATGTATAGAATAAAAATTAATTACGTATATTTACATGAGTTTATTAGAAGAAAACTTATATATAAAGAAGACTTATATATACTTATACAGAAGAAGACTTATATAAAAAAACTAATTATTGCTAAAATTCTGAAATATGAAATTATATTGAGTTGTTCCAGCACTCATGATACAGTATATTTCTTATTAGTTTCTTAAAGACTCCGATACTTGAACTATCTTTAATATTATTCTCTAAATCATTCCAAAGTTTGGTTGCTCTATATAAAAACGAGCGCTGACCCGCAGCTGTCCGATAAAATGGGATATCTAACTCATCCATTTGTCTGGTGACCCGATCATGTGTCTGGGATCTAGAAGTAAATCTTCTTGTGAGGTATGGTGGAGCTAACCCTTTGAGACACTTAAATGCCATAACAGCATCTTTATATCGCAACGTATAAGAAACAGGTAACCACTTTAGTTGTTGTAGCACGGGTGTGATATGATCGTACTTTCTCGTGCCAGTTACAATTCGTGCAGCAAAATTCTGCACAGTCTGTAGTTTTGCAATATTTTTCTTAGACGTATTTGCCCACACAGATGAACAGTAATAAAGTTTGCTGAAGACCAAAGCGTTAATAATCACTATCAGAGTCCGGCTGTCTAAAATATGCTTAACTCGATTAATCAGGCACAGAGACTTTGTGCATTTTGAAACCACTTGGGTAATATGCTCATCATAACTCAAGCATCCATCAAACTCCACTCCCAAATCTCGGGCTGAAGATACCGGTTGTAGTTCCTTATCAAGGAAAGTCACTCGAAAGTTCTGAACGTGATTAAGCATTTGTGGAGTACCAAACAAGAGCAGCTTAGTCTTTTCAGGATTAGCAAGCAGGCTATTTGAGCAACACCAAGCAGCAATTCTCCTCAGATCGTCTGTGAGCTGAATCTCAGCAACATTGATGTCTTTAAATGAGAATGACAAGTAAATCTTAGAGTCATCTACATACGACTCCAAAGGACATGCAATAGGAGTAGTTGGAAGGTCGTTTATATAAATACTAAACAACGCTGGACCGAGTATTGAGCCTTGAGGTATACCATGAGTTATCACACGACCTTCTGATAGTATATGTCCAATCCTCACAGACTGAGATCTGTCTGAGAGGTAACTCTTAAACCAATCCACAGCCTTCCTGGACACACCCAACGAATGCAGTTTTTTGAATAGCAACGAATGTTCAATGCTATCAAACGCTTTCGATAGGTCTAATAACACAACTGCAGTCAATTCTTTCCTGTCCATGGCATCAAGAATCATATCCGAAACAAGTATATTAAGTGTCTCTGTTGAGTGTAACTTCTTGTTTCCACTCTGATGCTCAGTGAGACACCCTTTTTGATACATGTATTCCATCAATTGATTGAGTACAACCCGCTCACAAATCTTGGAGGCCACAGGAAGCAGGGAAACGGGACGGTTATTGTTTGGTATTTCATAATCCCCCTCCTTTAAAATTGGAATAACTTCCGATTTCTTCCAAGCTAGTGGAAACACCGCAGTTAGTAAGGAACGGTTTACAATCTCAGTTAGAGTAGGAAGAATTGTAGGTAAAGCGTCCTTTATAACAGCGACGGAGACTTTGTCCATACCTGGTGCCTTATTTGAGGGAAACGAGTTCACGATTTTACGTATTTCATAAGATGATACAGGATAGAAGCAAAACTCGTCAGTATTGTTATCAAATTCGAATTCGTTTGGTTGCACTAACGTAAGATTATTTGCAATGGCTATCTTCTTCGACTCTTCTGCGACTTTAACCCCAACAGATGTGTAGAAGATATTAAATTCATCAGCTAGTTCTTTCATGTCCCTGGTGTAAACGGGTTGTGATACTTCTTTACGAGGCACACATCTCCTAATAACCTTCCACATTGCATTTGGCTCTTTATTTTTGTAAATTTCATTTTGGACATACCTTTTTTCTGCCTCTCGCAGTGTTTTCTTAACCTCATTACGAGCCACGCGAAAACTGTCCCAATCGCAGCTATTTTTGGTCTGTCGCGCTACTCTGTGCAGGCGATCCCTTTTCTTCATCAGTTCTTTTATTTCATCATCCACGAACGGAGATTGGCGATGTCTAACCTTTATGGTTTTAACTGGAGCATGTCTATCTAAAATTCTGAGAAAATTACTGTTAAACTGATTTAATTGCTCATCTACGTCATCAATCAATGAAATATGCTCCCATTGCTCTTGCGCTATATCTTCCAAAAATATGTTCCGATCGTAGTGTTTATAGCTTCTAACAGTAATAAACGTTGGTTGGGGTTTTGCCTAATGAAGTCTTAGATATCCATGACCGACTGTCGATGCGCTCTTTTAAAATTAAACTCGATAATCACTTACATGTCGGTCAAGTATCTGAACACACATTGTAAATATAACTGTAGTCTCTTAAATATCCTGTAAATATTCATTCTTATTTTGATTTATATTTTTATAAAACAACCCCTTTAAAAGCAGCAGATAAGCTGAAGGGCTATTGTTTGTAAACAAGTTTAATAATAATAATAATAATAATAACAATAGTGGCATTGTCAAAGTCAAATCGGTGGTCGTAATGTTCAGCGTGTTTAGCAATTTTAGAATATTGATCAGAATGGGAAACAGCTCTTTTGTGTTCTTTTATCCTGGTAATGAATGCTCTATCGGTTTGACCATAATACACGAAATCACAATCCTCACAACAGATTTTGTACACAACTCCATTAGTTTGTTCAGGAGGTGACTTATCTTTGGGTTTGGTGAACTGTTGGGAAAGGGTATTTGTAGGTTTGTAGCATGCTTTAACATTTTCTTTCTTTAATGCCCTATAGATCTTTTCAGTAACGCCTTTTATGTACGGTAAAATTACAAAGTTGGAGGCGGGGTTTGCTCTGTTGTTGACATCAGTCGTGCGTGAATTGGCATTGGTATTAACTAAATGATGATGTTTTCGTTTATTATCATGGGATTTTAGAAACTTCGAAGGATAACCGTTGTCTCTTAAAACTTTAAAAACATGTTTTCTTTCCCTTCGCTTTCCTTTAGTGGTCGAGGGAATTTTTTCGGCTCTGTCGAGGAGGGTACTTAAAACTGACAGTTTATGCTGTGTTGGACAGATTCCCTCGACCACTAAAGGAAAGCGAAGGGAAAGAAAACATGTTTTTAAAGTTTTAAGAGACAACGGTTATCCTTCGAAGTTTATATATATATATATATATATATATATATATATATATATATATATATATATATATATATATATATATATATATATATATATATATATATATATATATATATATATATGTATGTATGTATATATGTATATATGTATATATGTATATATATATATATATATATATATATATATATATATATATATATATATTATATATATATGTATATATATGTATATATATATATATATATATATATATATATATATATATATATATATATATATATATATATATATATATATATATATATATATATATATATATATATATATATGCAAGCACTTGCAGGCATCTTAAGCATTTACTTGCCAACTTTTAGTGCACTCATGCAATTGGCTTTAACACGCGACGTCACTTGTAGCATATATATCAAGTTTCCCTAGATCATAACATCAGTCATGCATGCACTATTTACTATTTTGGTAAATGCCTAATGATTTTAATTCTTTTAAATAGGCTAGATTCTAAAGTATATCTATGTACTATTTCATAACATATTCTTATCTATTGTAAAGTACTCGTTAATTCAGTTGCTGTAACTGCAAGAGAGTCCTAATAAACTATTACTATTACTATTACCATATACGAAACAGCTTTAGCAAGTAATCTAATACAACTTTATGAAGTAATCAAAGTCTATTTCATTGTCTATTCCGCTCTACTTCGGTATTGAGCACTTTCTTGATATATATGGTTTTATTTTTATTATTAATTTATTTATAGATATTAATAATATATGTACGCAATTTTCATAGCGAGTATTTTATTGCATTCTTATTCCTGTTCATATTCAATTTAACACCTGAAAATACATACGTGCTATTATTTTTTAAAGTACGGCTAATACAAAGCATTAAATAATGATGCCCGGTGCTAAACTATTGTTAAAACAAGTAAAATTATAATGGTGTCTAATGAGAGCATCCGTTCGAAACAATTAGTTAACGCTCATGGACATGCCAACCAATTGACGCCAACTTGATAAGTATGAGAGGTCCACGGCTTGAACAGTATATAGAATCCTTGTTTTGTTACACCTGTTACTGAAACACGAACACGAACATTATCATGCTTGCTAGTGTCGACAAGAGTGAGGCCAATCGTAACCTTTGGTGCGGTACGGTATGGTTTGGAAAAGCGGACGTAAACCTTCTGGCCGTTTCCAAAACACCTTGGTGCAGGAACTGTACAATATTTTGATTTAACGTATCCACTTTGGCCTATATAAATGGAAACAGAATTGTGGAAATATCAGTCATTCATTAAGCTCTAGCCTTTGTAATTAAAACCAATACGAGGATAATTATCTTATTCTTCCAACTTAAATATGGCAAAATATTAAGTTGGTGCGAAGTCGATCGAACCTAAATGAAAATGCATGAAGTCAATTTTCTCTGTCTGCCATTTGTATATTGGGCAAAATGAATCAGAGTGGTGTTTTGTTATATAAACAAAACAATTATTTTATTGTGCGACACTGTAACCTAATGTATATCAGTTGGCCAAATTGGTGATGCCATTTTGATGTTAAATTTTAGTGAGTATTTCCAAATTTCTGTGATTTCAGTTAATTGGCTTAAATTACAGTGATCTCAGTTTAAGTTGAAGCTAACGAATATAAGTTCTTACTGTATAAGCTTACATGTGTCTCTTCGTTGTCCACACAGAAACCGTGGAAATGCGCGTTTCTCCTGCGTCTGATCATTATAATTTGACAAGTCAATCGTCTGAAAACTCTTCATATTTTCAGTCTATAGAAAATGTTTAAGTACAAAGATTTCACTTTCACATGCGGGCACCGCGGAGACGAGAAGGGGGGGGGGGGCTCTTGCTGGCAGGACTGCAGCTACGGAAGAAATAAATTATTCAGATCATACCTGAGCGGTCCTTTTAAATTCAAGATCCGTCGGATTACCAAAGGCCTAAATTATGAAGATATTAATGTACTGGTTGCCTAACTCCATGCTGCTTTATGTATATTATGCATGTTTACGTTTGAAATACAGTAGTTGTAGGCAATGCAAAGCGCTGTAATTTGTTCGATTGTGTTCTAAACCGCAATTACTCGTTACAATAGGTTATGTACTTCTGTTAAGATAGTAAACAGTAGTTGCCACATCACTTACAAATGTCACCAATGTAAGCATTGAGCACAACAGCAGCTTCATATCTATATATGGGTTTAAAATTAAAATAATTTTACAATATTTTTCATAAATGATCATAAATTGTACATAATATTGTTCAAATAGAATACAACAAAAAATAAGCTATTAGCTATATCAATTAAAGAAAGAAGCTAGCCATATTTTGCACTTACTTTTTCGTGAAAGTTTGACTTCAGTTTCAAACTTGAGACATTCAAATGGACATGTACGATTTAACAAGGAAAAACGTGTGATAAAAATGCGCTTTGCAACCGTTCTTTTATAATTATTTGAGCTTCCTTGTATAAAAATAGTATAGAATGGCGAGCGTAGGTGTTTCTAAAAGCAAGCGGGAAATTAAGCCTAGCTTGAGACTGATGGCGCCACAACTGGAAAAACCATCAGACCCAAACCCCCAGAAATTAAAGGAATTTACGTCCTTATGCGAGTCCCTGACACGAGAGCAATTATATGGTATTTTATGATCAAATACTCGCTTTAGATGGTGGATTCTCAATAGGGCTATCGATCAAAATTTGTCCAAAAGTCATAATTAGATGCCAAATTGGAAACAAACACAATTTTTTGCCACATCACGGAACCGTGAAAGTTTCTGGCCTTAAAATTTGTTAAGAGGTGGCAAATTCATTCAGTACGTTAGCTACTTGATCAGTTTCGTTTATTCCCACGGACATGACTGGTGTCATGAAGTGAAACTATGTCATGGTGTTTCAAAAAAATAGGTATGCTAAGCATACATGTATATCTGCGAATGTGGTCAGTTTGAATCATGAATGATCAGCAAATGTGTTAATAAATTTAAACGTATCAGTTTGAAAATTGATGAGAAAAGCTTTTGACAGATAGCAGATATTCGTGTCGCAGATAGAATTAATGTCACAAGTGATCTTGAAAACTGTGAAACACTCATCTCAGTCTATCGCCTAACTTCCTAAACACGGAAGGTTTGCTAGCTATTAATTTTGGTTATTGTGTGAAGACATTTAATGGCTACGCTTCCCTAGAGGACCTTCTATTTTACCAACTTGGAAGATTAGGTGATGGCGTGCCCTGGGAACAAGTAATAGACTAGAGCAAGATCCATACAAATGCTACCTTGAACTGCCAACCAAAGTGATGCAGAATGCATCACCAATCCGAGTACCAGGCTAAAGAGGAACGGCCTATCCCTTCTAGTTAGATCTATGTAGACAACTAGCAAGAAGAGATATTCCCCATCGAAAAACTTCTTCAATTTAGGCACTGTTTTATTATTGCGATTCCAGTTTAGCTTAATTTGAATGGACCATTCCCCAATTAGACAAACTTTTAAATTCGAAAACAATTTTAAAACAGTTGGAAAGAGCTTCCTAAATTTAGTGAAATTGTAAAGTTTGGTTGTAAAATATTGTAAAATGTGGAAAATATAGCTCTTTAAAATTTGCGAATTTTGTATACTTTTGTATTGTACGTGGGAAAAACGTTGCCACATTTGCTCATAGTGGTAATGCTTTTCCTCGCGTAATACAAAAGTATAAAAAATTCGTAAACTTTACAGGGCTATGTTTTCCACATTTTACAATATTTTGCAACCAAACTTCTGGATTTTATTAAATTTAGGAAGCTCTTTCTAACTGTGCTAAAATTGTTTTCGAATTTAAAAGTTTGTCTAATTTGGGAATGGTCCATTGGGAAAGTTTGATCCTGATGTTTTATTTTTTTTATTTTCTCGTAACATGCTTAGAAACATATGCATTCATATGAATATCTAGAATCTCGTTTAACTTTGCAAAACCATCACCCATGCATCACCCATCCAAGTACCAGGCTAAAGAGGAATGGCCTATCCCTTCTAGTTAGCTCGATCTATACAGACAGCCAACACGCAAGCTAGCAAACTATTGTATAAGCACATAAACTACATGAGTGTTGAAAATGTTTTCTGATATTTTAGCACCCGCAATAAACCGCGTGATTGTATAAAGTATCTAGGGTACGGATATTGCCTAATGTAGCACCGCTCCTGAAATGACTTAATATCGAGAGCTTCAAGTCAACCTTTTAAAACATAGTGAAAGCATGCGTTATTGAACACGAGCTTAAAAATAGCTCTTCTCAAAAAATTGATCAGCACACAAATGAAGAGACGAGCGTAGGTGTTTTTAAATAGTGATCGTGGTCAATTCAGACCGGCGGTAGACTGATGGCACCACAACCGATTTTAAAAAGATTTTCTGGCCTTAAAATTTCTTTGGGGTTTGCAAACTCAAATGACCTGGTATCGAGGGCTTCAATAACGACGTACAATGCATGCATTTTCCCGAACCAATTGTTAAAAAATAGCAGAAGCATGCATCTCCGAACAAGTAATGTAATTAATAAAGCCACCTCTTCGCAAATAGTTGATCAACTCTAAAAATAATAAACGGAGGCGCTTATTTATATAAACTCTATAACACTTGCTTGAGACTGATGGCGCTACAATCGATGTTTTTTAAGAATACAAATCTACAAAATTCACTTTCTAACGCAAGTCTGCGGCGTGGATAATCATGGTATTTCAAATACTCATAAGATGTGATATTCCCTATAGAATAACTTCATCTTCAATTTATGCACTGTTTTTATTATTCCAGTTTAGCTTATAACTGGAATTGGGAAAGTTTGATCCTGATGTTTTATTTTTTGTTTTCTCGTAACAAGTTTAGAAACATATGCATTCGTTTAAATATCTTGAATCTCTGTTTAACTTTGCTAGCGCTTCATAATTTCCCTGTCATTGCCAAATAATTCCTCTTTAGGTACGCAATGAAGTTATCTGCGTTGGCAAGCTACTTGGCTATTTGTTCACCAGATTTTGCGCGCCAAACAACTTATGAACATGTACGTACTCTACAAGGCCCAGCCCAACTCAGACTGTCGCCTAACTTTCTGAACACACAAGGTTCGTTAGCTATTAACTTTGGTTATTGCATGACCTCATTTAATACCTACGCTTCCCAAGAAGATCTATTATCTTATATTTTACTGTCCAACCTGGATGATTAGGTGCTGATGTGGCCTGCGAGCAAGCGATGCTACTTAGACTAGAACTGCGAATGAAAGTGATGCAGCATGCATCACCCATCCAAGTACCAGCCTAAGTTAAAGAGGAACGACCTATCCTTTCTAGTTCCCTCTATGTAGACAGCTAACATGCAAACTAATGTTCGCCGCTAGTTATTGTATAACCTCATAAAATGCATGAGTGTTGAATACGTTTTCTGATATTTTAGCATCCGCAGTGACCGCGTGCATGGTTGTATATAATGTCTAGGGTACGCGGATATTGCACAATGTGGCACCACTCGTGAACTGACTTAATATTGAGAGCTTCATGTCAACCTTGTAAAACATAGTGAAACCATGTGTTATTGAACAAGAGCTAAAAAAACGGCTCTTCTCAAAAAAATTGATCAGCACACAAATGAAGAGACGGGCGTATATAGGTGTTTTTAAATATCAATTTACATAATTTTATAAGATAACATCACCGCCTCTCAAATGACCTAATATGGAGGGCTTCAATAACGACGTACAATAAATGCATCTTCCTGAACCAGTTGTTAAAAAATAGCGGAAGCATGCATCTCCGAACAAGTAATGGAATTAATAAAACCACCTCTTCGCAAATAGTTGATCAACTCTAAAAATAATAAACGGAGGCGCTTATTTATATAAACTCTATAACACTTGCTTGAGACTGATGGCGCTACAATCGATGTTTTTTAAGAATACAAATCTACAAAATTCACTTTCTAACGCAAGTCTGCGGCGTGGATAATCATGGTATTTCAAATATTCATAAGATGTGATATTCCCTATAGAATAACTTCATCTTCAATTTATGCACTGTTTTTATTATTCCAGTTTAGCTTATAATTGGAATTGGGAAAGTTTGATCCTGATGTTTTATTTTTTATTTTCTCGTAACAAGTTTAGAAACATATGCATTCGTGTAAATATCTTGAATCTCTGTTCAGTTAACTTTGCTAGCGCTTCATAATTTCCCTGTCATTGCCAAATAATTCCTCTTTAGGTACGCAATGAAGTTATCTGCGTTGGCAAGCTACTTGGCTATTTGTTCACCAGATTTTGCTCGCCAAACAACTTATGAACATGTACGTACTCTACGTACAAGGCCCAGCCTAACTCAGACTGTCGCCTAACTCTCTGAACACACAAGGTTCGCTAGCTATTGACTTTAACTTTTGTTACTGCATGATCTCATTTAATACCTACGCTTCCCAAGAGGACCTATTATCTTACAATTTATTCTACTGACCAACCTGGAAGATTAGATGCAGATGTGGCTTGGGAGCAAGCGATGGTACTTAGACTAAAACTTGCAACGAAAGTGATGCAGCATGCATCACCCATCCAAGTACTAGCCTAAATTAGAGAGGAACGACCTATCCCTTCTAGTTCCCTCTATGTATAGACAGCTAACATGCAAGCTAATGTTCGCCGCTAGTTATTGTATAACCTCATAAAATGCATGAGTGTTGAATACGTTTTCTGATATTTTAGCATCCGCAGTAACGGCGTGGTTGTATATAGTGTCTAGGGTACGCGGATATTGCACAATGTGGCACGACTCGTGAACTGACTTCATACCGAGAGCTTCATGTCAACCTTATAAAACATAGTGAAACCATGTGTTATTGAACAAAATAACTAATCAACACACGAATAAACGGAAAAGTGTGGGTGCATGTTTCTAAAGGTAATTGTGGTGAATTGAGGCCGATTGTAGACTGATGGCGCCACAATCAAGTTTTAAAAAAAAGATAGCAATTTCTTCCTTAGAAACTACTTTTCCTTAAGCGAGTCCGGTGTGTGTGTAATGGTTTCTAAAATACTTATTATATGTAACGTCCATAGAGAAACTTCTCAACTTATTGGGAGAATATACTTGTCTAAAATTCTATTTGCAAAGCAAGCCCGGCGATTTTCACCTGCTATGTAAATTTGTATGTTGATGATAATTGTATCATCATTAATTTTTTAAAAATTTGATTGTTTTTGCAGTCCAGTTACTCAGTTAAAATAATATGGCATTTAGGAGTCAATAGTTAGGCCGACTTCGTTGCCGCAAAAATCATTATCAGCATATGACATGGTCAAAAAAATTTCTGGGCTAAAAATTTGTTTGGGGAAGGGCAAACTCATTTCAGTGACCAAATCAGAGTGTTTTTTTAGTTATGTCAACTATTTACAGTTGCGGCAATAGAAGCATTTTGAAAATATTTGACCAATTCATTTGCTCAAGTTTAGGAGTTCATCTGATATATTCCTCATAATTTTGAGAAGTTCCTTAATTGAAAGATTCACAACTTCCGGCTAATTCGTCAATCAGAAAACTGCATATTGTTCGTGAGGATTCTGATTAGTCAATATGGTCAATAAACAGGAAAATGTGAACATTTTAACAAGCTTTCCAAAATTTGAGGAATCACAGGAGGAGTTGATCAGATGAACTGCTAAACTTGAGCAAAGCAATTGGTCAAATATTTTCGGAACGCTTTCATTCCCGTGATTGTAAGGGTTAAGGACTGTTAAGTTCGTGTTTTGTTTACAAATAACGCACGAGCTGTACTTTGAATAAGTGTGTTATGAGTTGTAGTAAAAGTGATGACGACCTGTTTCGCTGAAATAGGCTTCACTGAATTGCGAAAGGCCTAACTTAAATTTTGATAATTAATCTGAAGATATTTAAGCATTATTGAATGAGCTGAGATATTACAGTTTCATTTCGGAGAAGCAATTTTGAAAATGCTTAAAATTACCATAAATCGGGCTATCAAATCAACATTTAATTTAATTTTGTTCTTGTCAACACAACGCACGATAAAAATATTTATATTACACATTAGATGATTTATTCATCTGAAAAAGCTGCCCTTGAACATATATACAACGTGGTGTCCTGTTAACCATGCCATCAAGAGAGTTCTGGATTATTTGTGCTTGCAGTCTTTGGCACGCTAAAATAATTGCCTAGTGGAGCTGTCTCAAATTAATTCATTTGCTGGTGCTCATGCGGGACGTTGCAGATTTTTTGCTTCAAATAACCCTAAAGAAACAAGTTGCAAATCGGCAGATCAGGAAATCGAAGCGGCAAGGACGAATCGCCTTGAGATTAAAGTTAGCTTCTTCAAAATTTCCAATACTCGCGGAAAAATAGCAAATGTATTCAAATAAATTTAATATTGGCCGATTTCGCCAATTTTGAACCGAACCTCAGTTTAAAACATTAATATCTCGTTTAATATTAAATGAAGTTCAAGCGCCCTATACCAAAATTTAAGTTAGCGTTTTCTTAATACCATAAAACTTAGTTGAAAGCTATAGCTGGTGTAGTTTTTACATTATATTAAATTAAACACCGATACTTTTTTTGAGACACCCGGTAGATTTCTCAAAGAACGGCACCTCATCTACCTACTGACGACTTTCATTTAGAATGTGATTTTCGATGCGAAATGCTCGTGCCGATAGCTCAACGTGCCGGAGTGGGCAACCTTATATATTTTATATGCACACAAGTGTTTCGTCGCAACCATCGACTGTAAAGCGTAAAAAATATCGTAACAACAAAATATCAAATAAGTAGATAGCTAAATTCCCGTTCAAAATATATATTTTGGTGATGTGTTTTTCTGTAATAAATATTATACAATAGTTATCACAGTCTAGGTCGCGTTTGGGCCACCTGTGCGGCTGTGCCTTGCCTTTAAATTCTACAAATTTCTCAGAAAATTCATTAAAAATGGAATTCCTTAAAAAATTCTTCAAAGTTTCGAAAATTTCTATTTCTAACGAAACGTCCTTAGAGGTATAGACACTGCAAAAAAGAAAAAATCTCACGTGTTGCCATGGTTACAATTATTTTTGCATTCTACTGAGCTCAATATAATATTTCAAAGCCATCCTCAGAGATTTGAAAAACTATATTCAACCATAGTTAATATATGGGAGGGTTTGGAAGACCGGTAAACATCAAAGGGACACGCCACCTTATTTAAAATATGTTGTGAAGTACCCCACGTGACCTGATATAGTGCACAAATGAAATGAGTGATTTTGTAATACAATCTTATAGAAACCATTTCAAAATATGGCTTTTTTATGGTTTTACGAATCTTCTGAAAAATACGAAGATTGATCATAGTCTGCGTATATTAAAGGAATGTTTAGAAATAATTTTTACTCGCGAAGGGCCTTTTGTTGCTCCTGTTTATGCGTATGGAGTATCGTGTATATAGTATCATGTTACAATACAACTACAGATACAGCGGATTGTCTCGCCAAGTGCGTGAAATAAACGTTTATTGTCAAAATTTTTTCAACGCAACGCATATTATTGCTAGATATGGAAGGGACAGGTGTTTGCGGCGATATTTTGGAGCAAGAAGCCGGTTTTCAACGGACGATCACTTTACTTGAACTAAATACGCAAGAAATTGAGGTCGAAGTTCAGGACTCACTTGAGGAGGTACTGAAAAACTATTTTAAATACTTTCACCATTTAAGTGCGATGAAATTCTTATTATTTGAACGCTGCTTTTTTTAAGGTTGAGGGCAGAAAGCAATTTCCTTGCGATTTTTGCAGCAAAGTTTGCAAATCTAAAGGCGGCCTGACAAGACATCAAAACAACAAACACCCATCTGAACAACGCCAAAGTTCTCGGTCTCTTCCTGAACCTATGCAGATTGTTTCATCTGAGAAAGTTGATATTGATCAGTGATATTGATCACACTTGACGGATGAAAAGCTTTACAAAAAAGAACATATTACAGAGGTCTTGAAGCTTAAACCAGGTGAGTCATTTGTAAAGATACATCAAGTGCTAAGGTATAGAATTAGAATATATTCCAACTAAAGATAAATTTTCATAAATAATTTAAGCATAAAAATAGAGCCTTTGGCAACCCATAGGAAACTAGAGTGTCAAAGACTGAAAGGCAAATTAATATTGGTTAAAAAAGGGCAGCTTCTGTATTTACAACATAGTTGATAAGCTCTATTGGTAGTAAAAAGAGAAACAAATATCAAACTACAGTATATTCATTTTTAATTTTAGAAGAAAGAACATATGTCTTTGTCACCTGAGGAGTTTGGTCCTGTGGCATATTTATCAGGCTATATTGTATGCTCACTTTACCAGAAGAGCAAAAACTGCCGACAATGTGATTCAGCAAGAAATAAAGAAATCCAGGCACTGATGCTATCAATGAGAGTTGATGATGATCTCAACCCGTATATTGCTTCACTTTCAAGAGGTGGACTCTGGTCACCCCATCCTTGGATTGTTAGCATAGCTGAAGCATGTGAATTGATATAGCTGAAGCATGTGAATTGATATTTAAAAACGGTACTGATAAAGGAATGATCACACACCTTCCAGTTGAAACAATGGTAAATGAAGTTTTATCTTTGGCATCTGTTAATGGCTTGTGGAACACTGATATTATAGACAATTGTGACAATGAGATTTCTAAAGAATGTAAGTCATTGTATTTGGAAAATTTTATTAAATTGTACATAAAAATTAGATGCTTTTCATTTGCAAAGATATTGTTAATAAATACAAACTTAGCACAAATGCACCTAAGAAGAAAGCTTTGCGAAAAGAATTGAAGAAAAACAGTGAGTAACAATAGACTTTGTATTCATTCTAACATTTTGTAAATTGTTAACTATGTTTATAGATATTCTTGCTATAAATATGATGGCCCAACATATAACTTTTAGCAAAGCCATAAAACCAGTAAAAATATAAAAAAATTTTTATTAAGTAACGTTTCGTCTCCAACCTAAGATATCTTTTGGGCCATCATATTTATATGTTGGGCCATCATATTTATAGCACGAATTTGTTTCCTGCCTGGTAAATCTCTAGCCACGATACTGTATATAGATATATTGAATAAAGTAAGTTATGAATCATACCATCTAGTTATTGTTTCCTGATTATATTTACATTACTCACAACATGATTATTTACAGATGTGTCACATATCATTTAAATTGTTTAGTTTGTTCAAAAACTAGTTAAAATACTGCCTCAAGAAATTTCCAAAAGGCAATGAATTTGTTTACTTGTTTTAGAGCAAGTGTTTTGCAAATAGTATCTATATAATCAACATTTTTATTGCCCTTGGGAAATTTGTTGAGGCTGTGCAATAATAAACAATATGTGCCTGGTTTACACAGCTAAACTTTCTGTGACAAAAGTTTGTGTTGAATGTCTTCAGTCACAGAACTTTGAAATAGCAATGGGGTTGAATTACCATATATATTTAAATATACTGTCACCAAACTATACCTTGGTCACAAAAAGATTGATAGTGTAAACCAGCCATTAGCATTTTGTTATAAACAGCTGCCACTTATTGCCCATGCCAATTTGCCACCATCTACAAAATAATAGGAAAAACGAATGTTCCATTCTTATGACTGTTTTTTGCTTGAGTTACGTTTTGGAAAAGGTTCATCACTGACACTGAACAATTTCGTTGTATCAGGAGAAGGCAGGCGAAATGCTTTTTACTGGCAGGTTTTGTGTCGGAATGAACCCAACAACAAGGCGTTTACGCTTACCATCTGTAAAGAATGGACAAAGTCTAAATTAATATGCTATATGAATATCTTCTCGAAACAGTTTCATAATATATCCTACAGAACTTAACTTGAAAAATCATATTATTGAGGTATTCCACATATACATATTCATGAATTGTGTCAAGTTGTGTCAACAATGAAGCATTGTTTAATATGCAACATGTCCCGTTTGGTTTGTCTTATTCTGGATTAAAAATAATACATAATGGACGGAGAAAATTGCTTAATACTCACTACAATCGATTTCCCCTTTCTTAAAATGTCTCTCGCGTACATACAAGTTGCCAGAATCGATTTGTCTACGAAAATTCTCATCAACAACACGATCTCGCGCGACGACCTTTATCCACGGGTTACGGATTTCTTTCGATTTCTCGTCTTTTCCTGCCGGAATCCTAAAACTCCGCAGCAAAAAATAAAGCAGTTTGCACCAGGCATCTTCGAAAAACTACGCAAAACTCACATTTAATTTGTAACAAAATGGACTGCACATTTGCATAATATCCTTTACTAAATTGATAGCAGATGTGCACTACAACTGTGACGTCAGAGAAAACACGACATATTTTGACACGTGACCTAGCCCTCCAAACCCTCCCACTATATTAACTATGATTCAACCTAATCTGACACCGCACAGAACAACGAAAAATTTGTTGCTACTAATCGCAGTTGACTCGATAGCTCAATTCGTATAGAGGGGCGGTCTAGAAACCCGAAAATGCGAGTTCATATCCTGCTCAAGACAACAAATTTTTTGTTGTTCTCTGCAGTCTCTGATTGATATAAATCAAGTTTTTCAATATAATATTTGCAACAATAATTTGATAAAAAGTCTTACACTGACTTAATTATTTAAAACGTTTTAAAACTGCAAGGGAATGCCGATGCAGGATTGTCGATTCAAGGAACGTATTATGATGTGCCGATGTGGGATTGATATCTCTTTCAAATTGCGGTACAATAATCACAACACTGTTTGTCAGTTGTGAGCACATTTCGCCATTTCGGAAACGGAAACACAAAAACATTTATCTGCACTTCCTTTAGCAAGTATATGTGGGACTTGAAGGAGACGAAAATTGAATTTTCTACAAAATAGACGTAAAGCTTACGACAGCAGATCAAAGAAATCTAATCAATGTTTGCACAGGAAATTTGTAGCAATTTGTCGCCCAGAGCTAAATGCTCTAAACGGACTAATTATTGCTTGCAGGCATCGTAAGAAAAATCTAGTTGCTATCTTTTAACTCTTAATTAATGCATTCATGTAGCTGCCTTTAACGTGGTACGTCATACCTTGACACAACACCCCGAAAAAGCGTCTGCGCATGTGCAAGAATTAGAAAATATAGCTGCAATTTTGAATTTTGTTTTGTTTTACGAAAAAAAACCTTTTAAGTTTTAAAAGTAAGTAAAACAAACAAAAAAAAATACTAGACCGAAAGTCTGGAGCTCAATAAAACGTATTCTAACAATTGCAGTCTAAAACAACCAATTTAATTTTAAAATTGACGTTTTTGACGGGGAGGCGTATGAGCAATTGTTGACAAATTCTCGAACACCGAACTTCAAACGTCAGAGTTTTGAAAACTATCAAAGAGTTTTGTATGTATATAAGCTTAAATAGTAGAGTAAATCATTACTTTTATATACGGTGCACACAAAAATTATACGCGCCACGCAAAAAAAGTTATCTAACAAAACACAAGCCAAACGCTCGCATAGCGGTCAAAAAGTTTATATCAAAGCAATTCATAAAGCGTAAAAGACCACACATGGAGGACAAACTGAATGAATAAGATGTTTGCAGAGGCTTTTCTTGTATCAAATGTTTTAGTAAAGGATAAAAGAATACAAATACTGAACACAAACCTTGTGAAGATAATGTTTATAAGAAGTATACATAGTATTAAAACATTAAGTAGTTCAATTAAATAAGAATACACACTACTGAGCACAAACCTTGATGTTCTGTAAGAATAGATTTTACAAGACAGACCACAACAGAGCATTAACAATAAGATTTGAAATTAGTCATTACTCTTGTTTTGAGTGTCAAAAGTAACAGATACAAATTTTAATGTAAATGTTGGTTACAACAATATTCACAGTAGCAGGTCAAAAAACAAAAACTACAGTCACAAAAAAGTTAAATAATCACAATTAACAGTTGGTTCCAAACTTTATTCAATCCGTTTTACTATTTTATGCAGGAATGCCATTACATACAGAGGCTTGAAGCTACAGTAATAAGAGTTATTTTCCAACAAGACTCATATTTCAATTACATGCAGTCGTACCAAAACAGAGCCAAAATCCTTTCAAGTAAATTTTCCAGCTTCAATTCATCACAATTGTCATTCTTTAAAGTTTTTAGTCACATGAGACAAACAAAATACATCTTCCAATGCCAGCATGTTATCGGGATTCAAAGAACTTTTCTGATTGGTCCAGTCCTAAACAATATAATGAATATAAAGGACTAAAATTAATCAAGAAACATGAAAAAAATACGGAAAAAAGTAAAAGTTCCAGAAGGACTTGAAACTTCTGTTACACATAACAAGTGATGTTTTCAATTGTATATTCAATCAAAACTTACCTAACTTTTAAACACAAGGTGACTATTGGTTCCAGACTTGATTGGAAAATATCAGACTATACAGTAAGACTGAATGTAAACCCATCCTGTATGATCTTAGAAGAAATTGTTCGCGAAGTCTCTGATAATAAAATCATTGTGTATGGAAGACAACCAGACCAAACCAAGAATCTTGCAAATGCTTTGATACTGGTACTTCTATTTCTACAATCTGCAGACATGCAAGGAGTCTTTGTTAATAAAATGTTTGATAATATACCTTATATCATGTCATTCAGTACAAAATCCATGCTGAGTAAGTAGTGATGTTTGCTATTAATTATCAGAAGCTTCTAATTGTGAATGACTGTGTGTACTTATACTGTCAAAAATATGATATCCAGCACAATAAAAGAGCAACTGTTTCCATTCCCCAGAAGAATATGAAAACATCTACTCGC
The DNA here is from genome assembly GCA_963855995.1 of Muricea muricata. Taxonomy (NCBI): domain Eukaryota; kingdom Metazoa; phylum Cnidaria; class Anthozoa; order Malacalcyonacea; family Plexauridae; genus Muricea; species Muricea muricata. Next base: position 113,954,934 of record OY979716.1, read on the forward strand.
TTGATAAAGGCTCAAATAAGCCACACATTAAATTTGTGTTGAGTCACATTTGTGAAGATCTTCTCTGAATTAAAAGTGATGAATGAGCAAATAATTCAAAATGTATGTAAATATATGTAAATATTATAGAGTATAATATTGAACAAAATTGTCATTAAATATCAATTCAAAAAGGTCTTGAATACAAGCCTATACCTTTTCAAGATTTAATTGAAACCTTTCTTTTCCTCCGATTGAAAAAATTGCGCTTTAAACATTTCAAAATCCACACAAAACCGAGTATTTAAAACGCCTTCGTCTTAACGCCTTTGAGAACAAATTTTAGTATAATTAAGAGTGGAATCTGCTCAAAACACGCGCATGCGCAGACGTTTTTCCACGTTGTTCCTTGACACCACTTAAATTAGTTATTTTCGCGCATGCGCAAGTGTCAATTTTGAAATATGTTTTTCTGTTGCCATATTTATCATTTGTCACCTTGGCACCCTTTCTCACCCTGGAAAGCGATCAAACTTGTCTTTGTCCTCAGCGAATTCCGTACGTACAGTTGTGATATATAGCTCTCAAAAAAGAGGTAGCTTTTCAAGGTGGTTCTTCACGTACAACTACTAAGAACCAAACTATAGGAGAAGAGGAGTTGTATTCAACGAAAGGTAGCTATTTGCAATGTATGTTTATTGACGATGAGACTTACAACATTTTACAATAAATCAAAGTTCATATAGTCTAAACGGCAATAAATAGACTGCATAACAATTTGTTACTTAAATGCTCGTTCGCTGCATAATATTGAGGATGCTTGAAAAGACTGCTCCGAAGACTTCATATTTTCAGAAACACGATTTGGTCCATTTGATGATTATGATATGTGCAGCATTGATGGTTTTCAATTGTTTCGAAATGATGGAGATATGACGCACTATAGTAATGGTAGAAATTATAGCAGTACAGCAGTCTACAGCAATGTACCATTTGTGGAAGGATACCTTTACCGTCGTAATGGTATTAAATTTACCGTAATCAAAATACATGTAAGTACCAGAAAAGAGTTAAGAATAGCTGTTGTCTAAGGCTCTCCATGAATTGCTGCTGGTCGGCTTTAATTTGGTCTGCGTTACCCAAGATACCTCTGAACAAAGCATAATTGCTGGTGATTTTAATATTAATTGGATGGCTCAATCTCAAAGAGAGCCACTACACAATGTCCTGGTAATTAAGAGACAACAACTATAGACAGTTATTTCCCGATTGTACTTATTAATGATAATCACGCTACCATAGTACTATTGACAACCATATGAGAGCTCATTAGCTTCGTAGTGAACAAGAAAGTATTGATTGGTAACTTGAAGTAATTGATAGAACACTTAACCTATTGGATGACTATTATACTCGATAAGAACATTGCCACATGATTGTGATATCATGTTCAATAAGCTAATTGTAAAAGTGATTAAATTTAAAAATGAAATTAATAATAAATGTCAATTGTTATTCATAAATAATTAACTTATAGTAAAACATGATATTTTATTAAACATGCGTGACAACAAATATCCTACAATAAACATAATATAGGAAATACACAGTAGGGCCACTCAGCAGTGCAATATTGGCGGAACAGCCAGTTCTGAGTTTTTTTTTTGTTATTAACCAATTTCTGCTTATACTATGCAATATAGGCATAACAAGTAATACCTTATTCATAAGCAAATATGCAAACAGTAGTGATAAAACACATCTCCAACAAATATTTATTTAACAAATAAGCAAATGTCAGCCGACCTCACCATCAAACCCAATGTCATAAAGGATTTGATTTAACTTGATCTAGGAACTAGCTGTTCCTTTTTCAAAGGCAGCTGCTTATGCATCTTCACTTTCATCATCTTTCACAGCCTTTTGTAAGATACCATCAAATTCTCCAAGTTGTACTAGCAAAATATCTGCTGCATCTTGATGGATCTTTTTACCATGTCTGCTTGAAGTAAAAAGTTCTTCTTTTAATTTTCTCTTGACAGAACGTGAATCAGCTTGGATGATATTTGCTTCTACAGTTGATGGGGTGATATTTCTGTTAGCTTGTGCTTTCTGCTATTTTATTTGCATTCGTTCCATGCAAATGCTATCTGGTCACAGTCTCACCATTTGGAAAGAGAAGAAGCTGCTGCACCAGAACGAGTCATTTTGGGGAATATTTTAGAAATATTCTCCCATGGAGCAATAATTCTACATCTATTTTTCTTACAGAAATATTTGCCACCACCCAAAACTGTTTGCCTTTTTATATTTCATATGTATAATATTATAAGGGTTCAGAGAAGTGCAACTTTATAATTGCACCACAACGCACAAATTATATCACGGTATTAAAATGATTTCGTACCATCAGCTTGGAAGGCTACAGACAGTTGTTTCCAAGCGCTTGCTTTCGAATACCGTTCTTTGTACCATTTGTATAAAAAAACAACGGTGTTCTCTTACTTCCTCTATGAACAGCTTTTGATGAAATTGTGGACGTCCGCTTGAGACATCACGGATATCGTCTTCGCAACGATCACGGGACAATCATTGTAGCCGATATTTCGGTCTTCCAGGCTTGAAATTTCATCAGCAATGCCCTCTTCGCAAGCATCCATTGAAGTCGTATTCGTTTCAAAACCGCTTTCAGCAGACGAAAAACGCTGTTAAAGGAGCGATATTTTATGTGTAATATGATCTTTTTGTGTACACCGCTCCTGTCATCACGCTGAGATGATGCCGATATCAAACCACGTGATCAATTCAACCCTCAATCTAATGTCGCGAACCCTTTGAAGTTTGCCGACTAGCCTAACCTTCGATTAACTGTGATCCCTTTGATAGGAAGCAAATAGGCAGAAGTTTGATTTTGGGTGGCTAAAACTTTTCGATCTTTATTGTAGCTATGTCTACCGCTGGCAGAATACCACTCAGATCGATTGGACCTGAGCACTGCATGCAAAGTCGAATACGGGCACGAAAGGCTCTCTACACACGAACACGAGAACACAATAATGCATGAACAATGAGAAATCAATACGCAAAACAAAAATACTTTGTACCAGCATTTTGTATGAGCATAGCCATACTCTTCTTCCCCACGAGTTTCTGTATAATTGCAGCCGAGAATTTGAAATGTCTTTCAAGCATAAATCTTGTACAATAACAATACGCTTTGAACAATTGTGATTTGCTAAGGTCCTTGGCCTGGTTGTATAAAAAAGGTATTTAAGTTTACCACGATTACTGGAAACGTCATCCAATCAGAACAACTACAAAACAGTGATTAAAAAATGATTAAGAGTTTTATAGAACCGGCCCCTGGTCATTACTTTATTAGCAATTTACAGCAAACCTTTTACGTAAGTATTCGACTATTCTGCTTTTCTCATGAGGAGCAATCAATGCATGCAGCACATTGTGCCACATTGTACCACCATGTAGAGTGCACCACAAAAGCAATGTCACAATGTACACAGTACACATATTCAACTTATACGTTTTAATCATAGACATTACTGCATTACTCTAGCATTATAGCGCATTTTACTTGCGCGTTTATACAAAATATATGTTAATTAGAAAGTAGTGACCCCTTATATGTAAATAAAAAAGTAGTGACCAAGGTTTAATTTTGGTACGTGGCCTTTCACGTAAATGAGTGTCTGATCTAAGATAAGCGCGAGCAACAATGGCTCCTTTCTTTTATGAATACGTGAATACAACACGTATAGCGCCTGACGAGTGGTCAGTGCAGGCAAGTTTGCCTCGTGGCAATATATATAAAGAATTGTACGCTCTTGAAATCTATGAACTGTGATCAAAATGTTTGATACCACTTATCTTTAGTTTGAATATAAAATCTCCGCTCAAAAATTCTCCTCGACGTTCGCTGGTTGTCAACATGAAAGTTATGTCGATTATGTCGACAATTTTCAGCAATGTCACTCCGGATGCGTTACGACAACTTTCCGAAAGCCATAACAAACCCCAGATCGGAAACTGTTCGCTAAATCGACGCTTGCCGAAGATGTGGACATACATTTCTTACCACAATTTTCAACTATAACGTCGTAGTTAGCCGCGCATGCGCGGCTACCCACAAAAAGGGTTTTTCCTGGCTTTTCCCTTCGCTTCATGACGGAGATAAAAAGTCACGGACAGATCTCGACGTTTCCTTCATTAATGAAAAATTTGATGGCGTACGTTTTGAAAACGATTATTGTTCGGTATTTTTTGATGGGAACTAAGAGGAATTGGGAAGCGATTTTACAAACATTTGTGCCGATTAATTCAACTAGCTTCGTCACAGTCGAAAATCATTCGAAAGACAAAAAGGATAAAAAATTCACGCAAGCATGGGATCTAACATTTTCCGTAAAATAAACCATCTGCATAACCTCTCATTCGTTTCGGAAGGACTGTTGTGGACTGTGCGGGTAAGATGAACTTGAGACTTGAGATTATATCACTGATCTCACTAATCTCTATTTACACATCTAGAGATCGTGCTTTCGACCCATTGTCTCCAACCTCAGATTGTCCGCAAGTCATACATCTCGGATTATACGGTATTTTGACGTCATAACCTTCCTATTTTTATAGTATCTTCCACTGACCTCGCCTGAAAAATCATCAATGAACGAGATTGTAATACTTTAAAACTTTTGTTGCATGCTAGCCTGTGAATACTTGAAAGATTTCTTCTCTATGCATAAATTAAATTTCAAGTTTTGAAGAATTAATTTATGTAACATTATAATACATCAAGAAAATTTTCAATTTCTATTTTTCCTGTAAAATATCTCTACGATAAATTGCACTAGAAGCAAACATTTGCAATGTAGACCTAGAATATAGTTAGCATTCTTCTCTCGGCCAGGGCAAGTAATCCTTCAAGCCTTAACAGACCTTACTCTTTTAGAGTTAGGTCTGTGAACAGGCTAGTTGCATGCAGGCTGAAATTGATCTGCTAGATCACAGTGTACATCACATGCTCGTCTATCTGGCTTTCACTTCCTAGTTTGAGCTGATTTCTCTCAACGCAACATCATAATCACAACCTTAATTCATCTACGACACCTTCAAATGTGTTGTATCTTAGCTTATTTCTTTTAAAGGCTTAATCCTACTTTGAGGTATTCTCTCCGATTCTGGATACAACAGTTTTCATTCCTCTTGAAAATCATGCGTAATTTTATGCGTATGCTCTATTCTCCATTACAACCTTTGTCAAAACCCGATTTGTTGATTGGGTATCATGTCTGAAATCAAAATTGATATCAGAATGCCTATAGCCTTTGCACAGTACTGTAACATCAAAATCATTGACATTTCATAGCGGGACTAATTTGTCGGACTAGCTACACCACTGCTTTTACAAAAATCTTGGCCAAATACGATCATGTTTTGTATTTTTAAAAACTATAAAAAATTGCGTTGCTTTTGCCATATTTTAATCACAAAAATCTTTTCAAGCTTTTTTTAAATAATGAAATCAAAATAGAGTTATTATTAGTATTAAAATTACGTCTGTGACTTTTAATCTAGTTTTTCAAAAATTTCATATTCATGTCCATTTTAATGTCAAATGTTTGACTACATAAATGTCTCGATGTATACTGTATCTATGTATACGTCATGGTCACGCCTGGCACTTGCTGGGAAGATGGCGACGCATGACATCTCTTGCATCAGTGCAAATTTTGCCCTTATTCGCGATCTTATTGGATTGACCTAGTTGGATTGAACAATCAAAAGCATCTCTGGTTATACATGGAAATGTTGAAGATGCCTTTAAAAAAGGTATGACACGAAAGGAATGACGTTTTACCAGTGGTGGTGCAAAAGGGGGGCTGGGGGAGGGGGGCTACAGCTCCCTTGTCGGGGAGTGCTAGCCCCCCGTCGGGGAAAATTTATACATTTGTCCGGGAAAACTGTCAAAAATTTGAAGGAATTTAAATTTCAAAAAGCACGATTCTGTTGCTATTTTCGTTCTTCCGTATGTTATTAGGTAGTATGGTTGCCTTACACGCAGCTAATACTGCAAATTTTGTTTATAACATTGAACATTGAGCAAAATGTGTCTGTAGTGCGCAAAGTCACGCACGATGCTAATTACAGCATACACGTCACGGAAGTTTGCTTACGTACGTATCAAATATTGTTTTTTTCTTGTAAAATATTTCAAGTTATCCAGCTACAGCTAATTACATTTTTACATCCATATTTCAATAATTTTGTGAATAAGCCATTGTAACTGACCAACTGTGTATTGAATCTCTTTGGGGAACTCACAGGTTATTTAATTTAATATTTAGTTTGTATCGTTGGAATAGATTAAATTTTATATGTATTGCAACATTCAAAATTGCAAACAAATTGTTTACAGTCATCATTACATAAAAAAAGCACACTAAATGACATCATTATCGTTACATCATGTTCTAAATGTGGTTCAAGCATAGCATATATAAGCGTATTGCTGCGCATTTTATGTAAGTGCATATCTCGTATAGAACACTCATTTGAGAAGAGGACGCTTTAAGAAAAAAATCTTTTCAGTCTATTCTGCATATTTCTACGTGAAACGGCAATTACCTACAATTTGGAATCGTAAAGCAATACTCGTGGTAAAAATTATCTTTTGGTTACGTTTAAGCTTCTTTAGGGCAAAGGCCGTACGCTTCAAAGTTCGTTGCACAATTTGTCATGAGGTTTTTCAAAATGACTATGTAAAGAAACATACAAAATGTAAACACAAAGTCCTTCACGGAACTGGTCCTTTGGCAACCGTGATTATTATATCAGTTCGATATTTGTCAGAGTAAAATGGATGCCTTTTTTTGCTCAACTCCTGATGACAGCTTAAGTTCCAAAAGTGCAGAAAAGCGAAACATATCCACAAACATTGAGGCTATAAAATTGTCCGAACCAGAGAAAGGTGATAAATGCATGGGCTACTGATAAAAGAGAAGCAAGCGCTTAGAAAGGTAAACTTCCTTAAATATCTCCTTAGATTTCGATCCCTATCAATTCCTTACGCATCGTACAAATTACAGGCATAAATAATTAGATAAAGAAATAAAATCGACCGAAATTTGTCTTGATTTACTTGAATAACATAATAACTGTTGTAATTCCTTTCGATCTCATAGAAACTACTCCAGTTGAACACCAAGAAAAGGAAGACATTATCCAAGAAAGTGACGCAACTAGCTCTGGTGATGAAATGTTAGATGATGAATCAGATGATAACGATAGAGAAATGAGTTTAGGTATATGTAAATATATGTATATTCGCAAAACCCCAGTGGCTACAATCCAAACCATAAACCATGTCATCTCAAACTAGCACACTAGTGAGCCTGCGCACAATGGCTATATATATATAAATACGTGTGTGTGTTCATTTACATACTTTAATCATTGACACGGGATATAAATTTGACACCTCTATAGCAAATTTTGGTTTATGAAAAAGTTACAGAATTTCGGTTACAATATTCGATATTAATTTTTTTCGTATTATAAAATAGAAAAATCTGATGAACAAATCAGTAACTGTGGTGTTCCATAGGCGTTTAATCAAGCAACAAATTCATCAGGACCAAGTGATATCTCTTTGACGAAAGATGACGAACAAGTGCAACCTCGCAAGATTAAGTTCCCTTCTCATATAATTGGCCATCAGTACAGATCATTCAACACCTCTCTCTATAATAAATATGTATGGTTAGAATACTCAGAATGTGAAGACGTTGTGTACTGCTTTTACTGCAGACATTTCTCCATTGAAAGGAAAGAGCCGACCTTTGTTACCAATGGTATGCGGAATTTGAAAAGATGCTATGGAACAAAACCGAATAGCAACAAATTGCTTCAACATCACACCAGCTTTCAGCATGCTGGATCTGTTGCCGCTCATGCTCACTATCTGAATATCAAATCTGGTAAGTTCCAATCTGTTGCTTAACTTCATGATGCTGAGCACGCGAGGCTGATAAAGGATAACAGACACTATTTGCGCACTGTAGCTAAAGTTCTTTTTCTTACTGCCCAACAGAAAATTGCCCAGCGAGAGACTGCAGGAACATCGTTTCGCGGTAAGAACATCATGAGACAATCTCTTACGTTTGGGCAATCTTTTGGAAATTTTCTAGCTATTTTTTCTGTTGTTGCCAGACATGACCCGGTTATTGCTGAAAGAATCCAGTACGGACCTGCAAATGCAAAATACACCCATCACAACATCCAGAATGCTTTGTTAGATATCATGAAGGACTCGACTCTAGAACAGATATGGGAAGAACTTCGCAAAGCTGTATATTTTAATTTTCTTGCTGATGAGTCCAAAGATACCAGCAAAAAGGAGCAGGTTGTTGTCGCTGTGCGGTACTGTCTTAATAACGGTATTCATGAAGAGTTTGTTGGAATAGCTGAAGCACAAAGTTTGGATGTCGATGGCCTAACTGATACCATTATCAGCCAATTAGGAAGGATCGATGCTAGGATGAAGAACTGTGTTGAACTTGCGAAGAACTTCCTTGAACTTGCTTGTGAAGAACTTGCTTGCCGGTTGAACGGAGTGCAAAAGAAATTAAACTTCGAGAAAAAAACGGGTTCTGAAATGGCCTGCTACGTGCATTGCTACTGTCACAGATTAAATGTTGTAATTCTTGATGTGGTGAATTCCATCACGTGCGTGGCAAGTATGATTACTCTTCTTAAAAAAAATACATTCGTTTCTTGGTACCAGCACCGTGCATCTTCGATGGGAGAGAGCGCAGCAAATCCATGGCTTAAAAAGAATGAAAATTGGCAATACGTCTGATACGCGATTGTCATGCCAGGCCGAACAGTTAAATGCAATGGCCGAAAGGATCGAAGTTGTTGACGAAGTCTTGGAAGAAATCATTGACAATGACACTGATGCCAATCATGTTGTCAATACAAATGGATTTAAATTACAGATTGATCACCGTTTTGTGCGGTATCTCTTTTTTACCAGAAATATCTTGAAAAAAGCGAAGTTAGCTTCAGATATGTTGCATTATCCCATATGTGTGATGAAAGCGGGCTTCTGATTGGTTCTCAGCAGATTAGTTTTTTTCGAACTAACCTGCTTTTCTCTTTTATCGATAAAACCGGCTTTCTGATTGGTTACAAAAACCCAAACTGACCTGCTTGTTGCTTACGCTACCGTTCGCCTCAAACTGCTCAACAACAATGGCGAACAAAATTTAGCTGATTATTAAACCTACACTTTTAAAGAACTTTTTGGGCAAAAAACGTCACAGAAACCAAGCAAAAAGAAACGGAAAATTGTAAACTAAAGACAATAGAGACCCTGATAACGAAATATTAAGAGACCAATAAGTTTAAGAGGAGAAAATAATGACAAAATACATCGGTGACATCGGCGACTCAGCGAGCCTCGGAAAACAACACAAGAAGATAAGTTTAGTATGAGATAAAAACCCAACTTACTTGCAGGTTTGGTTGGTTCGGGATTAACTCACCTCGGGGTCTGACAGCTGTCCGAACCTACCTCGCTTCGCTCGGTAGATTTGAACAGCTGTCAGACCCCTCGGTGCGTTAATCCCGAACCAACCTCCCTGCAAGTAAGTTTGTTATAGAATCCAACCAATGACCTATCCAACGCGATTGAACTGACTGCAACTCTTAAAGAGGAATTAGATGTCTGTCGCTCGTGAGAGAAATGCCAGCAGTTTTGGGATGAAGCTGAAGATGTTGCCGATCGCATAAACCTACCAGACGATGTGCGACCAATGCGAAACAGGCGACCACCAGCAGGGCCGAAACTAAAGAGTTAATTGGGAGGGGGGTGTATATTCATATATTCGCGTTCTGCCCGACGAATTTCTTTTGAAATCAATTGTCATTACCATTGATTTCAAAAGAAATTCGTCGGGCAGAACGCGAATATATGAATATGCACCCCCCCCCCCAATTAACCCTTTAGTTTCGGCCCTGACCACCAGCGGCTTTACAGGATTTTTTGGTGGAAGCTAATATTGAAGAGAATCTCGGACAAGCGGGCTTCGATGACTTTGTTCGAGATGTTTACGAGATTGTAGACAAAGTAAAGGCAGAGGCGAGGCGTTACTTCACTATGCCCAGCCTCTTCCAGCTTCCTACATAAAGACCAACTTGTGGCTTTTGCAAAGTTGTTTAAAGTCAATACGGATTGTCTACGCGGTGAAATAGCAACTTTTAATCACCTTCTCAAACGTAAGGACAAAAATGGTCGTCCAAAAGGACTTCTTCAGATGCTATCTTACTTGGCGTCGTTAAAAGAAGGGTTTTCTGAGCTGCATCGCATGGTTCTCATTGCCTGTACTTTACCTGTTTCAAAGGCTGAATGTGAAAGGAATTTTAGTTCGATGAAGCTGGTGAAGAATGAACTCCGTTCAGTAATGAAGCAAGAGCATCTGGACAGTCGTATGATGTTAGGAATTCACCACAAGCGATGAGAAAAACTTGACTTAGATAGCGTTGTAGATAGGTTCAAGGCCAGATTTCCAAAGTGCAGAATTTTCACTTTGAATTGCCCAGGCCGGGTTCCTTTTGATGTTAAAGTTATTTATAGTCAAGGCCATGCACGGATTACTATACTTTATGTTTTCACGAAGGACACGCGTCTCTAAATTACCTACGTATAACCTAGCGCGTTTCACTGCGCCATGGTATAAGTTTGTGTGATGATTGGTACACTCTATAAATAAATATATTATATATTAAATATAGTTCATATTCATTAATGTTTCCACTTTAACAGGCCTAACCATGAAAAAAAATATAGCCCCCCCCCCTTCGGAGAACATAGACCCTCCGTCTGAAAATTTCTGGCGCCACCACTGCGTTTTACCAAATTAAATGAGGAATTGCCTCGCGAGCGAGACTTGGTAGCAGAAGAGGTTGGACAGCTACTCGCAAAGCATCATGCGTAACGAACGTAAGTAAATGTGTTGCACGCTCATTAGTGTGTTGACTGTCAACACGTAAAGAAAATGGCAAAGAAAATGGACGTTTTTTAAGGACTTAGACTACGATACTTTTTCAAAATATTGTGAATATTTATACGTTGTTGTACTACGATGTTCGTTTTTGTTTTCAAAGTTTACTGTTTTGAAGTTCGTGTATTTTAAATCTTTTTGGACAAAGGACTTGCATCATTTCCAATAACAAATTGCACGAAATTGGATGGTTTTCTATTTCCATGTATATATTATCAGTGCAAAAGCAAATAACCAGCAAGTGCGATATTTCAGGTTAGTTTCTATTGTATTTAGAACTAACTTGCGATTTTAATTTTCCTTAATTAATTTAGTCACAATTATTGTAATATATTGAGGACGATTTGACAGTACTAGCTTGTCTTATTCTCCATTGTCGCCCATTTACCATTAAAACCCAATCTGTTGCACGCAAAAAGATTTAAAATATTGGACTTTCTTGTATATTCCCCAATGTAATAAAATATTTGATTTTTTACTATGTTTGAGACGAACAACTTGTTTCTATAAATTTTAGCAGATGCTCGTCTGCCTTTAGATCTCTAATTTAGGAATTTAATATATACCGGTGGACAATTAAGTCACGAATTTACTTCTAAAGTGCGAAATGATCTGATAATACCGTATTTTTGTACAGAGATCCACTAAATTGGCTGATCTCAATCAACAAAGGTGCTGACAGAGCACAAGCAATGTGAAATCATATACCATTCAAGTGCATCAAGCCTGCTTTAAATTGTTGCAGCTCGTGCGAGCCTGAAACGGACGAGCGTAGCAGCTCCTAATATAATTAGTGCAGTTGGCAGTCAAAAATAAATATTTAGTGCCGCTTTGGATTCTGGTCGTGTGCGTTTTGTATGCCCAGTTGCTCACAAATATTCCTCTTCACTGACATGATCTCCTGGTTAACACATCTACAATCATCAACTTTAAAGTTGGCTATTGCCAGATATTTCTGACTGATTTTATATTTTTTTCTCTATTTAACATAGAACTATAAATAATTACTTGGCTTTTACCTTATTTCACTGTGAGTTTCAACCAACATTCCATTCTCCATTCGTAATTACTCCGCCTGCCGTAGGTGCGGCGGAGTTATAAATTCGCCTCGCTTCATTTTTCTCATTTTCTGGGGATTTGTTTCGGCATCGAATGCTGGGCTGCCAAATAATCCAAATAAAACTGAAAATCAAAATCACTAGGAGTAATAATTTGCAAAAATGTTAGATTTACTGCTGGAGCATACTAAATAACCAGTTGTCTACTCCAGACGTCTTTAACGAATGATATTTTTCAAAAAATCGGCAAAATCGCTTTCCAGTTCACATTTAAAACATCCACGATAAACATCGTTTCATAAATATATGCGACCGATCGTAATTCGAAGTGTTAAAAGTCCAATAATCCATGACGCAATAATCCTAATGTTTTTGCCCGGTTGCGACGCCATCTTGGATTCTTTTATTTGGGGTCACGTGCGCTAGATATACGTCAGCAATCTAGGTCTCTTATATCAATAGCTGCCGCTTATGGCTGATACCGCTGGACAAAGGCTATGTGAGCCGATCTACACACGGCGTTTTTCTAGCAGACTTTGTCAGCAAAACACGCATTTTTAACGTGTATGCTAGAACATCTAAACCGCAAGAAGGTTTTACGTACAAACACTCTTATGCAAATGTTTTAAAACGACAAATTCCACCGCGAAATTTTCACCAGGAGCGATAAATCGCGGTGATGTTTTGAGAGCGTGTTTCCGTCATTTTCCGCTGCGTTTCCACTTAAATTTCTACACATGGATCAAACCCATATTCTACAAAAATACCTTTATACAAAACGCAAATTTTAACAGTCTTGTAATAGTGGACAAAAAGGGAGAAGAAGGTTCTTTATCAAAACAATCCTCGAGAACTGTTCGATGTGATTTCTGTACGTGGCCGTGGGTTTCTATTTCTACCTACGCTGAGACGGTGTTTCGTGTAAAATGATTCATTTCTACACATGATTCATTATTCATCCGATATTTTCATTAACTAAAGAGAAATTTAAAATTCCAAATCCGGAAATATATGCTAAATTTAAAGTTCAGTTCCCTACACATCATCCCGTGACATTCCTTTATATTCACCAACAGGTGAATATAACAGTAAAAACAAGTTTACAAAATGGCGACTAGTCACCGCTATGTACAAATTACAGATAAAGAATAAACAAAATTAAAATAACTTGAGTAAAAATACTAAAACAATTATTCGCCTCAGGATCGGTGATTTTCGAGAAATATTCACCTCGACTTCGTCTCGGTGAATATTCCCCGATAATCACCTCGCCTTCGGCAAATAATTGTTAAGTATTGTATAAACACTTTTAGTGCAACTTTCATTACTTACAACTACCTAAAATTAAAACAGCCATTTATGTTGATAGCATTATGACAAAAGAATCTTGTTATATGTCTGAAAGTCCTTAATTTAAATCAAATTCTAAAAAATCCAATTTTACTAGGATTTTGGGTAGAGTGTCTGCCAAGACGTTGACCTTTGGTTATCTTGCTAGCCCGGTTAATCTAATTTCTTCTACACCCCCCCCCAAGCAGATTCAAAAGTAGATTGAAAGGTATCAAGTTATTATTATCAAGGTGCTAGACAGTAGCTAAAAAAATCTGCGTTTAAATACTAGAAGTTACTATCGCAAGGAAAGTGCTGCCGTACGATGTACGCCTTGATTATACTAATCTTTTAACATAATTTTACACACAGTCACACACTGTATGAATGAATTTAATTTGTTTAAAATAGTTGAAATTACAACGTGCTATATAGTGCACTGTGAATTACATTACTTTGTGTAATGCCATGTGATTCTTGGTGCCGATAATAATTCTAAACTGCCATTAAACATGAATAGAATTCATACTATTATTTCAGTCTTCAAAACGTCATGAAGGAAATATGTCCTTCAAGGTGTTAGATAAGTTCTTTCTTGCAATATTAGTTCTAGGCAGTTTATGATAGTCCATTGTCTGATTTTTTGTGCAACATGTAGATGTTCCAAATTTATTTAACATGTAGTCTTCATTGATGGCCATCATTATTGTCTAATAACTTGTTAGGGTAACTTGTTAGGGTAAGCTTGGGATACAATGCTCCTGGCATCCACGATGAAGGTTGAAAAGAAGTATGGCGATTTAACCATACTGTGCTTTGAAGATTCCATCCCATTGCATAAATTATGATAAACTGAATTCCATCCATTCGGTAGATTTAAAACATGTAGTGTCTTTTTAACTTTATAATACAGCAAAATTTCACTCTTCAATTTTGACTTAGAACCATGTTCAAGTAACTCAAATGTCAACATAGGAACCTATTGCTGCTCTTTTCTAAGTTTTATTTTAATGATGTAGCTATGTGCTATATTGTAAAAACTATAAAATATTTTTTTCTGTGTTGATATACAGTTGTACCATTACTAGCAGAATTTGGAAGAACTCATTTTTCCAATTTCCACTCATGTTGTCACAATAATTTTTTCTCAACATGGAAAATAGTTTATCTTTTGTAAATAGAAAGTTAATGTTACTTTAAAAAGTATTTGAAGTCAATACTTTTATTCATTAAATGTTTGCAAAGTTGAGTAAATTATGTACTTGTTGCAACTAGTGTGATTTTGGGCAACTGTCATGGGGAAAATGTTTATATTTCATAAATAAAAAGTCATTATAAAGTATTTCAAGAGTGGAATCATTTAATATTTTTATGTAAGGCATTTCCAATTTACATGTATGCTGAGGGGCTCTGCTGACATCAGGCTGATTTTTTAAAAGAAATTAATTGGGCAGAACATGAATATATGAATGGTCTATAGCTGATGTGTTTGTAGTATTTTTTACTTTGGGGTCTACAGCTGACATTTTAGAAAAAAAATTAATTGGGCAGAACATGAATACATGGACGGTCTATAGCTGATATGTTTGTAATATTTTTACTTTGGGGTCTACAGCTGACACTTTCTAAAAGAAATTAATTGCACAGAACTTGAATATTTAATCCCTACCCTAACAACTCTGAGTCCTCCAGATGATGCTTTGATAGCACAATTACAATGGCAGCTGTACAGTTTCCGAATAATGCATTGCAGTGCAAAATCTTTGATTTAAGAAAGCAAATAGATGTCTTTTAAAAAATAGACTTACATAGCCGGGGGCTAATTTGTGTTTATTCTGCTAAAATTTCTCATCTTGATTGTGTCATCTTTATTCAGTAATTTTCAATTGACATTGCAAATACATCATAACCCTAGTAAAATAAAATGTGCATGTGGACATATTTTTCTGTAATCATGGACTGAAAATTTTCAATTGACATTGTCAATACATTCTAGCCCTAGGAAAATGTGCATGTGGACATATTTTTTTGTAATCGTAGACTGAAATTTTAATCAAAGTTATCCACATTTGAAATCAGACTTTGGAGATTGAAATTCAGTGATAAGTTTGTTAACTGTCAAAAATGACCTTACCAAAATGAAATTTGGTGCACAGTTTTACACCAAAATCATACACATTTGTCACCATTTGAAGTCAGACTTTAGGGTCTAAAGGTGGCACGTTTGTAATATTGCTTACTTTGCAGTCTGTATAGCTAACATTTTACAAAAGAATTAATTGGGCAGAATAACATGAGCATATCAGTATACACACAAACACTCGTTGGGTCTATAGGTGACACAATAGTATAATAGTAATGGGTGACAATATAGTAATATTGCTTACTTTAGGGTCTATAGCTAACATTTTATGAAAGAATTAATTGAGCAGAACAACATGAGTACATGAATATACACACTAACACTCGTTGCCATCTGAAGTCGGACCCTGGAGTCTATAGCTCATGCGTTTGTAATATTTCTTGAGCTTTCAGTTTTAATCGACATTTAATCAATTTGAAGTCGGACGCACAAACACTCGTTGCCATTTGAAATCGGACTTTGTGTCTATAGCTGAGGCGTTTGCAATGTTTCTTGTTGAGGCTATAGCTGATACGTTTGTAATATTTCTTGAGCTTACAATTTTAGTAATATTTCTTCAGCTTTCAATTTGAATCGAGATTTGATCAAATTTCCGAGTTTTTTCCGACTTTTGTTGATCAAATTTCCGAATTTTGTTGACCACCCCCCTCATCTTAAAAACCAACCTGAATACTTAATTTTCCGGGCCAACCCCCTCATTTTAAAAACCAACCTGAATACTTAATTTTCCCCCGGAATTGCTGACATCTCCACCGCACAAATCGAGATTTCGACTAAATATAACTCGGCCGGGGGACTGGACACGAAAAAGCAAGAACTTCGTGTAACATCAAGAATAGTGTGCTGCCTCGCTGCCGCTCGGCAGCAAAAATTGGGAAATTTATTCTGAATGCAGCTGTATATATAAAGTTCCAAATTTCTTTCTAGGTCTGTGGATTGCCCCCTTCCGATTGTTTTACATTGCTGTTTATTTGAAATGCCACCCCTCGCTCCCATTTTAAGAGCACAGCATGCGGCACTATCAAAATATTTAGGTCAAGTCATTACTAATAATTGGGCATTATACAAAATACAGTAACCAAATGAGTCTAAACGAATATTAAAAAAGTGCCTCATTTACTCCTGCATTTGAGAGATATATGTCACTGTGCGAACACAGATTTAATTGAATATATATATAACTCCTTAATTATATTATGTGTATTCAATATATGATACAACTCCTTAAAAATATAAAAACAATAGGACCAAATATAATGCACCGAATTTCATTTTTACAATGGCCTGTTATTGCCCTGATTGTGATATCACTGGTGCATTAATACCGCCCCACCCCCGCTCCCTCCCCGTTACAAGTTACAAGAGGCGTGCCTCTTAAGCCAATGTGTTAAAACGACTTGAAAGGTATCTAGATGCGTGAGGTGTTTCCATGGTGTTTCCACCTATGTGTCACATTAGCACCCCATATACCTGTTTTTCTCGACAAATTTTAATTCAAATCGACCCTAACAGCAACTGGTTTCAAAAGGAATTCGTCGGGCAGAAAAGAAACAAAACGAATGTATCCACCGCTAATTAACGCTCTACTTACGTCCCTGCCTGGGTTTGTACCCAATTTTGCCTTGGCAGGAGGAGTGAACGCCTTGGCAGGAGGAGTGAACGCCTTGGCTGGCGTCTTGTTTGACCTTGCCCTGTCTTTCATAAGGAATACACAAAAGAAATCATGAGCATTAAGGGGTCCGTACACTCTGATACAGAATTCTGTTGACTTTCATAACTTTTGACTTTGATTTTGGCGTCTTATGTAAGATGTATTTTCAAAATTACTTCGCAAACTGATCTATAAAATTGGAGAGTTTCACAAGCTATTTACAAAATTCGCGTCCGTGTTGTATCACGGCCGGTTAGGTTGTAAATATATATATATATCGTTTTTTGTCCCGTGATATCGTTTTTTGTCCCGCTCAAAACAAAGATGGCGTCCGACTGAAGGATCGATAGAGAGATAAGAATAAAAATATAAAATAATACAAGGAAAATAACACAAAGAAATTTGCAGCTGTTAAAAGATAAGTTATTTTTGGTTTGTTTTTGTAATTTCTACCTGTTTAGCGTATTTTAAACAATAATTTGGAATTCATTTTGAAATGTACTCGAAGTATAAATAATTTGAAAATATAATAGGCACAAGTATGTGATAAATAAGTTATCACATTCGAGACTCGGTAATATCAGTTTTATCACTCGAGAGACGATATCATATATCTCCTCTGACAAAGATAATGCCAAAGTGTATATCGGGGTGACGGCTAACTCGTTTAAAGAAAGATACAGAAATCACACAAAGTCCATTAAGAACGAACGCCATGGCAACGAAACAGAATTGTCAAAGTACATTTGGAAGCCCAAACGCGCGAAACGCTCATATGACATAAAATGGTCGATCGTCAAACGCGTACCCTCATGCAAAGCTGGTTCCCGAAAATGCAATCTCTGTCTTGAAGAAAAGCTTTTGATCATGAAAGGAAGCAAAGCGAACAACCTCCTGAATAAAAGTTCAGAACTTTTCACTTTATGTAAACATATAACCAATAGTCATGTAACGTAACATAATACCTGATACATTTCCAGTGTCCTATACAATGAATAAATTAAACTTATCTGCAGTCGCCTGATGATCGCCTAGTGCGTGAAACCCAGGGTAGCGACAGCAGCAAAAACTTGTCTGTTTTTTGTATATATATATATATATATATATATATATATATATATATATATATATATATATATATATATATATATATATATATATATATATATATATATATATATATATATATATATATATATATGTATATATATTATATATATATGCAAATATTTATTTATTTATAGATATTAATAATATATGTACGAAATTTTCATAGTGAGTATTTTATTGCATTCTTATTCCTTTTCATATTCAAATTAACACCTGAAAATACATACGTGCTTTTATATTTTAAAGTACGGCTAATACAAAGCATAAAATAATGATGCCCGGTGCTAAACTATTGTTAAAACAAGTAAAATTATCATGGTGTCTAATGAGGGCATCAGTTCGAAACAAGTTTACGCTCATGGACATGCCAACCAATTGACGCCAATTTGATAAGTGTGAGAGGTCCACGGCTTGAACAGTATATTAAATCCTTGTTTTGTTACACTTGTTACTGAAACACGAACACGAACGTTATCATGCTTGCTAGTGTCGACAAGAGTGAGGCCAATCGTAACCTTTGGAATGGTACGGTAGGGTTTGGAAAAGCGGACGTAAACGTTCTGGCCGTTTCCAAAACACCATGGTGCACGAACTGTACAATATTTTGATTTAACGTATCCACTTTGGCCTATATAAATGGAAACAGAATTGTGGAAATATCAATCATTCATTAAGCTCTAGCCTTTGTAATTAAAACCAATACGAGGATAATTATCTTATTCTCCCAACTTAAATATGGCAAAATATTAAGTTGGTGCGAAGTCGATCGAACCTAAATGAAAATGCATGAAGTCAAGTTTCTCTGTCTGCCATGTGTATTGGGCAAAATGAATCGGACAGGTGTTTTGTTATATAAACAAAACATTTATTTTTTTAGTGAGAATATTGTAGCGACAATGTAACGTAATGTATATCAGTTGGCCAAATTGGTGATGCCATTTTAATGTTAAATTTAAGTGATGATTTTCAAATTTTTGTGATTTCAGTTAATGGGTTTAAATTACAGTGATCTCAGTTTAAGTTGCAGCTAGCGAATAAGTTCTTACTGCATAAACTTACATGTGTCTCTTCCTCCACACAGAAACCGTGGAAATGCGCGTTTCTCCTGCGTCTGATCATTATTTGAGAAGTCAATCGTCTGAAAACTCTTCATATTTTCAGTCTATAGAAATGTTCAAGTACAAAGATTTCACTTTCACATGCGGGCACCGCGGAGAAGAGAAGGGGGGGGGCTCTTGCTAGCAGGACTGCAGCTACGGAATAGATAAATTGGTCAGATCATACCTGAGCGGTCCTTTTAAATTCAAGATCCGTTGGATTACCAAAGGCCTAAATTATGAAGATATTAATATACTGGCTGCCTAACTCCATGCTGCTTTATGTATATTATGCATGTTTACGTTAGTGTGTTTTGAAATAGTTGTATGCAATGCAAACCGCTGTTATTTGTTCGATTGTGTTCTAAACCGTAATTACTCGTTACAATAGGTTATGTACTTCTGTTAAGATAGTAAACAGTAGTTGCCACATCACTTACAAATGTCACCAATGTAAGCATTGAGCACAACAGCAGCTTCATATCTATATGGGTTTAAAATTAAAATAATTTTACAATATTGTTCATAAATGATCATAAATTGTATATAATATTATTCAAATAGAATATAACCAAAAAAGAGCTATCAGCTATCAATTAAAGAAAGAAGCTAGCCATATTTTGCACTTACTTTTTCGTGAAAGTTCGACTTCTGTTTCAAACTTGAGACATTCAAATGGACATGTACGATTTAACAAGGAAAAACGTGTGATAGAATGCGCTTTGCAACTGTTCTTTTATAATTATTTGAGCTTCCTTGTATAAAAATAGTATAAAATGGCGAGCGTAGGTGTTTCTAAAAGCAAGTTGCAAATTACGCCTAGCTTGAGACTGATGGCGCCACAACTGGAAAAACCACCCGACCCAAACCCCCAGAAATTTAAGGAATTTACGTCCTTATGTGAGTCCCTGACACGAGAGCAATTATATGGTATTTTATGATCAAATACTCGTTTTAGATGATGGATTCTCAATAGGTTTATAGATCAAAATTTGTCCAAAATTCATAATGAGATGTCAAATTGGAAAAAACCCCACAAATATTTGCCATGTCACGGAGCCGAAAAAGTTTCTGGCCTTAAAATTTTTTAATTGGCAAATTAATTTTAGTGACTTGATCAGTTTCGTTCATTCCCACGGACATGATTGTTGTCTTGAAGTGAAACTATGACATGGTGTTTCAAAAAAATAGGTATGCTAAGCATACATGTATCTGCGAATGTGGTCAGTTTGAACCATGAATGATCGGAACAAATGTATTATTAAATTTAAACATATCAGTTTGAAAACTGACGAGAAAAGCTTTTGACAAATAGCAGATACTCGTGTAGCAGATAGAATTAATGTCACAAGTGATCTTGAAAATTGTGAATTGAAACACTCATTTCAGTCTGTCGCCTGACTTCCTAGACACGGAAGGTTTGCTAGCTATTACTTTTGGTTATTGTGTGCAGTCATTTAATGCCTACGCTTCCCGAGAAGACCTTCTATCTTACCAACGTAGACGATTAGGTGCAGGCATGGCCTGAGAACAAGCGATAGACAAGAGAAAGATCCATACAAATGTTACCTTGAACTGCCAGCTGCCAAAGTGATGCAGAATGCGTCACCCATCCAATTAAGTACCAGGCTAAAGAGGAACGGCCTATCCCTTCTACTTAGATCTATGTAGACAACTAACACTTCACTTCCTTACGCAAGTCTGAGGCGTGAGTAATGATATTTCAAATGCTCATAAGATGTGATATTCCCTATAGAATAACTTCTTCAATTTAGGCATTGTTTTTATTATTGGGATTCCAGTTAAGCTTAATTGCAATTGGGAAAGTTTGATCCTGATGTTTTGTTTTTTATTTTGCTGTAACATGTTAGAAACCTATACATTCATATGAATATCTAGAATCTCGGTTAACTTTGCTAAACCATCACCCATGCATCACCCATCGAAGAACCAGGCTAAAGAGGAACGGCGTATCCCTTCTAGTTAACTCTATGAAGGCAACTAACACGCAAGCTAGCTTGCTATCGTATAAGCACATAAACTACGTGAACATCGAGAGCTTCAAGTCAACCTTTTAAAACATAGTGAAAGCATGCGTTATTGAACAAGAGCTTAAAAATAGCTCTTCTCAAAAAAATTGATCAGCACACAAATGAAGAAACGAGCGTAGGTGTTTCTAAATATTAATTGTGGTCAATTCAGACCGGCTGTAGACTCATGGCACCACAACCGATCTTAAAAAGATTTTCTGGCCCTAAAATTTGTTTGGGGTTTGCAAACTCATTTTAGGGACTCAAACAATTTATTGGACAATTTTGTGGTGTTTAAATACAAGCGACATGATATTTGTAAAATCAGTCCATAAAATTTACATAGTTTTATATAATAACATAACCACCTCTCGAATGACCTAATATCGAGGGCTTCAATAACGACGTACAATGCATGCATTTTCCTGAACCAACTGTTAAAAAACAACGGAAATATTTGTTTCTGAACAAGTAATATAACAAAACCACCTCTTCTTAAATAGTCAATGAACTCTACAATAAACGGAGAAGTTCATTTGTAAATTATAAAACACTTGCTTGAGACTGATTGTGCAACAATCGATGTTTTTTAAGAATACAAATCTGCGAAATTCACCTCCTAACGCAAATCTGCGGTGTGCATGAATAATGGTATTTCAAATACTCATAAGATGTGACATTCCCTATAGAATAACTTCTTCAATTTATGCAATGTTTTTGTTATTCCAGTTTAGTTTAGTTGGAATTGGGAAAGATTGATCCTGATGTTTTATTTTTTGTTTTCTCGTGACAAGTTTAGAGACATAGAATTCATATAAATATCTTGAATCTCCATTCAACTTTGCTAATAAAGTTTTGTAATTTCCCTGTTATCGCCAAATAATTCCTCTTTAGGTACGCACTGAGGTTATCTGCATTGGCAAGCTACTTGGCTATTTATTCACCAGATTTTGCGCGCCAAACAACATGTACTCTACAAGGCCCAGCCCAACTCAGACTGTCGCTTAACTTTCTGAACACACAAGGTTCGCTAGCTATTAACTTTGGTTATTGCATGACGTCATTTAATACCCAAGAGCACCTATTATCTTATATTCTACTGACCAACCTGGATGATTAGGTGCTGATGTGACCTGGAAACAAGCGATGGTACTTAGACTAGAACTGCTAACGAAAGTGATGCAGCATGCATCACCCATCCAAGTACCAGCCTAAATTAAAAAGTAACGACCTATCCTTTCTAGTTCCCTCTATGTAGACAGCTAACACGCAAGCTAAGGTTCGCCGCTAGATATTGTATAACCTAATAAAATGCATGAGTGTTGAATACGTTTTCTGATACTTTGGCGTCCGCAGTAACTGCGTGGTTGTATATAGTGTCTAGGGTACGCAGATTTTGCACAAAGTGGCACAACTCCTGAACTGACCGAATATCGAGAGCTTCATGTCAACCTTATAAAACATAGTGAAACCATGTGTTATTGAACAAGAGCTAAAAAAACGGCTCTTCTCATAATAATTACCGAATAAACGAATAAACGGAAAAGTGTGGGTGTTTCTAAAGGTAATTGTGGTGAATTGAGGCCAATTGCAGACTGATTGTTCCATAATCGAGTCTTAAAAAAAGTTAGCAATATTCTTCCTTAGAAATTACTTTTCGTTAAGCGAGTCCGGTGTGTGGGTAATGGTATCTCAAATACTTATTACATGTGGGGGCAATAGAGCAACTTCTCAACTTGTTGGGAGAATGCTTGTCTAAAATTCTATTTGCAAAGCAAGCCCGACGATTTGCACCTGCTACGTAAATTTGTATGTTGATGATCATTGTATATATGATCATTAATTTTTCTAAAAATTTAATTGTTTTTGCAGTCCAGTGACTCAGTTAAAATAATATCGCATTTAGGAGTTAATAGTTAGGCTGACTTCGTCACCGCAAAAATCATTATCAACATATGGCATGGTCAAAAAAATTTCTGGGCTAAAAATTTGTTTGGGGGAAGGGCAAACTCATTTCAGTGACTCAATCAGATTGTTTTTTTTTGTTATAGTTAAATATTTACAGTTGCGGCAATAGAAGCATTTTGAAAATATTTGACCAATTCATTTGCTCACGTTTAGGAGTTCATCTGATATATTCCTCATAATTTTGAAAAAGTTCCTTAATTGAAAGATTTGCAACTTCCGGTTAACTCGTCAATCAGAAAACTGTATATTGTTCGTGAGGGTTCTGATTAGTCAATATGGTCAATAAACAAGAAAATGTGAACATTTTAACAAAATTTCCAAAATTTGAGGAATCGCAGGAGTTGATCAGAAGAACTGCTAAACTTGAACAAATGAACTGGTCAAATATTTTCGGAACATTCCCATGATCGTGAGGGTTAAGGTCTGTTAAGTTCGTGTTTTGCTTACAAATAACGCACGAGCTGAAAATTTTGAGTTCATTGAACGTTGAATAAGTGTGGTATGTTTTGTAGTAAAAGCTCTTCGCTTCCAAATTTTTTTTCTTTTAGTAACTCAGCACGTTAAATTTTATGAATATGTACCTAAAGTTATATAATTATTCAGTGATCGATTTTCCCAAGTTCAACAAAAAAGCGATTTCGATTTTCATCGTTGAATAAAAAGAATTTTTCTAGAAATCGTATACCGGGTGTCTCAGAAAAGATGTATCGATGTTCGATTTGTTACATACCGTTAAAATTGGACGGGCTGTTTCGCTGAAATAGACTTCACGGAGTTCCGAAAGGCCTAACTTAAATTTTGATATATATTTAAGCATTATTGAATGAGATATCACAGTTTCACTTCGAAGGAGCAATTTTGAAAATACTTAAAATTGCCCTAAATCGGGCTATCAAATCAAAATTTTATTTAATTTTGTTCTTGTCAACACAACGCACGATAAAAATATTTATATTACACATTAGATGATTTATTAATCTGAATGAAAAAGCTGCCCTTGAGCATGTATACAACGTGGTGTCCTGTTAACCACGCCTCCAAGAGAGTTCTGGATTATTTGTGCGTGCAGTCTTTGGCACGCTAAAATAATTGCCTGGTGGAGCTGTCTCAAATTAATTCATTGTCTGGTGCTCATGCGGGACGTTGCAGATTTTTTGCAAGAAACAAGTTGCAAATCGGCAGATCAGGGAATCGAAGCGGCAAGGGCGAATCGCCTTGTGATTAATACTCGCAGAAAAATAGCAAATGTATTCAAATGAATTTAATAGGCCGACTTCGCCAATTTTCAACCGAACCTCAGTTTAAAACATTTATATCTTGTTTAATATTAAATGAAGTTAAAACGCCTTATACATAAATTTAAATTAGCGTTTTCTTAATACCATAAAACTTATTTGAAAGCCATTGCTGGTGCAGTTTTTACATAATATTAAATTAAACACCGATACTTTTTTTGAGACACCCGGTATAGATCTCTCAAAGAATGGCACCTGATCTACCTACTGACGACTTTCATTTAGAATGTGATTTTCGATACGAAATGCTCGTGCCGATGGTTCAACGTGCCGGAGTGGGCAACCTTATATACTTTATATGCACACAAGTGTTTCGTCGCAACCATCGACTGTAAAGCGTAAAAAATATCGTAACAACAAAATATCAAATAAGTAGGTAGTTAAATTTCCTTTCAAAGTATATATTTTGGTGATGTGTTTTTCTGTAATAAATATTATACAATAGTTATCACAGTCTAGGTCGCGTTTGGGCCACCTGTGCGGCTGTGCCTTGCCTTTAAATTCTATAAATTTCTCAGAAAATTCATTAAAAAATGGAATTCCTTAAAAAATTCTTCAAACTTTCGAAAATTTCTAGTCTAACGAAGCGTCCTTAGAGGTACAGACACTGCAAAAAAGAAAAATCTCACGTGTTGCCATGGTTACAACTATTTTTGTATTCTACTGAGCTCAATATAATATTTCAAAACCATCCTCAGAGATTTGAAAAACTAGACTCAACCTAATCTGACACCGCACAGAACAACGAAAAATTCGTTGCTACTAATCCCAGTTGACTCGATAGCTCAATTCGTATAGAGGGGTGGTCTAGAAACCCGAAGATGCGAGTTCATATCCTGCTCAAGACAACGGATTTTTTGTTGTTCTCTGCAGTCTCAGATTGATATAAATCAAGTTTTTCAATATAATATTTGTAACTATAATTTAATAAAAAGTCTTCACTGACTTAATTATTTAAAACGTTTTAAAACTGCAAGGGAATGCCGATGCAGGATTGTCGATTCAAGGGAATCCGATGTATTATGATGTGCCGATGTGGGATTGATATCTCTTTCAAATTGCGGTACAATAATCACAACACTGTTTGTCAGTTGTGAGCACATTTCGCCATTTCGGAAACGGAAACACAAAAAGATTTATCTGCACTTCCCTTAGCAAGTATATGTGGGACTTGAAGGAGACGAAAATTGAATTTTCTACAAAATAGAAGTAAAGCTTACGACAGCAGATCAAAGAAATCTAATCAATGTTTGCACAGGAAATTTGTAGCAATTTGTCGCTCAGAGCTAAATGCTCTAAACGGACTAATTATTGCTTGCAGGCATCGTAAGAAAAATCTAGTTGCTGTCTTTTAACTCTTAATTAGTACATTCATGTAGCTGCCTTTAACATGCGATGTCATACCTTGACACAACACCGCGGAAAAACGTCTGCGCATGTGCAAGAATTGGAAAATATAGCTGCAATTTTGAATTTTGTTTTGTTTTACGAAAACATACCTTTTAAGTTTTAAAATTAAGTAAAACAAACAAAAAAGAATACTAGACCGAAAGTCTGGAGCTCAATAAAACGTTTTCTAACAATGGCAGTCTAAAACAACCAGAATTTAGTTTTAAAATTGACGTTTTTGACCGGGAGGCGTATGAGCAATTGTTGACAAATTTTCGAACACCGAACTTCAAACGTCAGAGTTTTGAAAACTATCAAAGAGTTTTGTATTTATATAAGCTTAAATATAGTTGAGTAAATCATTACTTTTATACACGGTGAACGCAAAAATTATACGCGCTATGCAAAAAAAGTTATCTAACAAAACACAAGCCAAACGCTCGCATAGTCAAAAAGTTTATATCAAAGCAATTCATAAAGCGTAAAAGACCACACATGGAGGACAAACTGAATGAATAAGATGTTTGCAGAGGCTTTTCTTGTATCAAATGTTTTAGTAAAGGATAAAAGAATACAAATACTGAACACAAACCTTGTGAAGATAATTTTATAAGAAGTATACTTAGTATTAAAACATTAAGCAGTTCAATTAAATAAGAACACACACCACTGAGCACAAACCTTGATGTTCTGTAAGAATAGGTTTTATAAGACAGACCACAATTACATAGCATTAACAATAAGATTTGAAATTAGTCATTACTCTTGTTTTGAGTGTCAAAAGTAACAGATACAAATTTTAAGGTAAATGTTGGTTTCAACAATATTCATCAAGTAGCAGGTCAAAAAGAAAAACTACAGTCACAAAAAGTTAAATAATCACAATTAACAGTAGCCTCTAAACTTTATTCAGTCCAGTTTACTATTTTATGCAGGAATGCCATTACATACAGAGGCTTGAAGCAACAGTAATAAGAGTTATTTTCCAGCAAGACTAATATTTCAATTACAGCTGTACCAAAACAGAGCAAAATCCTTTCAAGTAAATTCTCCAGCTCCAATTCATCCAATTGTCATTCTTTAAACAATGAATGTAAATCCTAAACAATGAATGTAAAGAAATACAATTAATTGGGAAAGATGAAAAAAAGTGGGGGGGGGGGGGTGATAACGAAATTTTGCATGAAATCAAGTCTGTTTCAAGTAAATGATAAAAAAATTATGAAAAAGTTGTGATGTCCCAAGGAATTTTGACAGGATTGTATATATATATACAGGGTGTATCACAAAAAACGGAGCCCATCTTCTGTGTCAAATTATTTCGAAATTACTGAAGCTTATAGCACAGTTTTGGACTTGATTTAAACCACGTTCTTTTCTCTTTCGAACAAGCTATTATTCGTATTTTTACTCCCAGTAACGTATGTGCTATGACAAATTTAGTAAAAGCTATCGATTTGAGATGCTTTCCAATTATGGTCGCCAGTTAAATTTTTATTTTTTCGCTTATTACATAAATCATGGTCGCCAGTTAAATTTTTATTTTTTCGCTTATTACATAAATGGTATTTCTGTTAAACTTAATAAAACTTGTTATAAAGCTTTACAGAAGATAACGGACCGTTAACGTGCACTACGAACGGATAGTTCAAGCTTGTATCGACTTCATGAATATTAACATTATGCAATTTCGACAACATTGTGCATGCGCGGATAAACAAAACGCTAATTCCGATCATTATTTTGGCATAAATCTAAGGTTTTTGTTGATGTAAACGGTCCGTTATCTTCTGTAAAGCTTTATAACAAGTGTTATTAACTTTAACAGAAATACCATTTGTGTAATAAGCGAAAAAATTAAAAAATTAACTGGCGACCATGAAAGACATAGTGAATTTGCATAATTGGAGGGCATCTTAAGTCGATAGCTTTTACTAAATTTGTCATAGCACATACGTTACTCGGAGTGAAAATACGAACTACGGCTTGTTCGAAAGAGAAAAGAACGTGGTTTAAAACAAGTCCAAAACTGTGCTATAAGCTTCAGTAATTTAGAAATAATTAGACACAAAACATCGACTCCGTTTTTTTTTATACACCCTGTATATATATATATATATATATATATATACAAGGTGACTATTGGTTGCAGACTTGATTGCAAAACTTCAGATTGTTCAAGTACCATGGCAAGACTGAATCTAAGCCCATCCTGTATGATCTTAGATGAAATTGTTTGTTCCCCAAGTCTCTGATAATAAAATCCTTGTGTATGGAAGACAGCCAGACCAAACCAAGAATACTTTGTCTTTGATATCTCTATTTTTACAATCTGCACACAAGGAGTCTTTGCTGATAAAATGTTTGATAATATACCTTTTCCTCCAATTGAAAAAATTGCGCTTTAAAGATTTCAAAATCGACACAAAACCGAGTAAACGTCTTCGTTTAACGCCTTTGAGAGCACATTTTAAGCGTGGAATCTGCTCAAAACACGCGCATGCGCAGACGTTTTTCCGCGGTGTTCCATGACACCACTTAAAATAGTTATTTTCGCGCATGTGCAAGTGTCAATTTTGAAATATGTTTTCTGTTGCCATGTTTATCATTTGTCACCTGGGCACCCTTTCTCACCCTGGAAAGCGATCAAACTTATCTTTGTTCTCAGCGAATTCCGTGCGTACAGTTGTGAAATATAGCTCTCAAAAAAGAGGTAGCTTTTCCAGGTGGTTCTTCACGTACAATTGCTAAGAACCAAACTATAGGAGAAGAGGAGTTGTGTTCAACGAAAGGTAGCTATTTGCAATGTATGTTTATTGACGATGAGACTTACAATATTTTACAATAAATCAAAGTTCATATAGTCTAAACGGCAATAAATAGACTGCATCACAATTTGTTACTTAAATGCTCGTTCGCTGCATAATATTGAGGATGCTCGAAAAGACTGCTCCGAAGACTTCATATTTTCAGAAACACGATTTGGTCCATTTGATGATTATGATATGTGCAGCATTGATGGTTTTCAATTGTTTCGAAATGATGGCGATATGACGCACTATAGTAATGGTAGAAATTAGTACAGCAGTCTACAGCAATGTACCATTTGTGGAAGGATACCTTTACCGTCGTTATGGCATTAAATTTACCGTAATCAAAATACATGTAAGTACCAGAAAAGAGTTAAGAATAGTTGTTGTCTAAGGCTCTCCATGAATTGCTGCTGGTCGGCTCTAATTTGGTCTGCGTTACCCATTGCAAGATACCTCTGAACAAAACATAATCACTAGTGGTGATTTTAATATTGATTGGATGGCTCAATCTCTAAGAGAGCCACTACACAATGTCCTGGTAATTAAAAGACAACAACTATAGACAGTTATTTCCCGATTGTACTAATTAATGATAATCATGCTACCATAGTACCATTAACAACAATATGAGAACTCATTAGCTTCGTAGTTCGTGGGGTTTTCCATAGCATTGTTCGATTAATGTTATTTTAATGCATGCAAAAACTTTAAAGCAGTTTTTCTCAAATTGCCGAAAACCACCAATAGCCATTATTGCATGCGCAATATCTCAAGAAGTATGTAAGCTATTGACTTCAAACTTTCAGTGCGTGTTCTGTGTTAAATTCTCTTGGAGATGAACCAGAATCATAAAAATATTTGCAATAGCATGCAAGTTATGATAGTCAGTATCATCTCGATAATATCTAGTTTCAATATTTTGTCCGCAAAAAAATTTAAGTTTGCCTCAATCACCATAGTTCTGGTTCATCTCCAAGAGCATGTGATATACTATTAAAATAAAGTTATTTTAGATTTTTATCATTCATAGTTGTTGAGATATCATGTTTACAAATATATGAATTTTTCACCATCAGGGAGTAATTAACATGGTAACCATGGCAATGGTAAATTTGAAAAACTTATTTTTATGTTTGTGGTACCATGTCCTAACACCTGACCAAAGATGAACTGCATAGCATTAAAACAAACAATTTTTTTTACTATTGGACCCCCTTAAACAATTTCTGCTTATATATACTATGCAATATAGGCATAACAAGGAATACCTCATTCATAAGCAAATATGCAAACAGTAGTGATGAAACACATCTGCAAAAAATATTTATTTAGCAAATAAGCAAATGTCAGCCGACTTCACCATCAAACCCAATGTCATATAGGATTTGATTTAACTTGATTTTTGCTAGTCGTTTCTTTTTCAAAGGCAGCTGCTTATGCATTTTCACTTTCATCATCTTTCATAGTCTTTTGTAAGATACCATCAATTAAATTCTCCAAGTTGTTTTACTAGTAAAATATCTGCTACATCTTGACGAATCTTTTTACCATGTCTGCTTGAAGTAAAAAGTTCATCTTCCAATTTTCTCTTGACAGAACGTGAATCAGCTTGGATGACATTTGTTTCTACAGTTGATTGGGTGATATTTCTGTTAGCGTGTGCTTTCTGCTATTTTATTTGCATTCGTTGCATGCAAAAATGCTATCTGGTCACAGTCTCGCCATTTGGAAAGAGAAGAAGCTGTTGCATCAGAACGAGTCATCTTGGGGAATATTTTAGAAATATTTTCCCATGGAGCAATAATTCTACATCTAGTTTTCTGATAGAAATATTTGCCACCACCCAAAACTGTTTGCCTTTTTATATTTCATATGTATAATTTATAATTATAAGGGTTCAGAGAAGTACAACCTTATAATTGCACCACAACGCACAAATTATATCACGGTATTAAAATAATTTCGTACCATCAGTTTGAAGGCTACAGACAGTCGTTTCCAAGCGTTTGCTTTCGAATACCGCTCTTTGTACCATTGGTATCCAACAAACAACCGGTGTTCTCTTACTTCCTCTATGAACAGCTTTTGATCAAATTGTGGACGTCCGTTTGAGACATCACGGATATCGTCTTTGCAACACTCATGGGACAATCATTGTTGTCGATATTTCGGTCTTCCACGCTTGAAATTTCATCAGCAATACCCTCTTCGCAAGCATCCATTGAAGTCGTATTCGTTTCAAAACCGCTTTCAGCAGACGAAAAACGCCGTTAAAGGACCGATATTTTATGTGTAATAATTATGATCTTTTTGTGCACACCGCTCCTGTCATCACGCTGAGATGATGCAGGCATCAAACCACGTGATCAATTCAACCCTCAACCTAATTTCGCGAACCCTTTGAAGTTTGCCGACTAGCCTAACCTTCGATTAACTGTGGTCCCTTTGATAGGAAGCAAATAGTCAGGAGTTTGATTTTCGGTAGCTAAATCTTTTCAATCTTTATTGTAGCTATGTCTACCATTGGCAGAATACCACTCAGATCGATGGGACCTGAGCATTGCATGCAAAGTCGAATACGGGCACGAAAGGCTTGCTGCTACCCACGAACACGAGAACACAATAATGCATGAACAATGAGAAATCAATACACAAAACAAAAATACTTTGTACTAGCACTTTGTATGGGCATAGCCATACTCTTCTTCGCCACGAGCCGAGAATTTGAAATGTCTTTCAAGCATAAATCTTGTACAATGACAATACGCTTTGAACAATTGTAATTTGCTAACGTCCTGGGCCTGGTTGTATAAAAAAGATTTTTAAGTTTACTACGATTACTGGAAACGTCATCCAATCAGAACAACGTATTTTGTACTTAATCAATATTTAACTACAAAACAGTGATTAAAAAATGATTAAGAGTTTTATAGAGCCGGCCCCTGGTCATTACTTTATTAGCAATTTACAGCAAACCTTTTACGTAAGTATTCGACTTTTCTGCTTTTTTCACGAGGAGCAATCAATGCATGCAGCACATTGTACCACATTGTACCACCATGTAGAGTGCACCACAAAAGCAATGTCACAACGTACACAGTACACATATTCAACTTATACGTTTTAATCATAGACATTACTGCATTACTCCAGCATTATAGCGCATTTTACTTGCGCGTTTATACAAAATATAGGTAAATAAAAAAGTAGTGACCCCTTATGAGGTCTTTTAACTGAACCAAGTGGTAAGGGTCCCTTGGACAGTTCGTATAATTTGACTGATTATATCTACATTGAACGAGTCTACTGGCCTGAAGGTGACCATTGGGAGCACTTCGACCCAGTACCATAACAATTTTTAACACAATCACAATAGCAAATCGTACAGTTAGCTACGTCGTTTTAATTATAATGTGTTATGCACGTATGTGTTTAATTGATCTTGATAATTTTTTGTATAATAATAATTTTTTGAATATTAGTGCCTGTTTTTCAATAGTGTTCTTCCATAATACAGTTCTCTAAGAACAGTGTTCTCTTGTGGAGAATAGAATAGTGGATTCTAGATTTTCCTTGCGACAGTGTTCATCAGAAGAGTTTTTTGTAGTTTCTGGTGGAGGGTGGCTTAAAATTTGCAGCAGCTTCAGGACGTTACTTTGTATGCGCTTTGAGACAAGTGATCTCTTTCAAGAGTGTTTGGTCTATTTCCTGGCTTTAATTAATTGTGATTAGTCGCTATTTTGACGCAGTGGCAAGCATAAAATTTAATTGGCTGAAAATTCGCTAGTTATGAGCTTAGCACGTGCATTGTGTGCACTTACCTCAGGACGTTTGATACTTGAATATACGTGAATACGTGATAGATGTTGGCTTATGACCTTGTATCATATACGTAGACTTCAATTCAGTTATCAATAAAAGGGATTGGAATTACACGCAAAGTATTAGTTATTGAAAGCATTGCGCATTAATACCTTAAATTTAGTCCATGTATAAATTGGATCAAATGTGAACCTTTGAATTGAGATACAACAAAAATGACTTGCACCATCCGAAAGCTAAGAAAAAAACTACATATAATACTTTTAACTACATTTAATACTTTTTTATTTCTTAAATTTGTTTCGAGTTTAGCGCTCTAAAACTTTTCATTCGCTTCCTAATGGCGTGATTAATCGTTCTCTGAGGCGATTGAAATCAAAATTTCACTTTATGTAATGTCGGAAACAATGAGATGTGGTCATGAAATCAAAATGTAAGCAAAGGACCACATCCCTTTTTCCTACCCCTTTCTTATGTAACTTTTATCCCTCGTTTTCGATACATAGATCTTACTTATTTCACGTACAAAGGTAAAATGAGTTTAAACCCTGTACTATCCCACAAATAAATGGTTAGTACTAGCGTCAAATTACATGTTTATTGTTGAAATAGCTCTAATTATTTGTTGCATCGTTTGCCGTGTTGCTGGATCAGTCGATGTACAAACTCGAGCCAATTCTTTGAGATTAGCATTTGAAATTCCATTTATTTGACTGGCCCTCTCTTCAGGAATTGGTAGCTCACAAGTAGACATCTCACATAGTAGTACACCATAACTGTACACGTCAATCTGAAAAAAAAGTAATTATGATGTCAAGAGATCAACCTTGTTTACTTGTTTTCACGCACAGTGAAAACGATGTCGCGACAAAGCGACATACCTGCATGTTTGTGTTAGTTGAGTTGCTATGTTATAAAACAAACTATGTATAATTTGCTTTAAGCTGCATGCACAAGCTCTATTCGACGTCCTTTTCATGCTGCAAAAATAACGCCGATAACTAAGAATTGAACCTCAAAGAAGCTTTAAAAAACATTTAAGGATTTGATATCAGTCTAAACGCATTTCTGTTTTTGAATAAATTAAAAATATAAATCAAAATTCTTGCAAATACCCCACTTTATTCAAATGAGACACTGTTATTATTAAATTAATGCAGTGTTCTACAAATTCCGTTGTCTGAAAATATTTTAAAATAGAATTATTATAGAAAATCAAAGTCCATTCTATTCCCAACAAAAGTTCATGCAATTTCCATACTGTCTATTCCTTTTTCACTGAGCTATGTGTTTATTCAAAAATTATTCACATATCTCCTCTACATACCTTTGGACCATATTTCGCGCCAGTGGCTTCAGGTGCAGCGTAAAGGATCGCGCCCGGATTATTTGTGTTACACATTTCCATAAAGTTAGCAGCACCATAATCAGATATTTTCGCTCTTTTTACTGAATTATTTTCAAGCCACAACAAAAAGTTCGCACTGCTGATATCACGGTGAATTATAGGGTTTGGTTTTTGTGAATGAAGGTAGTTTAGACCACGTGCTACATCCAAAGAAATGGATTTAATTTCCTGGAGCTCCAACTCTGACCTCTCGCTTGCGCGTTGCTCCAGTAAGGTACGCAATGTTGTGTCCATCAACTCTGTTACGATTAAAAGACGGTTTTTGATATTTTTCGTGGCACAAATAAACTGTAGTAAATTAGGATGACGACATTGTGATGCGATATTAATTTCACGATTGAGAATTCTCGCGTAATATGGCGATAAAATAACTTCGTGGTATTCTTTCACTGCGACTTCTGTTCCATAAAACTCTCCCTTGGAAACAGTACCATACGCTCCTCTTCCCAGTTCTTCTCCTAAAATGAGTTCCGACCCGCTATCAGTAATCAACTTTTGTTCCAAATCGTTTTGTAGTCGTTGAATTTGGCTTCTCATCTCACTGTTATTTTGTTGTACCCTCTGCATTTCGTTTTGCATTTCTGTTTGTTCCTGTTGTGATTGCCGAATTTCGTTGGTTTTTTGTTGTAACTGATGATTTTTCTTATTTATGTCTCTTGCCATTTTGGTATTTTGTTGTTGTAATTTCTGAACTTCATTGGCAGAGTCGTTGATTTCTTGTTTCACTCGTACATTTTCACCTTTCAGGTTGTTATTTTCCTCACGTAACCCTTGCATTTCGTTTTGCATATTGATGCTTTCCTTTTGTAACTTGTGAATTTCGTTGGATTTTTCTTTTAACTGTCCAACTTTGATATGCATGTCGCTTTCCATGTTGGTATTTTGTTGTTGTAGCTGCTGAATCTCATCAGCGCAGTCGTTGATTTCTTGTTTCACTCGTACTATTTCACCATTCAGGTTGTTATTTTTCTCTCGTAACCCTTGCATGTCGCTTTGCATATTGATGCTTTTTTTTTGTAACTTGCGAATTTCGTTGGATTTTTCTTTTAACTGTCCAACTTTGATATGCATGTCGCTTTCCATGTTGGTATTTTGTTGTTGTAGCAGCTGAATTTCTTTTGCGCAGTCGCTGATTTCTCGTTTCACTCGAAGAATTTCACCTTTCAGGTTGTTATTTTCCTCTCGTACCACTTGCATTTCGCTTTGCAAATTCATGCTTATCTCTTGTAACTTGTGAATTTCGTTGGATTTTTCTTCTAACTGACCAACTTTGATATTCATGTCGCTTTCCATGTTGCTATTTTGTTCTTCCAGTTGCTGAATCTCTTTTGCGCAGTCGGTTATTTCTTGTTTTACTCGAAGAATTTCACTTTTCAGGTTGCTGTTATCCCGTTGTAGCTTAGATATTTCGGAGGATTTTTCTTCTAACTTCTGAACTTTATTATTTACGTCACTTTCCATCTTGATATTTGTCTGTTGTAACTGCTGAATTTCATTAGAGACGCGGTCGTCAATTTCTTTCTCTATTCGCTGAATTTCTCTTTTCAGGATTTCATTTTCCTGTTCCAAAGGCTGAATTTTGATAGCGAAGATTTGTCGTAGCTCGTTATTTTGTTTACCCATTAGATCCTTGAGTACGTATTTTAGTTCGTTAATTGTGTCTTCTGTTTTTTTCCTTTGGGATTCAATGGCGTTCATCTTCAACTTTTTACGTTCTCTGTCTATAGATTACTATTCCTAGTTGTTATTTGCAATTGATCTTCGGCTATAGAAAATTGAAGATGTAATTCTATATCAGTCTTTTTGGGTCTTATATACGTTAGAACACGTACACTTTATGCATTATCCGCGATAATTTAAAATTGAATTTTCGCTACACTATTCCTCGCCAACTCATTTAATATATCTCAATTCATAAGCCAAAACCTTGGATTGAAACTTACCATTACACTGATGTTGTTTACTTGCAATATTTGACGCTTTTTCATTCTTAAAACTCGTGTTTTGCGGCTTTGGCTTGGGCCGAGTTTGAACTTCACCTACAGTAAGACAACGATGAGTGACATTTTCTGATATATTTTAACGATAATTATGTGTGCATATTCCCTGCAAACTATTCAAGATATAAATTTGAAGAACAATGTATACTTCTAAACGATTTTTAAAATTTATTTTATTCATTTCCAGAGGAAGTATTCAAATTTTTTGATTTGGTTTATCTATGTCTCAATATTTAATGGACATTGAAGACCATAACAGAATATTTTCAATGACTTTCCTAAATTTTATACCCACTTCCTGGGCTGATAATTTTTTATAAGTTGTGTCACAGCACTTGCATCCCCACACGGTTACTACGTCACCTAGCTTTAAGCTACCCAATAGTTTTCTGACGATGCATGATCATGAGAAGCAAATTATGCAAACTTTGTTTTCAGCATCGCAGAAATGCACCGTTTCATTGGCGAAAGTAGTAAAATATTGTCAAGTTAATTCAGAAAAAGGTAACTGAAGGTGGGTACGTGTGCAAAAAGAACTTTATATTGGCTTAGGATAGATGCCATGCATAGTGTGTTAGCGTTGAAAAAGAACATTAATACGAAACAGCAATCAGAAATAACGAAAGAATCGGATAGTTTGCATGAAGAAACACAACAGGTAATCGAAAATTTGACAGATCTGATGTTGGTAGCGGAAAAGGTAACCGCCCCCATTTGCCCACAACAAGCACCCCAACCCTCCAACCTAGAACAGGCGCAGCAGGTGCTCCCTTATCCCCTATTGCCCCACAACAAGTACCCTACCTATATAGTCTGGGACAGGTATCACCGAGTGTCAGTATCACTACTGCACTCAACATTACCTGCTAGGCCGTAATCCCTGGCAGGAAAAGTCCATTAGAAAACGAGTTTTGATCGCTGCCCGCGTCAGCGAACTAATTTAAAATTCCGTTAAAAAAAAGGAAAAAATATATGAAATACAAGTCCGTTTGTTTACACCTTCACAAACCTGCGTGATAATAATTTATGATAATAATTATGATAATAATTTAAAGGACCTCCGGATATCGGCTGTTAGTACTTTAAGATTTGCAGGATTTTCTCGGCATGGCGAGCTCAGGAATAAGCGAACTCATCATATCAACATCTGTGATTAGTACATTCAAATACTTGTCCCGAAAAGCAAGATTGTAGGCAAGTTTGAATACATCCGCAAAACTGGTACCGAGTATTGTCCAGTCGCCATGCTATACTCAGATGTATTAAAGTCGCGCAGATAGATCTGAATGACACTTCGCCCCTATCCCGATGTTTAGCATTTTTGAAGAGAAGTGGAACATACATGTATTCAATGAGAAAAACAGAGCTCTCCTACTGCATATAATATATAATTATATATATATATATTTATTTATTTATTTTATGAGTATATAGAGATTTACGTGTAGTATTCGGCTGAAATAATATTCGTATTTCACTGCATACTATATTTTTCCCATGTGAAAAAAGTCGTATGAGCGTTTTGATTGGCTGACATATTCTTACCCAAAAAATTCAACACCTGTTCGCAGGCTAATGTAAACTTGGAGTCCAATTTTGTCAACTTATTACTGAGGAGAGAGATGCATGATATTTTATCTGCAAAAAATCTCGAAAGATCATGAAGAAATACATTTATGGTTTCATTAACATGACATAAACCTCATGGTTGTATTTTCTGTACGAAAACAAATCGTTACATGGTAAGAAATTTTGTTTTTATATTTCGCTTCTATTTTGTTGTCCGTCAGTATATCAAATATTTGGTATCTCTATACTCATCTTTACACTCATATAATAAACAATTTACTTCATGGTTAGTTCGTTTGTACGATTTTTATTATTTACTCGTTGTGAAGGATCGCTAAACTCACTCGTTCGCTGCGCTCACTCGCAGTGGCGGATCTAGCGTAAGTCAAAATAGATTACCAGAGCTCATTCTAGGATATCTTTACATTTTAATATACGTTCACAGCAACTTCATTGGTTAGATTTTATTATTTTGAAATTCATAACCTATGGCATTGTTTGAATTTAAAATTGAGCTGCTATAATTTATTTTGACTTACCCTGGATCCGCCACTGCTCACTCGTTCGTTTAACGATCTTTGACAACTCGTGAATAAAAATCGTACGCACTCACCAACCATGAAGTAATCTATATATATATATATATATATATATATATATATATATATATATATATATATATATATATATATATATATATATATATATATATATATATATATATATATATATATATATATATATATATATATATATATATATATATATATATATATATATATATATATATATATATATATATATATATATATATATACATATATATATATATATATATATATATATATATATATATATATATATAGTTATAGTATAGTATAGAAGGTTATATTACATTGTTACAAGGTACAATTTGTCTCCATCATATGCAAATTGTCAAACTAATGTTTTTAGATAGTTCTATAGTTATAAATATTATAGATAGTTATAAAGTGTGTTCTTTCACATGACACGCGTCATAACGTCACATCTGGTCAGAGACATGTCGAAAATTTGACCCGAAAAAATGACGTCTAAAACTTGTTAAAACCGGAAGTAATAATTCATTGACAGAAATGAAGCGTATGCATTTACTTTATTGTATTTTGAATGTGATGTGTTTATTGTCCATTACACGAAGATTTATAATGCGAAACAGGAGAGTAATAGAACAAATACAAAATATTTTATTTATGAGGTTCTGAAGTTAAGTTTTGTACTGGAAGTGAAATTTAATGAAGCTGAAGCGCTAAAATCGAGGAATTTTAAAGCGGTACGAGTGCGAAGGGAATACAGCAAGCAGTAAAGGGACATCACAAATTTAAGTGGTTACTCCCATATATACAATAGAACATAACATATAACGTAACATAATTTGGTTAAGAGTTTTGGCATTTTTGCAATAAGCAACTGCCATGCCAAAATTATTCTTACTCATAATAGGTAATTTGCAAGAAAACTTGACAAATGTTGACTCTTGTGTCCAGCCAGCACTTTCCATAATAATATCGATGGCGATATCCATGCTTTTAGCAGCTGACGTGGATGCAGAACGAGTGCTATGAGCAGTATACTTTGCCGTGTCAATACCAGCAAGGTTCAGCACGGTCTTTAACCATCTGCTGATGGTGTCTGCAGAAACCGCTTTATACGGCTTTTGGTAGCTAATCAGTAATTGAGTTTGGCTTAACCTCAACGGTCTAGTTTGTTCAATGTAGCATGTTACATGTTTGGCAATACACAGTGCTGTGTTTGGTTTGAACGCTAGGAATTCAATAGGTTTAAGATGATGACCAATCCTGGATGTTTTTAACAAAGTACTGATAGAAAAGGTGCACTTGTCCAAGGTAAGCTGCATACTGTTCATATACAGTGCATGCAATGTTTGACGTCGCTGTCTTGATAATAAGGCTAACAACATTACCACCTTATATGTTAATATCTTTAAACTTAGTTCTTTAGGCGGACCCAGGCTAGCTAAATAGTTAATCATAATGTTAACATCCCAAGTTTCAGTGTACCTTGGTAGTGATGGTTTTGTTTCAAATACACCTTTCATGAAACGACAAACTAAAGGATGGCTGCCAAATGTGCTGGTTTGAAACAAAGGTGCTACTGCTGATAAGTTAGTGCACTTCTGGCTGTATTCAAAGCGCTATATCCACATCCAGCAGCAAATAATTCAGCTAAAAAGTTTGTACGTCTTCGACAGTGGCTGAAATGTAATCAATTTGTCTGCTACTACAGTATTGTTCCCACTTGCGTATGTAAGGGGCGTATTGGTTTTGTGTGCTTCGTCTCCAAGAGGACATGATATGGGACAAAGCTTGGCTTGAAAGGCCTTTATTTTGAAAGGGTCGCCAGAGAGGTACATTAGGACACATTAGTAGAGTGAGTTTCCGATGCAGTGGTCAGTAAGATTAGGGTTTTGTTTGTTCGAGGTAAACTTATGGGATGTTGTACGATCATTAGCATTAGTGCAGGCCACCAAGACTGCGTTGGCCATTTTGGGACTTCTAATACCCCCCGTACTTTGTTCTTCCTGAACTTTCTGAAGAACTAGCGGAATTACACTAAACGGAGCAAATGCATAAAATAAATATGTTTGCCAAGAAACCGTGAAAGCGTTTATTATCTGAGCTTCCGGGTCAGGTTTGCAGGATATAAATGGTTTGATTTTATAATTTAATCGCGAAGCAAACAAATCAATTGTGGCTTCACACCAAGTTGGCAAATGCCCCGTTCAAATATGTTTCGGGTTCAGTGACCATTCCAGGTCTTTTCGAGATTTTCTTGATTCGGCATCCGCTATAGAGTTTTCTTTGCCGGCGATATGTGCTGTTGTCAGGAACACATTGTGCTGTAAGCACCAATCCCAAATTGCTCGGCTTAATGCATTGCGTTGCCGAGATTGGCTTGTACCCATTTTACCTATATCAGCCACAGCTGTCATGTTATCAATCAGGACACAAACATGTTTACCGAAGACATGACTATGAAATGCTTGTAAGGCAAGAAAAACTGCTGACATTTACAAATAATTAATGTGATTGTGAGCTTCCTGAGGGTTCCATTGTCCTCCAGTTTGACATGTACCCAACACTGCACCCCATCCATGTTTAGAA
Organism: Muricea muricata; assembly: GCA_963855995.1. Classification (NCBI taxonomy): domain Eukaryota; kingdom Metazoa; phylum Cnidaria; class Anthozoa; order Malacalcyonacea; family Plexauridae; genus Muricea; species Muricea muricata. The sequence continues at coordinate 113,995,840 of OY979716.1, forward strand.
GCGTCAGTAAATAACGTTATTTCAGGAAGGGTATTAGAAATAGGTTTGTTCAATAAATCAGCGGATTTAATCCACCAGCGTAGGTCAGAACATGCTTTATCTGATAAACGCATGGGTTTGTCAAAATTGCCTTTACAAGATTTGAGGGCTTCCGTTTTATCCATGTCAAGGTCGCGAAAATGCAGAGGCCAATATAAAGCAGCAGGGAAAAGGGATATTAAGAATCCTAGCACTGACGCTACTTCCCGAATTTTTGGTGAAGAGTTATTTAATAGCTCATTACAAGCACTCTTAAGTTTTTCAATCTTTTCTGCAGTAAGGTATACTTTCATCTCGGTAGAATCAATTAAAAACCCGAGAATGATCAATTTTTGTGTCGGTATTAATGACGATTTAGAGGGGTGAATAGTAAATCCCAGGGAGTCAAAGAGTTTAATTGTTGCTAAGACATTTTTAGCGCAGTCACTATAGTAATCCCCTTGCAAATATGAGTCGTCTATATGACTAACAGACAAATGACCAAGTTGTCTCAAATGTGAATAGCAGGCTTAAGCAATTTGGTAAACTTTCGTGGGCAAAAGGCCAAGCCATTTGGGAAACAAACAAACTTATAGGGTTGACCTTTCCAGAGGAATTTCAGGTATTTTTTATGCTCTTGCGCAATTGGCACAGAATAATAAGCATCTTTAAGGTCAACAGAAGCCATATAACAGTTAAGTTTAACGAAGCTTACTACAGTTGAAAAAGACTCCATGTTTTAAAATGTAAATACTCAATAAATTGATTTAAACCTTTAAGGTTGAGTATCAATCTGGAAGACCCATCCTTTTTAGGCGTAGTAAATATTGGGGGAATATATTCCCCTGGTTCATGCTCACACGGGACAATATAGCGCCCTTCTGAAGAAGGCTTTTTATTTCAGCTTCAAACGTTTGTATTTGGGTTGCGTCCCAATCATTACATTCTCGAGGGAAAAAATTTTGAAAAGGAGGTTTTGAAAACTCGAGTTTTTGACCCGATATCATATTTAGAATCTCAGTGTCTGAGGTTAGAGATGCCCGTAAAAATGTTTTAGTTTGCCTGCTTTAAAGCAGGTAACCTTCTAGTGTAAATAATTAATTAAGACTTTGTCTGGATAAATTTACCTCATTTATATCAGGAAATGATTTGGGTGGACCACCTGGCTCTATTTTAGTCAGGGAGGCAGAGGGAATTTTACTTACTTTCTCGAGGGACTAATTCTATTGTTGATAATATTGTAGTTTAGATGTCCCTTAATATGAATTCGAATGTTGTTTCGGCAAATTTTTCTTGAGTAATTTGTTAAACATGGTTTTCTGCTTGACTTCAAAACATTCGAAAAGGCGCCCTTTTGTTTCTAATTTTAGTACAAGAAACGAGCCCACGATATTTTCGGTCAGCGGGCCATGAGGTAACTTCATGTATGCACATTAATACGCAAAATATTCATGCTTTCGCATGGGTAGCCTAGCGTTAAAGCTCAAAACATTTGATATAATTTATAGTTATTCTGGTTCGTGAAACATATATAATTCATTTCTCTTTTTGTTGTTTTAAAAGTTCAAAATTTTTTGAATGACTCAAACAACTGTGAGGCGCAAATACCAGGCAAATGAGTCATTGTTACAAAGTCATGCCTATGCTCATACGTGACCGGTCTAAGGGTGCCCACCAGCTGCTGCAATTAAAACATGGTATGCTCAATATATTATCATCACCTAAAATGATGTATTATTTTTGATAACCCCCCCCCCCCTTGTTACAGATTTATTTTGGTTTTATTGGAAGCAAGAAATCAAGTAGTGGTGGAGGTCATCTGCTGTTTGTTTAATTTTAATGAACGTTCTCCAGTTTCTCTAAGTATTCTTGTTTTAAATTATTTCAGTACAAAGTATAAATGATTTTTCATTACCACCTTTTTCCCTTTGCATGAAAATTAGTGAACCATTTTTGAATCGGCCCTCCCCCTATAATTAAAGAAGATAATAACATGAAGAGTTCCTTCCTTGTCCGCCGTGGTCATATCCAAACAACATTATTCAATTAATATTACTTCCCTTATTTTAACCGTGGTGCAGTCGAAAGAAAAATTACCAAACGAACAGGTTCCCCGAGTGGTCTGGTGCGTAGCAATCGAACTGTAGGTAGTTATGGGCTGTCAATTAAGGGAAATAACACCACCGTAAATCAAGCAGCATGTACATTTTACCAGCATTCATTGCGGACATTGAGCAAACACACAACAGACAACACAAAGAAAATAACCTCCTCTCTTGTGCTTATCCTTCAACAGACGCTCAATGTGCTTTGTGAAATGACATAGGCGTACGAGATCTCTGTCAACTGGGGGGGGGGGGCTGTCATTTGTTGCCCGAATTCCTCCATGGCCAGTGTCTCAGCGTCCAAATTCCCCGAAATTTGGAAATTTCATCAGGCAGGAACTTGAAAGGTGAACTTTAGACATCGCCACATTAGGAAATGTAAGGAACTTTTCATTTAGGTTACGGTAGCAGAAGGGAGGAACTGATCATATGTCATATGAGCATAGGCATGGCTGCATGGCAATGGTCGTCTGGCTGTTTGCGCTTCACAGTTGTTTGAGTCATTCAAAAAAATTTTAATTTTTTAAAACAACAAAAAGAGAAATGAATTATATATATTTCACGAATCAGAATAACTATAAATTATATCAAATGTTTTGAGCATTAACGACTACCCATGCGAAAGCATGAATATTTTGCGTATTAATGTGCATACATGAACTGCATACATGAAGTTATTTCATGGCCCGCTGATCTAAAATATCGTGGGCTCGTTTCTTGTACTAAAATTAGAAACAAAATGGCGCCTTTTCGAATGTTTTGAAGTCAAGCAGAAAACCATGTTAACACATTACTCAAGAAAAATCTGCCGAAACAACATTCGAATTCGTATTTAGGGACATCTAAACTACAATATTATCAACAATAGAATTAGTCCCTCGAGAAAGTAAGTGTGCATACATTTTTGACCCTCTGCCTCCCGGACTATTTCCTCTGTTTGAATTGATACCTCGGGCTCTGTTTGTTTTTGCTCTGGTATGGGCGATACGTCCTTGGTTTACCCTTACGGCTGTCAGCATAGCGCCGAGGAGTCGCACCACTGCCAAATGCACTTGTCGTTTAGCCAATTTTATTCGACGCAGTTATGTTCGAAAGTTGCTCTTGTAGGTCATCCCCAAAAAGAAAATTTGTAATAGGTGTTCGTGTCGAACAAAGGGCCCCACATTCTCTCTTCAAATGGGGCTTTATCAGCTCACGGCGATGTAGAGAAAGGTCGATATGTAAATTCCCTAATAGCGTCAATGCGTCAGCGTTGCCAGATATGGGCTGACCAAAAGTTTTACTACGTTCAGTGTCTGAACTAGATTCTTTAGCACGCAATTCCAGAAGTGAATCTGTCATTTTGGTCAATGCACTACCAGCTTTTGTGAGTGTCTACTGAAAGTTTGCAATACGCAAATCAGCACTCTTCGTATCATGAGACAGGTTTGTCCAAATCTCGGGATTAAACTTCGGAACAAGAACACGACGGCCGTTTGTTGGTCTGTCATATTTTTCAAGTTTCAACTTAAGTTTGACGTCGTCGAGTTTTTCGGCCCATCGTTTCAGTGTTCACTATTTTGGCGAGTTTCTCGCTAAAATTAAGACATGTGTCGTCGCCTGAGTCAAAATCTTCAGCAATTTCGCTCAGTAAAGGATGGTCAGAGTCTGACAGCTTTTCCCTTTGCATGTCGCGCGCCTGCGTGCCATTAGTTGCGACAGTGTCTGTCTTTCCAACAAGTTTCTCTGAGTCAGAGACGTCATCTTCGGATGAAGCATTGTACGACAAGGACTCGTTTTTTCGTTGTCTTTTAGAAGGCCTCGCTTGACTTGCCTCAATGCGTGAGACACGTTTCGCAACATCTTTCAGAGTATTGCTGAGGAGGCTAAGCATAACCGCTGAGTCGTCATTGGTTGTAGCCAGTTGCTCGTCACCATCAAGGAGTGCCTGTTCTTGCTCGTTTGAAAGAATCCCCTCCCTCTTCATGACTTGTTTGTGACATTCTCTAACTTAAAACACCTCCGAAAGATTAATTAACTCAAAATTTCTTCTCCCACAGGCTTTGTTCGGTCTGATATCACCGAAGGATCTTCCACAACTGATCCATATGGTTCGCGCGCTTTCTTACGTGACTACGTGTAGGGACAGTAACCAATGATGAAGCAGAATCACTTATAGCTCAATAGGAATTTACTATTGGGTTGCGGGCATGAAACACATGTTGCCAATATGTAACAAGGGCGCTCCCAGAAATATTTCAAAGGCTCAGCCTAGCAATTCAACTACCAATACCTAATTTTTTATTATCTTTAGATGGGGTGCACCTGCACGGCTTTTTTCAGACCAGGGGAGAGAATTTGTAGCAAGCATTAATGATGAAGTCTGCAGAGAATTTGGTATCAAACGATCAGTGACCAGTGCATATCATCCTCAGACAAATGGCGTGGATGAAAGAACAAACTAAATATTGAAACAACGTTTATCCAAACTTGTAAATGAGCATCAGAATAACTGGTGTGACTTTCTGGATGAAGTTGCTTAATTACTCCATTAGAACGCAAAAGCAAGCTTCAACAAAATACACACCATTTTAATTGATGTTTGGTTGAAAGTTAACCCAAATTCAGCACAAATGGTATTTAAATATTATGCATTTACTGATACATGTTTCATAACTTGAATAACACGGGCTCTACATTCATTTTTGTTTTGCTTTGGCACCTTAAGTTAGGTGATTCTGCTGAAAGTTCTTTTGACAGCATCTACAGTATGATTATATCAAGTTCATTTAATTCATCTAATAACAATAAAACAAAACAAAAAGTGCAAAAAAGTGACCATACAGGACCTTTAAGAGCTAAACATTTTGCCTCTCATATCCTTAGGTACTAGTATAATACTTTTTTATAAATGATGTAACTTGTTTTGTATGATTAACTTGAATGGCCAAAAAATCCTCATAAAAAATTGTAATTGCTTATAGCCGGATTACTGTTGTGGAGGAAAGAACAGAAGACCTGCTAGACCAAGAAACTGGTGAAGGGACAGCAAAATCTGAAGCCACTCGCCAGCGAGTGATGTATGTACAATTTAGTTCGCATAACAGATAGTTTTTTGGGGGGACTTGCGGATGGAAAGATTAGGGAAGGAGGAAGGCATGCAGATGGAGAATAGGGCGGGTGTGAAAAACTGTCAGCCAATTACTATGGTATTTTGAGATGATTTATTATATATAAGGGATTTGACATCAGTAGATTTTTTAATGGCAATGAAAAATATTTGGAAAACTTGCAGACAGTTTTTCACACCCACCATTTGCTCACAGCCTGCATGCCTTTCTTCCACCAGCTTGTCCTCCCAGAAGAAACCATATCTGCATGCTAGTACAATTACAAGAGTTAGCCCTTTATTGCGCAATGGCAAAAATGTATTTAGTTGCAATTGTTGTACCTTTTGTGTAGGTTCTGAGCAATGCTGAACTTGCTTAAGAAAAACAGAAAAAAACAGTACAAAAAGAGAAAGCCGAAGGGGGTGAAAATGTTTCAAATCAAGGTTGGTGACACAACACCGTGGAAAAGCGTCTGCGCATGCATCAATTTTACTGAGATTGGCTTGATGAATCGGGTGTTTCGAGCTTGCTTATTTCGCAATATGGCGGTGAAAAGAAGTACCTCACACATGTGCCTTTGGAGTAAAATTATTAGCTAACCAACGAACGTATGAACTTAAAAACAAGAAATAATTGTAGTTTACATACCTAGAAAATAATATTATTTTAGACGCAGGCCAAAGTTGAGTAATGAAAGATTTATTGTTTACGAAAGCTACTCGACCGAATGAACAAGGAAATTTTCCATAGGGTAATTTTATCCACATTTTTGCCAATAACTTTTTTTGCGTAGAATGAAAAAATTTTGCGTTGACTGTATTTAAAGGTATTGACCTGCTATACAACTTAAGCATATGCAAATGCAAAACTCTTTCACAGTTTGCAAAACTCTTGTGTTTTAATCCGGTGTTCGAGAATTTTTCAAGAAGTACTCGCACGCCTCTCGGATTCAAACATCAATTTTTAAATTAAATTTTATGTTCTTAACCTTAGAAAACTACTTATTAATAGCCAAACTACTCGTCCTAATGTTATTTTGTTTGTTTCACTTATTTTCTGCAATGAAAAGGAATGATTTTCCTTCAGGAAATGGGATTTAAATTCCCCACAATATTTTCAAGTACTTGCGCTTGCGCAGACGTTTTTCCGCGGTGTTTGGTGACACAGTTTATAAACGACAGATGAAAAACGTGTCCAGAAAAGGGGGAAAGATGGAACCTGGTTGGATGGGTCCATATAGGTACCAAAATAAATCAACAATTAGCATGCAACACCCTACCCTTATAGTTGCATATTTCTTTTTATGATTTTCTCCTCTTTTTATGTTACCCATTGATTACTAACGTCCCCCTCTTCAAATTTTTCCAACCCCTTGCCCTTTAGCGACAACTGTTTCCGAGAGCAAAATTTGTCTGGTTAATACAAACAAACAATAATTAAATGTTAGAGTATATCATGCATTATCACTACAAGTCATTGCTTACCATCTCCAAAGTAAATATATATCTAAAGTAGCTCACTATAAGGCTGAATAATTTCATTCAGGAAATTAGTTACCTACTTTCAACCACTATTGGGGTCACAGAAATTGACAGCATGCAAAGGGCAACCCTTTTCACCTTTAAGGATGATGCAGCACCTCTCAAAAAAAAGTTAACCATACAATCAACTGAGATCATATAAGACAAGTGACCTTCATGACATACAAAAACTGAACAAAACGCACACTTTTTATCATCATCTGATGACTTTTCACCACCCAACAACACCACATCACCATTTAATGACGACAGTCCACCACTCATTCATGACAGTCCACCAAAATCTTACAGCAGCAATAATGAGACTGACAAGAACAAGGCAGATCACTGAAGACTAACAACAACAACAAGACTGATCACAATAGGACTAACAACAAGACTGATTACAACAGAACTAAATGACAACAAGACTGACAACAACAGCAAGCAGTTAAAAAGAGGTTGCAGACCCAATGGTCTGTGGAAATGCACAGCAAATGGAAATCCAGATGAGTTGGTATCAACCATATTGGAAGAAGACTGCTGACTTACTGATGAACACATTGACCATGCACAATGGTTATTGTCAAAACAATTCCCAGATGCAAAGGGGCTTCATTCAGTTTTAACCTTTGCAAGCAAACCCCCTAAAGTCCAGAAAGGCAACAAAGACTTTGTTCAACCACTGCATGTTGGAGGAAATCACTGGGTAACAGTCTCAAACATTGGGTGCCGGGAGAACAGAATCAAAGTCTTTGACTCTCTTCGTCAAAAACTTTCCAAGAAAGAGAACCAAAAATTTTGTTCGTCTTTAGCAGTGCTACTGAGCACTAACTCATCAAATATTGTCGTGGAGTGGCCATCAATGCAAAGACATAGAGGTGAATCCGATTGTGGCCTTTTTGCTGTGGCAATTGCAACCTGTCTTCTCAACGGAGAAGACGCAGGTTCGAAGAGCTACGACCAGAGTGTCATGAGAAGTCATTTGGCTCTTTGCCTCCACTGCCAAGAACTGGCTGTATTTCCAGCATCGTCATCAAAATGTGTGAGCAATGAGAAAAGGGAAGAGACTATTGAAGTATTCTGCCATTGTAGAATGCCATTCAAAGATGGTGTATTTATAATTGAATGCTCTGTTTGTTCAGAATGGTCTCACCACACTTGTGACAATGCTCCAAGAACGGTTACAGACAAAACTTTATTTCAATGTATGAATTGTAAATAGTCTGTTCATCAGTCTAATTGTAAATAAGAGTGTAAATAAAATTATATATATTAAAGTAAATTCACGGATCACAAAATAGCACCAATGAAATTTTGCTTCGTGCTTCTTGAAATTTGTGTAATACTTAAGACTCAGATTGGGGAGCATTCAGATCAGTCTCAATACTTGAGTCATCTCTTTTAAAAAATAAACTATAACAGGAAATACCGCAGACTGGGGAGCATTCACGCCAGTCTCGATAATTCCCAGAGTTATCTCTTTTAAAAAATATAATAGGAGATAACTCAGACTTGGGAGTGTTCATACCTGTCTCAATACTCACAAGTCTGAGTTATCTCTTTTTAAAAATAAATTATAACAGGAGATACCCCAAACTGGGGAGCATTCAGAACAGTCTCAATACTCCCCATCCTGTATGAGTTATCTCTTTTAAGAAATATAACAGGAGACAACTCAGACTGGGGAGCATTCAGACCAGTCTCGATACTCCCCAGTCTGTGTTATCTCAGTCTCTTTCAAAAATTATAATAGGAGATAACTCAGACTTGGGAGTGTTCATACCAGTCTCATTACTCCCAAGTCTGAGTTATCTCTTTTTAAAAATAAACTTCAACAAGAGATACCCTAGACTGGGGAGCATTCAGACCAGTCTCAATACTCCCCCAGCCTGCGTTATCTCTTTTAAAAAATATAACAGGAGACAACTCAGACTGGGGAGCATTCAGACCAGTCTTGATACTCCCCAGTCTGTTTTATCTCTTTTGAAAAATATACAAAAGTGATCACATTTACAAAGAAATAATACAATATTTAACGGCCTAACCATATCTAACAATAATGTGCCTTGATAAGAATACTTTTGAAGTCTTTTTTGTTAAATAAGCAAAGACAAAAAGCAAAAATATAAACGGGGATAACTCAGACTGGAGGAGCATTCAGACCAGCTAGCTACGTGCTCAGCGGTCCGCTGTCTACACGCATGCGCAGATAATCAAAGGGATAACTTGCTCAGACTGAGGGAATATGAGACCGTGACACCGGAATAAATTCCTGTAGAGCAATAAGTGATTTCGTAACAGCTAACAATGTAATATAACCTTCTTAATCTCAACGCAGTGACGTCAAACATGTATATATATATATATATATATATATATATATATATATATATATATATATATATATATATATATATATATATATATATATATATATATATATATATATATATATATATATATATATATATATATATATATATATATATATATATATATATATATATATATATATATATATATATATATATACATATATATACATATATATACATATATATACATATATATACATATATACAGGGTGTATAAAAAAAGTAGACAAATATGAAGTCACTCTCTGTTTCGCGAAGCGCCTCAATGTACGATGTTTTGTATTAAAATAGATTGTTTTGGTACTTGTAATCTACAATAAACCGGAAAAATGAGAAATTTAAAACAGCTAACAATGCTAACAATGTTAACAGCTAACAATGTCAACAGCTAACAATGTTAACAGCTAACAATGTAATATAACCTTCTTAATCTCAACGCAGTGACGTCAAACATGTATATATATATATATATATATATATATATATATATATATATATATATATATATATATATATATATATATATATATATATATATATATATATATATATATATATATATATATATATATATATATATACATATATATACATATATATACATATATATACATATATATACATATATACAGGGTGTATAAAAAAAGTAGACAAATATGAAGTCACTCTCTGTTTCGCGAAGCGCCTCAATGTACGATGTTTTGTATTAAAATAGATTGTTTTGGTACTTGTAATCTACAATAAACCGGAAAAATGAGAAATTTAAAACTTTGATACCCTGGGGTTCTGTTTTTTTCGGCAGTTTAAATATACCTTGCGCACAAATGCTTAAAAGTAATTTTGACTTAGTAGATGCAAAAATTTATCGGGTGTTGTATTGCTGTCCAAAATTTCAGAAAATTTGCTCGAGTCTAAGCCGTTCAAAACGTCGCGCGAACTTCCATATTTTTAGCAGAATTAGCTTTCCACATGTTTAATTTATGTATTTACTTAATTTGCATACAACTCGCTAGGGATATTTAATTAAAGTTGGAACATTTCATCAGAAAAACAATTCTTATTCAGAAAAACATACGTTCGCACGACGTTTTGAATGGCTTAAGCTCAATCCAATTTCTTGAAATTTTGAACAGCAATAAAACACCTAACATATTTTCTAACTACCAACTCAAAATTACTTTTAAGCCTTTAAATTTCGTGCGCAAGACATTTTTAATGTGTTTCAAAATACGCACACCCTTGGGTTTGAAACATTTAAATTTCAGAATATTTTCACTTATTCTACAACGTAAGTACCCAAGTAATGTATATTAATGTAAAACTTCATACTTCAAGCCGCTTCGTGAGGTTTAGAGCCGTTTCAAAATTGTCTACTTTTTTTTATACATATATATATACAGGGTATATAAAAAAAGGTAATCGAACTTTGCAGTGCTCTAGCGCGTCATTATACAATCTACAGAAATCATTCTTTCACAGGCTTTTAGCTTTCGATTGTCATCATTTTTGTGAAATTTGAAGAAAGATTGGGCAAATATGAATCAAATGAAAATAGCCGATCGAAATCGCATTTTTCTTCAAATTTTATAAAAACGATGGCAATTAAAAGCTAAAAGCTGGTCTTTCAAACTACCTAAGAATTATTTCTGTATGTTAAATATTGAACGCCATAGAGCACATCAAAGTTCTATTACCTTTTTTTATACACCCTGTATATACATAATTTCGAGGTCTCCTAAACGAAATCAAAGGCTTTTTGTCCTTAAATATTTTCTTAATATCATCTTAAGCCAGTAACATAGGCCACTAGGAGTCAACAATTCCCCGTACTCCTGAAAAGGCTGGATGAAAATCCAATCCAAATGGCACTTCATCCGAATTAACGTTATTTTTCCTATTTTGAACTAGTTAAGGTCGCTGCTGGTCGCTGAATTATATGAATTGTGTTTTCTGTATGTTATTTGCTAAGATTGTGTGCTTGTATACTTTATTGTCAATTGCTTGTACTTGTGATCATGTTTAAGCGAGCGATTCGTTGTTTTGTGACTTTTGCTGGGAATGGCCCTGATCAATATAATAGTAGAATTTTCTTGTGATAATAACGAATAAGAGAATGACACACGTACCTGATCTAGAAAGTCAATAACAAATCTTTTAAGTATGTATAATCAATCGATTGCTAAGCGGCTAAGCTCCAGTGCGCACATGTAAGCAACACTGGGAAATGCAATCTAATTTCTATACTAGTGTATACGTACCTTAGTTTGTAAAATTCTGAAGAGTGAATATCTTATGCTATTAGCTATAGTCTATCCAACAGGTATCCGAATGAAGTGCTATAAAATATCATAACCACCTGGTAGAGTGTTGCAAAATCATTATTGATTTGCTCCTTTTATTTAAACCTATTCGCAGGCATTACCACACTGTTAATTTTGAGGAGTCAATGCTACTCCAAAAAAGGAGTAAAAAAAAAGGTACCAGTTCAGTCGATTTTTGGGCTACTTTTTACTCCAACATTTCAACTCCATTTTTAGAGTACTTTCTACCTCACTAATAGAGTAAAATTTATCCCTACATGAGTAAAAACCACTCTAGTTTAAAACTTTACTCTCATTTTGGAGTAAAAACTAACCCAAAAGCAGAGTAACTTTTATTCCCATTGGAGTTAAAAATACTCTAGTTTAAAACTTTATTCTTATTTGGGAGTAAAATATATACCAAAAGTGGAGCAAATTTTATTCATATCAGGGGTAAAAATTACCCTGGTTTGGAACTCTACTCTCATTTGAGAGTGTAAAATATACAAAAACTGAAGTAAATTTTATTCCTTATGGGGGTAAAAACCACTCCAATTTGAAATTTTACTCTCATTTGGAAGTCCAAAATATACCAGTTCTGGAGTAAATTTTATTCCTTTTCAAGGGTAAGAACTACTCTAACTTGGAATTTTACTCAGATACTGGGATAAAACAATATACAAAAACTGGAGTTTGCCTCTCAAGTTGGAGGCACAAACACTAAAACTGCAGCACATAGAGGAAGAAAATTTTAATGAATATAACACTTTGGTAGTCATAGGTACAAGGTCTAATAATAAATAATTATAATTCTTTAAAACTCACATCATTAATAACTAAATACTATACTAAACAAGTTAATTAGTAATAAAATCACTTAGCTAGAGTTAATGTCATTCCAGTTCCTGTAAGAATTTATTGATAGCCACTCTCTTCTTGGCTTCCTTGGTCCTTTGCATCATAGCTGCTTCAAGGAACAAGTTTTTGCTGAAGGCTGGGTATTCGATGTTGAACACATAAAAGCAGCTTACAAGGAGGCCCAATGCATTTGCCGTTGTCGTGGAAGCATTTATAGTTTCATTAAAATTTTCCCCTCTCCAGGTAATGGCTTTACGGTGTCACAGATGCTTTAATCTCATCATCGATACATTCATTATCCTGTTTGAATTAAAGGAAATTTTATAATGAACGATGTTGGAGAACAGATCTTTTTGGGGGCGAGAAAAGAGAGTAATTAACTAAAATTAATATTGTTACAACAGATATATTTGGCCATTGTAATGTTGGTTTAAACAGAATGGCATCTGCAGTCATTTTAAATTTGCCAATGAAATCCTGTCTTCATAGCTGATTCAGAGGTCAGACGAGCTAATAATTTTTTAAAAAAAACTTACCTGACAAACTTTCAACAGTTCAGTCGAGGCTGCTTGCTCCTTCATTAAAATTGGTAGAATTATAACTGCTGTTTTCTCCCTAACATCTGTAAAAAGTAAAATAATTTATTGTAATGTATGCAGTTTTGCCATCCTGAAATAAAACATTTAGTTTCCTTTTTCCTTGCATGGTGAAGCAAAAAGAGAACTTCTATCCAAAGGTCCAGAGTACATGGGCAGAGTTGCACCCTGGGACTAAAGGATCAACCTGCAATATATATAAATATTTTTAAAAATAAATTTGACACACCATTAAGTCATTTGATAATTTATTTTTAAGCAAGCTGCTTCATAGACTCCTTCATATCTTTCCTGGACATGTGACCCAAATTCAAGTAGGCTGGTCACTGGTATATACAAAATGTGGTCAGTGGTCATTAATGTATAATAATTGATTAATTAAACTGTACTAACAGTATGTAAATTTGAATCTTGTCTGGTAAACAGTGATTTTCTTTACTCTGGTTTCTGAAGACTTTAATGTGTCTTAATTATCTCTGGCAATCATACTCATCACAGGGAGAGCCTGGTGCCTAAATGACTAAACTATTAACAATTTGCTAACACATGATATAATCAAGGTATAATAAAATGAAAATATTCTGAGAAGTTCCTCAGAAGCATTTTCTAGGGGGTTATGAATGTCAATTTCATTTGATCTGTTCTGAGGGTAAGATGAATAAACCTCGGGAGTATTTTGTGTCGGCACTGTGGTCTTTTTTTCTGAAGGATTAGAAATTTTAAAAGCTGATCCACAGGAAGAGGTTGTGTAGGATATTAAATGTTAAGGCCCTCTGGCAAAGTCTACTGGCACTAGTTCCTACCTAATAGCTAACAAAATTTTTCATCAATGCACAGTGTTACTCATGCTACAATAAAAACTACCATTTATGTATCTAAATAAATATTAGTAACTTAAGTAAGTCAAGAAGCAAGCTTGATTTTAAAATACAACTGATACAGAATGTCTGATTGTCATTCAGTATCTTACTGCATATAATTTGTTACATATGGCTATCTACATGTGATCTACAGAATGTTTCAAAGTAAGCCTTTGTGTGAAGGTAATGTGTGAATATTAACGTTTTAATTGCAGTATCGTAGCGCGAAATTCAAATTTCATTTGGCTATCTACGGTCTACGGAATACAGTTTTTTTAAATATCGTCCGTAATAATTCAAAATAAGCATTTGTATGAAAGAAATGTATGAATATCAACTTTTTATTTGCAGTATTGTAGCGCTAAATTCAAATTTATATAAACTGAAACACGTTACACGTGCAGTGACGACGAAACACAGAGCGCAAAGTATCACCCCTTCAAAATAGCTTTATCCATACAAAAAAGTATAACAACATGCTCACCTGAGTATTACGCTGTCTTTCCTGGTGTAAAAGAAGTCATTCCATTTGTCTTTCTGGTTGAAATCACATTGTTAAAATTATAACTGGACATCATCGTGTTTGAAAGAATGAAAAAATATCAAATATGGCTTCCACATGAGATAACGCTTCCCGGTAAGCCTTGCGCGCGGAGTACTGCCACTGATCTTTATATGTGACGGTACAAATGTTGTAAGATAGTGTAGAAATTCTACATTAGAATAAATAAAAGAACAGTAGAATAACTGTTGAAAATATACACTCATAAAATGCAGAATGAATACATCATTTCACGTGTATTTTAGAATTTATTGTGATTATTTTTAAAAGTTAACTCAAGGCAGGGTTTCAAAATTCAAGCCATGTGATACCCAAGTATTTGGCTGCATTTGTGTGCTGAGAATAAATTGAAAAATGTCATGAAATTAAGGGGGGGGGGGGGGGGGGGGAGACAGCTTGTAAAAATTGAGGATATAAAGCATTGGATTATACGATGACACAGCTAGTGTTTCAATCCCTGCATGAAGATGGTAAATTGTTCCTGTTGAAGTTAGACTTGGGCGGCAAAAAAAATGAAAGAAAATATCTTTTACGAAAGAAAATAGACTTGTAAAGATACATTAATAACTCCGATAAGCTTATCCCTTTCCAAGAGCACACCCTATATTTTTAAGAGTTAAATTGACTCCCAGAAATGCATTACTTACTCTGGTACGTTTACTTCTTTTTTAGAGTAAAAATATAGGAGTAAAAAAAAATAATTACTCCAATATTTTCATCCCTTTTCGAGAGTACATGTTACTCCTTTATGAGAGTAAAATTGACCCCCAGAGTAATAAAATGCGGGTTGAAATTACTCCTGGAGTAAAAATAAACGAGTTAAAAGTACTCCAATATTTGTACTCCTCCACTGGAGTATATTTTATCCCTATGGCAGAGTAATTTTTACTCTTAGTAGAGTAAAATATTTAATATGAACTGATGTGGAGTAGTTTTAACTCTGGTTTTAGAGTGAAATATACTCTATTTTTTTAACTCCCCAAAAGAGAGTTGTTTTAACTCTTATGGTGGAGTTAAAATTACTCCCTAGAATTAACAGTGCACCCTACTAAATACTGGCACATAAACTAATCATGTTTCCACTTGTCAGCTACCTATACGTAGCTGCGTACATCACGCATACTAGTGTTAAGTGTTTAAGATAACATGCATGATGTATGCCGATCAGTGTTTCTGCACAAGCAAATACGGTTTTTGATGAGGTAATGTACAATATCAGGGAGACATTTCCTGACGGGAACAAGCGCTTTTTCACCTCGCATTTTCTTACCATTGTAGAACAGACAGCTGTAACAGTATAAAGAGAACGAATAAATAAGCATCGCCCGTTACAGAACAAGTGAATGAATAAGGAAATTGTAAACAGAATGACCAGCCTTAAACGCCTGTAGTACTCTATGGTTATAAATATCAGTGGCAATGAGACTACGCACAAGGCTGCTGAGTCAGTGCGCAACGAAATTCCATCGCGCGTGTTAACTGAACCGCTGAACGCCAAGAACCGATGAGTAACTTCAAAGAGCGGTCCCAGGGTCGAAATCATCCTAGCAAAATTTCGATCGCATGAAAGTTCGTCACTTGGTACACTTCGAGTGGCCGTGTCCTTCCATGACTTGTGCTTAAATATTTGCGGGAAATTGTCCTGGCATAAAAGAAGAAGAGACGTAGACATTGACTTCTATACCATAGAAAAGTGAAGCCAATTTTAATCGTAGCTAATTATAAATTACTTACGGTTACCACCTTGCAGCGAAAACAATATGGATGCATATCTATATCTACTGTACATATTGTACTACGCGAGGCGTTCGGCACCACAAAAATTGACAATATAGAATCCATTCGATTCTTGTCCGTAATGATACACATTGGCATTACGCAAGGGATGGTGGTTGGACATGCGATTCATTGTAATCAGTAGAAAATTGTATTAGGAAATGATGACTTTGACTTCCCTTCCTTAAGAAGGCATTGGACCCACAAATCAAGCTGGGATGCTTTTTGCAGACATATGTGTCAAATTGTGCCAGACAGAGTGCAAAAAAGATATACACTTCTATGTCTTCTACTGTCTGATTGCATGCAGGGTGGTTAACTTTACAAACTGTGTGTCAATATACCTGAATGAGAGAGCTAATTTGGCAGAGATATGAAATTTTAACACCGTCCTGAAAGAGGTAAACTGGGAGCTAGGATTTGCATATTTTCTTGGAAAATAGGATTCCATGCACTGGTATTCCACAAAACAACTGAGAAAATTTTGTGTGCACTTGGACAACGGGATTAGTAGCCCTTCAGGACCTTGTTTTAAAAATTCAAAGATATAAAATATACAAGAAGGCAATTTCAACTCTGCATCCGACTGATCCAAGTTATACATAAAATAAATCTCTACATTCAATGTAAGACTGTAGATTATATTCAGGCTTTAAGCTTACAAATTTGATATAGAAAAACATTGAACATAAAAATTTAAAAAATAAACTTAAAAGAAAGAAACTCTAATTTTCAAATACCTGTTAATAACACAAAACTTCAAATGATTCAGGACGGTGTTCCTCATCACCTCAAAAATCTTCTAATTGTCGACATTTTCACGACCTTATTAATTTTGTGTTCCTGTCCAAGGCCAAGTATATAATGAATAACTTGTACATCTTTGAATGAATCGTAAAAGTCCCCAAAAAATCATCAAAATCATTCTCATTGACAA
Organism: Muricea muricata; assembly: GCA_963855995.1. Classification (NCBI taxonomy): domain Eukaryota; kingdom Metazoa; phylum Cnidaria; class Anthozoa; order Malacalcyonacea; family Plexauridae; genus Muricea; species Muricea muricata. Next base: position 114,012,839 of record OY979716.1, read on the forward strand.
AAATGAAAATTTACTGCAGAAAAAATCAACTTGACATCCAAGGGGGGGGGGGGGGGGGAGGGTGAAAACCGGCGCGGGCTCAAAACTGAGCCTGGCTAGCGGTTACTATCAGCCATTTTTTTAGCTTCAGCTGTTTGACGGACGAGAGATTGGCGTGCTTTTTGCAGATATAGTAAAGCTCAATAATAACGACGAACAGTTAAATCACAGCTGTATCAATTTTAAATGCGTGGTCGATTTCGTTTGTTTTTTTCCACAGCTTGAACTTAACGAGAAACTATTCCAGTTGCATCATGCTAACATTTCAAAGAAACCGTTATAATCGAGCTTATACCCTGTTTAGTCCCTCAAATACCTAAACTATACAGACTGCCCAAGATTGACAAGAAAAATAACCCACTAAGACCAATCGTCTCCGACTCTAAACCTTTCGTGGAAAGCGTAATCGAGCAAGTCATGGCCAGTAAAACAATCACAGAGGGATCAGACACGGACGATGACAATAAAGTGATTGCTGCTATTCCATACGTAAAAGGCTCGTCAGAAAGAATTGCATTCCTAGACGCCACAACATTACTGTCGCCCATAAACCTTCCACTCTACGGGCATGGAAATTTTCTTATCGTCAATTTCAGTTAACTTTGCCCTGCAATAATCCTATTCCTAACTTTGTTGAAAAGTTCGAAAGTTCGTTGCGAAGTTCAAAAGTATACATTTCAAAATTATCATGCTTGTTTGTAAACCAAGCTTTTGATTGGTCTCTGGACTCTAAGAAGCCAATCAAATGCTTAGTTTACAAACCGGCTGCGGATTCTAAAAATAATAAGCTTTTGAACTTCTCAACGAAGTTCGGAAAATGAACTGAAAAGTTAGCTGAAATCGACGATAACAAAACCAGCAAATTTGCTTCGAATACTCAGAAAACGTGTTGATGATAAAAATTATAATGATGATAATTAAGTAATATCTAAAGTGAGAAGAATGTGCAGATTAATTAAAAGTGGTCCATAACATGTGTAAGAGATCACATGTAAGCGATCCATTAGATGTGAAAGAGTAAACCGAAATTGCTTTAAATGGGAAAACGGATGAAGGTTGCTAAATTACAAAATGGTGCTAATAATGTTATAAAGCTAGTGCATCTCAATCAACCTAAAAAAACCATAAGGAATAATTTGGGTGCCATTTGACGATGATGATGTCGCTAAAAATTCGAGACAAGATAATAAACTACTTTATGTTCCAGGCATTCAAGCGACATGGACAACAAAAAAGCAATTAATTATGACTTCACAATTTGCTGTTGGAAGAAACAAGCGCATTCAAGTCGTGACAAAATGGGTTTCCATTTCGACCAGCCGCTGCGAAAACATTACACAGGTCTCAAGGTGATACTCATAAAAAAAAGCATTTTCTCATTCGTTATGTATGTCGCACTTGGCAGAGTTACTTCAATTTTTATGGATTATGATTATGTTACTGACTTGCCCGAAAATTAAATTGCCATTTATTCAAAGGCAAAAGTTGAAATGGGAAAAATGAGAACTCTGCTTTACTTCACTCTACAACATGGATCAAACCAGGCTGAAAATTTGTCACTTAAAGTCTGCTCCGCTAAATAAACATATTAAGGTGGCGCGATATAGTAATGCTCACAAATAACGACGGCATGTGTTCAATTTAATGTTATTTACGCAAATCCTCATATATGTCACATTAAAACAAATAGATACGTGAAACATCGAATATTGCATGTCATGCGCGATGCCGATTTTCTAATTGCTGATGTCACTGAAATTCAATTTTTAAAAATGAATGTGCTTTAACTGATGCAGTATTGTACCACGAAGACAGCATTTTTTAAAATTTTGCACGATGTTAGTTTATGGTGTTTGTAGAATAATACGAAGAAGAAATTAGGAATCACAATGCTTCGTTTTGGCTTAGGCAGTAAAACACATGGTTTTTAAGTAAATTTCATACACGTGTGTTGCCATAGCAACAAAGCATTAGTCATCAAAATTAAAACCTGCGATAATTTGACAGAAAATGTGTTATACATAAACAATTTAATATGGACTTATTTAAATTTAACAGCGAATATTCACCCCACCTCCCTTCCTAATTAGAGCGCGGCTTCAATTTAAACAGAGCAGGTTCTTGGGATACTTCATTTTGTCATTTAAGATGTTATAGGTTTCCGGAATCAACCACATATCTGACCGCCCTAACAGCCGTCAATTCGAAGCATACAGGAAGCTTCTATTACACCGTCGAGAATTAGTAATTTGAATGCTAATGTAGAGTGATTGTCCCATATTATACAGAACATATAGGAGTTAAGTCACACATGAATGTTGACTGTTGAAGCTATGTAGAGATATCATGGTGATAAGATGTTTGTCGTGATCGTAATTAAAATTCTTTAATATTTTAATGCAGCCTTTCTGCAAGTTATTGAAAAAACTTGCTTGCGAATAACAAGTCTTGTCAAAGCTAGGCCTGTGCTTACATATAAGGGCGGACAGACCTAACAGTCGTCAGCGTAAAATAATTGAAATCTATTCTCGAACATTGGTTGGAAAATGTTAAAAATACGTAAGAAAAACTATTCTTGACATTTAAAATAAAGCGGCACTAAAATTAAATTTTCGCTGCAGTGACTTTATTTATTTTTTTAAATAGTTTTATCATCGAACTTTCTCTAAGCCAAATTCTCATGGAGTTAATAATGACCACAAAGGCTTACAAAATAACAACTTTATTTTTTACAACGTTTCGGAGCATTACTCCATCCTCAGGTAATAGATTGCCGTTAAAACCGTTAAAGATCTGCTTGCGCAATTTCTTTGCGCACGCATGCAAAAATGACGTGTCCGAGAAATTTAAATTAACTAAAAGAATTAGAATAAAGTTTCTAGACTACTAAGGTGAAATTAATTAATTAAAAAGTCAACAATATTAACTTGTCCATTCAAGCCTGGTTTGAGTTTTTGAATAAGGACAGCTTCCGTGACTTTTCGTTCTAAAGAACCACTTTTAGTCTTTTTCAGTATTTTGACCTTAAGTTTTGGTTTTTGGCCCTCGTGACATGCTTTACGCTTAGAGAAGGCCATGTTCTTATAAGACTTAGCGGTGGGATTCGTTGCAGATCTGTAGTGCTCTTGGAACCGCTTGGATAATGGTCGACTTGTCTCCCCAATATAGAAACCGTCGATGTCTTGGAACCTGCGAGCAATGGCTTGTAGGTGTTGACGGCGAATTCCGACAGACGTTGCATTTAGCTGTGTCCTTGCAGGCTTTGTCATATGGTCTTGATTCGACGAGGAGATTTTTTAGGGAATTTTGGGGACGTTGGATTAGATGAATGCCCAGGTTGCATCGTTTTACCGCTTTCTTTATGTCGTTGGTGAATGCACTTGAGATATAGGGAATGGTAAGAGTGGGTCGAGGCTCACTTTGATGTTTAGTGGTGTTCTTTGGTTTCGACCTGACGTGGTTGAGGTACTCTGGGTTATAACCGTTCCTTTGGGCTCTTGTCTTAAATGATTCAGCGGCTTCTTGAAGTAAGACGCTGCTGGAGCATATGGAGGTGTAAGTGCTAATGGTGTTGTTGATGACAGCGTGTTTGATGGGTTCAGGGTGGTGGGATTTCGCATTTAACATCAAACCTTTGTTAGCTGGTTTCGTATACCAACCAGTTTCTACGCGTCCAGAATCGCTCACTTTAACCTTGGTATTTAGGAAAGGTAGGAAACCGTCTTTACCAGGTAGTTCGATCTCGTAGCGAATGGATGGCCCTTCAGAGTTCAGGTGATTTTGAATCTTGTGAGCTAGGTAGGTAGGTAGGTAGAATTTTATTTCAACAGGGTAACCCCTTCAGTGTAACAACACTGGTATCAATGGGGGCCCTGACACTTCCTCGGAGTTGCTGGCGGGGGTGATGCAATCATCAATGTAGCGGTAGAAGAGTGAGAGGTCAGCGTAAATGGCTTGGCTCTCAATTCTGTCGAGCTAGAGAATGGCGAGGATTGGTGCTAAGCGGTTGCCCATGGCAATCTATTACCTGAAGATGGAGTAATGCTCCGAAACGTTGTAAACAATAAAGTTGTTATTTTGTAAGCCTTTGTGGTCATTATCTATGTCGACAAATTGTCACGAATAGTCGATACAGCATTTGATTGGCTTTTAAAATTCAAGAACAATCTAACAACCAATCAAATCAAGATCAGACCGTATTCGTCATTTTTTGACAAACAGCAAGCAAAAGCAAGAAAGATATTAAATGAAAAGACAACAAAAGATGTCAAGTCTTTGAAAGGTTGAATAGAGATTGAAGCGAAGAGGTACAGTTAAAGTATAGTTCTTCTCTTGGTGTATATGTAGATGGGAGTTTAGACCAAAATTAAAAGACATTTTAATCGTGTTTCTTACCATTTTCATAGGCGAAAAGACATTTCGTGTTTCGGATATTTATAAAGACATTCAACAGTATCCCAGCAAGAACGACGAAGAAAAGTCAAACTTGCATGTGGCACGACTGCACCATACATAAGGTAATTGTACAAGTAACGTGTACAAGTTAGAATAGCTCTAATAGTGTTGAGAGCATTTGCGAAAAGCAGGTCGTTTCAGTACCTTGTTGTTTTTTGAGCAGTTTTGATAATGCATGCATCTGTAAAATAAATTTCTGCGTCAATATATATAATATGCTTGACTAAAATATAAAATACTTAGCTAGAAAAGATTCAAACTTTACAGTACTACCCACTAAGATTAATAATTCTATTTGAAATTTCTTAAGGAATTAAAAGTGATGCATATGATCTTGGACTTGACCATCCTACGCAAGTGAAATATTGACATTATAGCATAGGCAGCCCAATTCAGTGTGTAGTTTTATATAGAGATCAGTGCGCACACACTTCATACATTATTATATAAATATCCTAAGGCTGGCAACTCTTTTACAGTAATAAACTGACACATGTTAGACTTTTGGTTCAAACAAAAAATTAACACGATTTACCGCAAAAAACTAGATACAAATGATCTTGGATATTTCTTCTACATTTCTAGATATTTTTTAGACAAAAACTGATTCGAAAATACGTAAATTTGTTCAATAAAAAGTGTTTTTGATCAAAATTTTTCGTGTAGATAGGCGGGATGCAAAGTGCCCTACAAACGTCACCTTCGGAAATGACTTCGGCTAAGCAAATCTAAGTTCCTATTGGCTGCTATTGAATTCGTCTTTTCTTTGGCGTTTCTGGGTGCTCATCAGCCAACAGCTGTTTAGCCGAAGTCATTTCCGAAGATGACGTTTGTAGGGCACTTGTAGGGCACAAAAAAGTGTGTTAATTTTTTTGTTTGAACCGAAAGTCTAACATGTGTCAGTTTATTACTGTAAAAGAGTTGCCAGCCTTAGGATATGTATATAATAATGTATGAAGTGTGTGCGCACTGATCTCTATATAAAACTACACACTGAATTGGGCTGCCTATGATTATAGGGAGGAACATACTAAAAAATAGGTACGCTACGCGTACATGTATCTGCGAAGAAAAGGGCGTGCAGGTAGCTGCGCACAGCATAAATATGTAGTAGAATGATTGCAATAAATATTGAAATAAATAGTCCAATGTGTTTGAAATGATTACTGTATAATATAAACTTTTTAATAAAAACATATGAAATGATTAACATAAAATTTTGATAACAGTATCATTTCAGAGGTAAATACTTGAAATATTTTAGCATTTATCACAATTGTTGGAACCAAATTTGAATGGATATTAATGGATATTAATTGTTATTTTTAAAAATCGATATAAAAATGCATGTCGAATATACAATGCATAAATCAAATAACTTTAGTTTTACAAATATGGTTTACTACAGGTTGAATAAAAAAGTAGACACTGGAATGCTTTTTAATTCGGTCGAATTAATATATGCGTAGAAATGCATGATTGTATACATTTGGGACAAGTTAGATTAACTTCAGCAAACAAAACAGGCTGTACAAAAATGTGAATTTGTAATTCATTACATTGTTAAAGATAGTCAAGGTGTATTCAAAATTAGAATGAATTAAATCTGTTAAGTGACCTTCGAATCGAGTCATTCTGAACTGTCAAATTAATGCAACAGATTGCAGTTAATCAAATTTGCAGCTACTTCAAAGGGTCTACTTTTTTTATACACCCTGTGCAACCAAAATTTTATGATTTACTGGTGATCAATTTTACATCAATCACTCATGCAAAATTATATAGCTTTGTCTCATATGAATATTTTTTGTTTCAATTGAAATGCTGATGATTCAGATTTAACAAATAAGGCGACTTAAGCTGAGAATACTACCCAAGGAAAAATGTCGTCCTATTATTCAGATTTCAGATCTAAGCATTAATAGACTTTGAGCATGAGTGATACTAAGTGCTGGTACACGGTTTCTATTCATGATATATACATTTAAAAATAAATCCGAGAAAAAATACTCAAATTTGACTATTCAAAAGAACATGAAGTTCAAGAAATTGTACACAAACATAAAGTGTGTACCAAAACAGTGCAATCAAAGACAAATACTAGATAATGCAAGTAAACACTGCAAGCACTAGGGAAACATAATGCACATTATCAAAACAACAAGCCCATCCATCAAAACATACAGTATACTCAAAACTGTTTTAAACAAGTTAACTGGACTCCTAAAAATTACATACATGTAGTCCATGTTGTTATTGTACCTCTATTATCATTGTATCAATGTCACTGCTTCTGTCAAATCGGTTTGTTGACTGTTGTAATTTACAGATGGTAATACAACCGATGCAATATTTCCCCAGTTGTCGAACCATCATCTTGCTTAGACATATTTACAATAGAAATAGAATATCTAGTCACGCTACGAAAAGTCTTCAGTTCAATAAACCTAAGTCCTTGTCCAGTTAGGCTTAACTCTTCACTCTTTAACAGTCTTGGCACACGCCATTTTGAAATTTGGAAAATCACTCCAGTTAAGGTGGCTCCCTACACTTTTTAATAAAATAAAAAAATACATAGTTTAAATAACAAATTTGAACAATAATTATTGTTTGTAGCAATTGAGTAAGCTGATTTGAATTCAGGAACATATCAAGAGTCTTTCTGTGATGGTTATAAATTTGTAAGTTGCGTTTCCATGGCAACAGTAGCGTTTCAAAATGGCGGCTAAATCAGTTTTAAACTGAAATAACTTGTAAAAAAGCACGGTGACCCCCATTTTTTATTTTCTTAAAAATTTTCTATTGACATAAGAAATATTTTTAGCGTTTTAGAAAAAATTCTGTTGATTGAAAATTTTTTTATTCTAAGAATTCATGTTTTTCCAATTCAAAAAAAATTCAATCAACAGAAATTTTTCTAAATCGGTAAAAATATTTTGTATATCAGTAGAAAACTTTTAAGAGTATAAAAAATGGGGGTCACCGTGCTTTTTTACAAGTTATTTCAGTTTAAAGATGATTTAGCCGCCATATTGGAACGCTATTGTTGCCATGGGAACGTAACTTAAACATTCATACTTACCGCAATTAGACTCTTGACATGTTCCTCGACTCAAGTGGACCTATTTAATTACTCCAAATAGTAATTATTTGTCAGAAATATGACCTAAACTATGTATTTTTCGATTTGAATGAAAATTGTACGGAGCCACCTTAAACATATTATTGTCTGAATGATCATTAAGTAATACGTCATTTTAATGTTATATTCTCGACTATTGGCTATTTCTAATTTACGCATTCGGTGATTGGCTACAAGCTAACAGCTAACAGCTAACAGCTAACAGCACGCGCACGATAACAATATATCTGCATTCGCAGATACAAAAATCGATAGCGTCGAATAAAGAAGACTTTGCTAACAGATGACAATGTTTTAGCTAGCCTGCTGATAATAAAATGGTTCTTAACGGTTTTTAATGTTAAGGTTTTAATAGATCGTAGTTTTTATGCTAATGGCGTAATGCTATTTTTACATAATGATTAATGCTAACGTGATAAATGACAAATGTATACGAATATATACTGTAAGACGGATAAAATAGAGCAATTCATTTATTTGCTGTATTTTTTTATGGTTTTGTCAATATGATATGCAAGCCTGATTTCGACAACTTGCAGCAAGTCTGTCGTTCGCAACTTGCAGCAAGTCTGTCGTTCGCAATTTGCAGCAAGTCTGCAGTTCGCAACTTGGAGCAAGTCTGCAGTTCGCAAGTCTGCAGAACGCAACTTGCAGCAAGCCTGTTGACAACTTGCAGCAGACTTGTTGTCATCAAGCCGGAGCAAGCAATGCGAACGCATCCTGATATCGGCTTGATGATCGCAACTTGCAGCAAGTCTACAGCAGACTTGCTGCAACTCGCGCGTTTCTGGCTGTGTAAGTTTCATGAGGCTATTGATGCAAAAGAGGCAAGAAACACATTTTGTGATCCCTGTCTGGGAAACATGTTTTGTGTGACTTGTTGTGTATACCTATGTGTATGAAGTCACTGAAAAAAGTTCCCAAGAAAATCGGTGATTAGTGATTGCTTCTATTAATTAAATTATTTTGCATAAATTATTTACCAAAAATGTTAAACTTTGAATTCAGAAACAACAAAAATGACTGCATAATTTATAATACTTTAAAGCCGCTTTTTAAATTTCTTATATTGTTTTCAAGTTTGACGATCTCAAATGAAGTCAAAGCGCGTTTTTAAATTATCCATACATAAATGTTACTTATTTCACGTTAAAAGGGTAAAATGAGCTTAAGCCCTGTACTATCCCACCAATGGATGATTAGCACTAGTGTTAAATTACATATCTATTGCTGACATATATCCAATGATTTTTTGCATCGTTGGCCGTGTTGCTGGGTCATCCGAAGTACAAAGTCGAGCCAATTCTTTGAGATCAGTATTTAAAATTCCATTTATTTGATTAGCTCTTTCTTCAGGAATTGGTTGTTCACAGGTGGATATCTCACATAGTAGTACGCCATAACTGTACACATCAATCTGAAAACAGTAGTAATTATGATGTGAAAAGATCAACCCCGTTTACCTGTTTTATGCACAGTGAAAACGATGTCGCGACAAAGCGACATACCTGCATGTTCGTGTTAGTTAAGTAGAAATGTTATGAAACAAACTATGTATAATTGGCCATAAGCTGCATGCGCTAACTCTATTCGATCGACGTCCTTGCCTTTTCATGCTGCAAAAATAACGTCGACCGATAACTGAGAATTTAACCTCATAGAAGATTTAAAAGACATTTAGGGATTTCATATCAGTCTAAAGGCATTTCTGTTTTTGAATTAATAAAAAATATAAAATTCGTGCAAATACCCAACTTTATTCAAATGAGACACAAATATTATTAATTTAATGTAGTGTTCTACAAGTTCTGTTGTCTGAAAATGTTTATAGAATTATTATGGAAAATCAAAGTCCATTTTACATTCAACAATTTTTTTTGTTACTAAGTAATGTGTTTATTTAAAAATCATTCACGTATTTATACATACCTTAGGACCATGTTTCGGGCCAGTGGCTTCAGGTGCAGCGTAAAGGATCGCGCCCGGATTAGTTGTGTTGCACATTTCCATAAAGTTAGCAGCACCATAATCAGATATTTTAGCTCTTTTTACTGAATTATTTTCAAGCCACAACAACACGTTCACACTGCTGATATCACGGTGGATTATAGGGTTTGGCTTTTGCGAATGAAGGTAGTTTAGACCACGTGCTACATCCAAAGAAATGGATTTAATTTCCGGGGGCTCCAACACTGACCTCTCGCTTGCGCGTTGCTGCAGTAAGGTACGCAATGTTGTGTCCATCAATTCTGTTACGATTAAAAGACGGTTTTTGTCATTTTTCGTTGCACAAATAAACTGCAGTAAATTAGGGTGCCGACATTGTGATGCAATTTTAATTTCACGTCTGAGAGTTTTCATGTAATATGGCGATAAGATAATTTCGTGGTACTCTTTCACTGCGACTTCTGTTCCATAAAACTCTCCCTTGGAAACAGTACCATACGCTCCTCTTCCCAGTTCTTCTCCTAAAATGAGTTCCAACCCGCTGTCAGTAATCAACTTTTGTTCCATATCGTTTTGTAGTCGTTGAATTTGGCTTTTCATGTCGGTGTTATTTTGTTGTACCCTCTGCATTGCGTTTTGCATTTCTGTTCGTTCCTGTTGTAATCGCTCAATTTCTGATTGCTGCATTGCATGAATTCCTTCATTCATGCCTGTGTCAGTATTTGCTTGCCCAAGCTCTTGTCTGGTACAATTGTTGGTGGTGTCTTGTTGCTGATTGTTTGTGACGGCATTTTTTTGTTGTGTTTGCTGTGTTACGTTAACATAATTTCTAAGTTGATAAACTTCATTGTCTGTCAGTTTTATTGGCGACTCAACATTGCCTTCCAATTCAATTCTGTCTTCCATATCTCGTTTTATTATCTTTCTGTGACTATTTGGCTCATATTTTTCTTTCTGACTATCGGTCAAGTAAAATGATATTTGATCTTCATCTACAGAAAATAGACGATGTATTTCAATCAGTCTTGTTGAGCCTTACGATGGATCACATCTTTTAGGTAATCCGCGGAATGTTAAAAAATGAATTTACGTAATACTATCTCTTTAGCTGACTGAGTACATCTCAATTCTTGAACTAATACCTTGGAAACCTTGAACTTACCAATCGACTGATGTTGTTCAGTTGTTGCAATATTTGACACTTTTTCATTTTCATTTGAACTTGTATTCTGCGGCTTGGGCTTAGGCCGAGTTTGAGCTTTACCTATAATACAGAAATAAACATGTTAAGATAGCATTTTATCATAACGGCAATCATGTGTGTTGGTTATGGTCTTAACAATTTTCGATTCATCAATTCAAAATGGTTATGTACCCCAAAAACATTTTGAAAATTTATTTAATTCATTTCCAGATGAATGTTTCACATTGTCTATTTGGGGCTTTTTATGTTAAAATGGGTATAGAAGATAAAAAAAGAATATTTTCACTACACAGCTTACTTAAATCTATAATACACACGTCCTGATCGAGCTAGTACAAAGTGCGTACACCATTTGTAACACCATACGGTCACTACCTTTCTTTGAACAAACTAGATTTCGATAAACTTTAACGTTGTTTGATTTGGCACTGTGATGATAATTATAATGCCACTTGTGCACACTAATACACACTAATTCACTAATTTTGAAGACTTATGTATAACGTAACGCACGTATCGCAGTGAAATGTTCTTACGTTCACAACTGAAGCCGTAGTTTAATCAGGAGCATAGCCACGGGGTGGGGTGCCTCTAATTTTTTCAGAAAAAGATGTGTATATCATTAATATGAAATAACATAATTTTAAACAGGGTTTCTGTATGTGCTGGACGATTTAACCCCCCCCCCCTCCCAGAATTTTACTTGTTTAGGGCTGGCTACGTCGTCCCTCGTTTCGTCAAGGTATTTGTGCACGTCGTATTGCCTGATATAGAAATGAATGTACACAAAGCTGACGTCACTCTTAACAATTATGCTAAAAAGTCGTTTAGTCCACTGAAAATGCTTGTAATCCATGTTTGTTATATGATTTTTAAATATCACGCGTAAATCACGCAATTTCCACGCGTTCACGCAGACTTATCTGGCGCATGCTCAGACAAATTTCCCAGCTGTTGAATTTAACATATTTCGACAAGTTAATATATCGATATGTTTTTTCTTATGTTGTGTGATGTTGATCTAAGATACAGAGTGCGTCTTGTGGCACTTACTATCATGTTGATTTTGATCAGATGTTGCCGTATCTAAAGCTTCTTCATTTTTCTGAAAAGTCGTTCTTTTGGGCCTGGGCTTCACTTTAGGCACACGACTTTGAACACCTATGATTGAAAGATAACGAAACAATAAATACAAGAAAATTTGAAAATATGGGACATCAAACCTAACCTTCATGTTTGTTTATGCTTAGACTTCTACTGCTTTCCTTTTAATCGTTGGGCACAGGCCCCTACCCTCTGTGACAAAAACTGGGAGCTAGGCTAATCGTAGCCCCCCATGAGGGTGGTGGAGAAAATAAATCGCTACACTATGACTAATTGGGATAAATTTCTTGCTGTGACAAATGACAGCGTGAAGTGATGCAATACTAGATAAATTTAGATCTAGGACGTCGACGTCTAAGACGACGTAAAAATGACGTAATCAAACAAATTACTTCTACTTCCGGTTTAATCTAGAATGTCAGATTTGTCTTTTTGCAAGTGTTTTTGTGTTTTTATCCCGCCTGTTTATTTAGTTAGATATTACAATCAGTTGTCAATATATAGTCAAGGAAAAGCTTTCCAATCCTAAGACTTGCCTAGTATTTTCGAAGATTGTGTCTGAACAGTCATAAAGTTTTAAAGGAATAAACTCAGAATATCTTGTTGTTTTGAAGAGGTGAACTTCATCGCATTTTTCGAAAAAAAACAAAAGCTGCAGGTACTTTTTCCAGGTAAATCTTATAGTTATTAGTGATTCAGTCAGGTCTGTGTGTTTTTTCAGTATAATATAACATGTCAGTGATTATCCTGGTAACATTTAAAGAGACTTTCATTGGTTTTATTGGCTAAAAACAGCATTTTTATGTTTTGTACTTTTTTACATTCTTGTAACAACGCGGCTAGAAATGACCGAGTTTTTCCTTATTTTAGTATGTTAATTTCTGTTTATTTCCACCTTAACATCAGTTTAGCAGTTTAGCATTGCTTGCGATTTTGTAGTTTTGCTATGGCGACAAAAGTGTCAGAAATTGGTACGTCCAAAACCTGCCAAAATACTAAGAAACAACCTTGTCGTTACAAAAAACAATTATCTCAGATTAGTAAGCAATATTATAGTAAAATCATGGCACGGCATTAATCTATATAATTTATTCAAAACGGTCAGATATTAAATTGCTAATAGCGCTCTGTTCCAAATTTCGGGCCATGATTGCATACAATGTTTAATTTTTTTATGGAATTGAAAGAAGAAACTTTCCAATATCGAGAAATAATTGTAGCTTAACCTTCCGTTGTTGGTGTATCCTTTGTCTCGTCATCGGCTTTCTTTTTTGTAGTTTTCTAAATGAATAAGGAAACTATAAACTATAAAAGAGCATGTAACACTTCCAGCGTTGAATAGTGTCTTGGTGTCTGCAAGTTTGAATATCCGACTTTCTGCATTTAATATTCGTCAGTTTTTAACATGGCTCTAATAAGGGAAAAAGGCGATTCCATGTACTAGGACTGAGATTAAGTGGCAAAAAATATTAGAAAACGGAAATGGGATTATGATTTGAGCAAGACGGCCACTATAGAACTAAAAGATTTGTGCACTTTAGTAATGGGATCCCCCCCCCCCCTTTCAGGATCCTGTAATCACACAGTTACTCCGCACAGATCATATATGGTATGTTCAATGATTCTTTGAAAAAATGAGAATTACACAATGCAATAACTATTTCTTTCTATTTTGGTAAACACTTTGCTCACATATTTCTTTCCTTGCTATATGAACATAAGCTACATCCTTAAAATACAAATACTCGTTTAATTTCTTAAACTAGGCAAGTAAATGCTCTCAAGTTCTTCAAGGTTCTGATTTCTGAGCAATGCATATTGCTTACAAACGGTGCATGGTAAACACAATTACTGGATAAATTACTCTTTTGATTGTGATTCAGAGGGAGTGATTAATACTTAAATGTATCAGTTGTTTTAAAATCTATGTAGGGAGTACCATAACATCATTTAGAAAGCGTTTTAATAATAATAAAAGTTCGTTAAGGAAGTATGAGCAAGGGGGTAGAAAGATGGCTGGAGAGCATTTGTATGCACTTTTTTGGCCCAGGGCATAATGGTTTAAGTGATATTCGTGTAATTATTATTGATAAAACAAACAAATTAAAGAGAATCCAACTCAGAGGGAGACATTTTGGGCTTATAAATTGGATACGTTTGTTCCTAAGGGATTAAATGTACGAGACTTTGACTAATTAATTCATAATACTAGCTATAAAAGGACCTTAGATTGCCATTGAATGTAATCTTGAGAAAGGGGCTTGCCCCGAAACGTTGAAATCAAAATAATAAAAAAATTGAAACATAATTCTACTAGTGATTTATATATATACAGTGGTGCTCAAAAGTCTGAGTCCACTCCAATATTTCTTTCTTATTCTCCAATATCTCTTTTTTGATGAATCATGTTTACTGTAGTAAAAAGATGCATTTTTTATCTTAAATATGTATATTATTCACAGAATATATTTCTAGCCATTTTTGTGTCTGACTTTACTATCAAGTTATTAATAAAGTCGTGAAAAATCACGAAAAATAAATGAGGCTTGGAGCAAAATGGCGGAATAGAGTGAACAAATAAACGCTCAAATATAATTGAGTATTGCGCTATTGTAATGAAGGTACACATGCAATGGAAAGGCACCAAGACAAGTTAAATGCTGTGTGATAATGTATACTTTAAAAAGCGTGGTAAACAAGATTCTTTGGAGAAAAACAAAAATGCATAGAAAGTCAAGATCTATTCCGTTTTCTTGGTTGAAAGAGAACCACTATGTTAAAGAGACTTGCTAGTGTAACAAAACAGCAACTGGCAGAAGCGTTTAAGCTCTAATTACAAATTGATTATCAGTAACCAGCACAGAAAACAGCAAATTCGATTCAAAATATACTAAATACCTTATGGGAGCACTATCAATTGCGTATGCTGTGGGCTTAAGACACGCCCATGCCAGAAATAGGAACACAGGTTGTGTATATTAGGGAAGATTTTTGGCAGACCAATTAAAAGTTTGCAATATAAACAGGTGCATGCATTACAGCTACAAATATACAGAAGTTAGTAATGAAAAAATAAGTTCTTGTTTAAAGAAGACCGTGAAATATAGCAGATAGAGCATTTTAGTTTAAGGTTGCTCCCACGTTTAGGGTTTGCTATCAATTCTTGTAAACCCAAGAAATTAAAGTATTAAGTAATCCTAGTCTTTGCCAGTGATGCCTCGCCAGTTTGGCGATTCAATTTCAAAAGTTGTGTATGTCGAGAAGACATGACAAGAAAAGTTCGCCTTAACGTGGGAGCGCGAAGTAAAGACATCAGAGACCATGAATTTAACTGTAAACACGGCAACTTTATATACAGGGTGTCTTGAAAACGGAATCGAATTTCTAAGAGTGATTGCTGAACGAAAACTTGATAATACAAATTTAACTAACTATTTTTTTCTATGTCTTGTTCATTTGCCTTTCAAGCAAGGTCTTCATTGTCTACTTGACCTGAAGCATGTACTATAAAAGTACCACAGGAACAATTTTAGCGCCAGGCCATGGTCACTGATCATTTTGAAATGCTCGAAAAAGACATAGTTTAGTGCTACATGGGTAGTTTGAGACTGACTAATGCACTTAATACTCCACAAGAAAACAAAAATTCAGAATTAAACATAAAACACAAGGAGGATTCCGAAAACTTACTTTTGCAAGTCTTCAGACCTTTTCGTGAAGTATATTCTACGAAACACTTGTAAAACACATTTTCAACTCCACATTTGTAATAGTCGATGACTGATCATGAGTGCATACTATTGTAGGGTATTACTGCAATTATCGCATAATTATCTTACCAAAATGGTAATAATCAAGGAAAGGTCAACCATAATAATAATCAAGGAAAAATGTACCTTCAAAGTAACTGAATCAGCCCTGGATACAGCTGGGTAACTTTTCGGAGCAGCGTTTGCCTTAAATTTCTCAAACATTGCTGCCAAGTCCGAAACTTTACGCTTTTCATTGCCATCACCATGATCACTTTCTGAAGAGGCCATAAATATCTGCCAATCATAAAATTTTCCATACACAATTTAAGATTATCACGAATTTTATTTGCAGAAGCACAACTGTTATTGTTTTGTTTGTAGCGTTTGATCTCTTAACTTTTAACAGATCTCACGACGTGTAAAAATAGTGGGGGGGAACCACGCATCACACATACATATACTTCAGGGTTACAGCCATCTTGTCTCGCTGCGTATCACGCAACCACTTGTTCGAGAAAGAATCCTAATGCCTCAATAATTTTGTAACGACCAATATTAAGAAGTAGATTTCCCTAAAACCGTAGACACTTGTTTACAGATTTTGCTATTTTATAGAACCTACAGATTACAACCCACATGAAGCAAGATTTCGACTTCGAAGCCGAAAAAATCGATCCGATCTTGTTAAGGTCAATGCATGAGCTCATGATGTATATATGTATTTTATGTATTTTATGTATATTATGTCCTAAAACTGTGTGCTTGCATGTTCTGTCGTCAATTTAATTTTGCTTGTGTTTGTAGTTATGTTGAAGCAAGCGCTTCCTCGTTTTGTAATTTTTGCCCGCAACAATTATAATGACCCTTTTCTAGGTCTAGTTAAGTATCACTCATGGCAATATAAATAAGAGAAATTATAAAACGTTCCTGATTTAGATATTTATTAACAAATCTTTGAACGATAATAGTTAAGGAGTAACAACGGCAAAGCTTCAGTGCACATGTATGAAATACTTGGAAATGCATTCTACGTATGATTTCAATTGTGTTGCAATCCTGCTGTGTTTATTTTTTATGTTTAGTAAAAGGTAGACAAACGTACTTTACAGTTTATATTTATATTACTTTATATAAGAGATGAAATCTCATTGTATATAAAATTTGCTATAATGCCTTGATTGCAGGCAACATAAAATCTAAATCTAAACGTCACTCAGTTCGAGACAACAGCAAACTATAAATGAATAGTCCGTTCATTATATATGCTTGACCAAACGCATTTAATATAAAGCCAGCTGGTGTTATATCGATCGAGTATCATTCCGATTTCTATCGGTTTTGTGCACTCATAACTGTTGAATATAATGTCAAAATTAATGGAAGCAGTAATAAGTAATAATACCAATTTTCAAAAAAACGTTCTTCAACCACAGCCTCGCTTCGTTCGTTCTTAATGGACACACCTACCAAAATGCGAAAAATGTCGCAGTCAGCTTTAAGCTAAACCTTTCATTGCCCATAGGTTTGAAATTCTCGAGATACTAGCTGCGACTATCTCATGCATGCGACCGACCAGTGGCTTGTACGTATACTTCTAGATAATAAGGCAGCTACGAAAGAGATATGTATGTAAACAAAAGCTAGTTTTCTGTTTACCAAATATGGATACATTATACTTACCTTATTTATAGTTTGTACGATTCCGAAGAGTGAATATCTCAGATGAAAATCGTACACTTGTCAAAATTGGAACAGTTGAGTAAACTTTATGAGGTAATCCGAA
Source organism: Muricea muricata (assembly GCA_963855995.1). NCBI lineage: Eukaryota > Metazoa > Cnidaria > Anthozoa > Malacalcyonacea > Plexauridae > Muricea > Muricea muricata. The sequence continues at coordinate 114,030,265 of OY979716.1, forward strand.
TGAAGTTCCACAAAATATCATAATCAATTGGTGAAGTGTGGCAAAATTATTACGTATACGTGGCAACAAGGGTAAATTTCGTTCTGGACCAATCAGCGCATTTGTTGACAGTTTGGCTCTAAGCCAATCAGAACGCGCAAATTTGCAAAATTTATAAACAAATAAAGGCAGTCATGTTGGAGCTTCGTTGCAAGTAGTTTTTTAATATTTCTTCATTAAATCAAGATATGATGTTCAAGAAGGATTTCTCCTGAAATTCCTCGCGGCGATTTTTGATTCATTGCGTTGTTGCGAAGATAGACGCCTTCAAACTTTGCCTTACGCAAGCCTATAATTATAATGCACTTCACATTCACAACTTACGAACGAAATTGTTTCGCAAATAACATGCGGATTGTCTTTTGGGGTTTTATATGACAATGAATAAATGTACATATGCTCTTTTACACTATGTTATTTATAAGTACTTCAGAATGAGAAGATGGGGCGAAATGACGACGTGAAATGTTGACTAAGTTATTACAATTATTGCTTCTAGTTGCAGAGAAATATGCACCATTTTATTCATTTAAAACAGTTAAGTGTAGTACTAAGTACTATAAATTAGTCACTTGAAAAATGAAAATAGTGTTACCTGACAGGGCAATTGAAACCCATAGCCAAAAGTCATGTAAATTAGTCAATGATACTGTAGGGGGAAGGGAGGTTGTAAGATTAGAGACCTTTAGCATTGCTTTTTTGCGGGGTACGGCAAACGTCAAACTACAGTTTCGCGTTTGACGTTTTTCGTCAAAGTTGCGACATAGCAAAGCGTTTTTTTTAAAAACGTGTTTTCAAATAGCAGTTTCGAATATTATCTCAAAGTATCATGGTAAGAAATGGTAACGCAAATTACGAGATCATTGTAGTGTTGAATTTTGAGAGCAGCCGCCATATTGAATTTCATTCATGGTAAGTGATGCTCGATGTTTGTGATAGTCTTAAACAAAACAGCAATATTTACAACACCAAATTATACTGCAAGTCAAAAGCACTTTCTTCTGTATACCAACAGCAGATATACGCGAGCAAAAACAATATTCAGGCAAGCAAAAGCTGAGGTAAACGACTTACCTTAAATACTATACTTTGCCTTCGTTAACGACAGAAATTTACGTCAAACGCGACGCCAATGACTGGTCACGTGATTTCTTGAGGCTCACAGTTCAAAAAAACGTAAGGCTATAGGTCTCTATTACAATACTAAAACCACAAATTTTCAAATATAGTTGGAAGGTTTATCCACTTATTTACCAAGTGAATCAGGCAAAAGAGATGATGCTTCTGTGTGGCAAACACTGCCATCACACAACCAACCAGCAGTCAAGGCACCGGTCAACTGATACTTTAAGCTGTCCAAGTCAAGACTCTGAGACCACCAATGAAGTATTGCAAACAAGTGCAAGTGTTGAATGCCAGACTGATGAGGTTATTGTCATGTCTAAAGAAGAGTATGAAGAAATTGTTGACAAAGCAGCCAGAAACATCGACATAAGGTGATGTTGAAAAATTGACAAATTTTACCTGAAATATGATCCCCAACCTCCCATTATGGAACCTGATAAATTCCAAGTATTTGTAAGCAAGTTAGAGAGGCAAGTCTTTTTTCAACCCCACACGATGCTATGAATTCAAATCGGATTGTCAGATGAGCGACAAGAACTAACAAAGATGAGAGTTGTTGTTGTAATATACATATATATATATATATATATATATATATATATATATATATATATATATATATATATATATATATATATATATATATATATATATATCTATATATATATATAGTTATATATATATATATATATATATATATATATATATATATATATATATATATATATATATATATATATATATATATATATATATATATATATATATATATATATATATATATATATATATATATATAGAAGAAACTTGAATTACTTCATAAAATTTTATTCACTACAATATTGTTTCGTATGGCAAGCAAGGCTTGCCACACTCGTCAGGTGAATATCGCGTTTGTTGTTGCTTCTAGAGACACTTGAGACGTTATATATTTACATGGTTAGCGTTGTTGAGATGTTAGTTAGGTTTAGAATTACAATAAAGGCGGATATCTATTGGCTAGAGAGGAGAAATTTCTTCCGATGTCTGCAGGCAGACAAAAGTTCATTTCTGGAGTTGAGCGAGCAGAGTTCTGGATGATATATGATTATAAATTTCTCGTGCAAGCATAGATTGCATCGTTTAGTAATGTTTGAGTAGCTCTTACATTTTTTAATAATGTTCCATTTGAGCGAATAGTCAACGTTCAATTCCTTTAGCTGCCATATGTGTTTGCTGAGCGCGGTTGAATGTCTGAGTTTGGCATTTCTGAATGAGTTAGTGAAGAGCTACTCAAACATTACTAAACGATGCAATCTATGCTTGCACGAGAAATTTATAATCATATATCATCCAGAACTCTGCTCGCTCAACTCCAGAAATGAACTTTTTGTCTGCCTGCAGACATCGGAAGAAATTTCTCCTCTTTAGCCAATAGATATCCGCCTTTATTGTAATTCTAAACCTAACTAACATCTCAACAACGCTAACCATGTAAATATATAACGTCTCAAGTGTCTCTAGAAGCAACAACAAACGCGATATTCACCTGACGAGTGTGGCAAGCCTCGCTTGCCAAACGAAAAATATTGTAGTGAATAAAATTTATGAACTAATTCAAGTTTCTTCTCTACACGCTCTACTTCGGTATTGAGCACTCTACTTATATGATTCGAGACTAGATATTTGTCTATATATATATATATATATATATATATATATATATATATATATATATATATATATATATATATATATATATATATATATATATATATATATATATATATATATATATATATATATATATATATATATATATATATATATATATATATATATATATATATATATATATATATATATATATATATATATATATATATATATATATATATATATATATATATATATATATATATATATATATATATATATATATATATATATATATATATATATATATATATATATATATATATGTAATGATGTACTCACAGATGCAACGAGCTAATTGGTTTCAGGTATATTTAGCAAAAGCACTCAAGCAATTTGGAATCAACCAGCAAGGATTAGCATCACTTCGTAACTTGGATATTGTTGCATATCCGCAAACCATCAAATCCTCCATGGCAGCCTCATCAGCATCCCACCTTGAAAGTGAAATAATTTTTTCAAAAAATCATTCAAAATGAGGAATTTAATATTTTTTCATCGATGATTATCACAATATACATACAAAGCATCGTCCCGAGTCTAAAACCCAAACCCAATCAGTCCACACAACCACCCTTCTAGTTAAAGTTTTCCCGAATATTAAAGCTGTGCCTAAAGATTTGCTGCCATCAGTATTATATTACTAGTGGACCCAGTAGAACAAAGTCTTTTGAGAAAGGTCATAGATGAACACTCCATTTCCGAAAACTATGCAAGCCAAATGCCAGACTGGCCAGCTTTCATAAACTGCAAGGATACTTAATTTCTTACCTTACTCAATCTCATTGATAATTATGTCCCACTTGTCCTCAGCATCTAGTCTGCAGTCCTCAAACGTAGCAATTACAACCTCTACTGCAAATCTTTGTTTCGCGGTTGGCATTCGTCTCACATTGAATGCAATCTGGCCGACATAAGTGTGTGTAATATTTGTAAAGAGCTGTTGACAACGAAAGCCTGTTCACTGCAGGGAAAGACAGCAAACTCTGCAGTCCATCAGTTTGACCCAACGTTGGTTATAATACCTTTATTGCTCTGAAGATGTTGCAAGTATAGGAACGAAACGTTAGCTCTATTAAATATTTTTAAAATTTGTTTCTGTTTTGTATGTTATGGCTCTATTTAAAGCTGTTTTCCGGGCTTTGATATTTTTGACTAAGTGTTTGATGAGTTGTTGCATTTGTTTTCGTCTAATGAAACAATCTGAATCTGCTAGAATATGCCCTCCGTGATTCCTCCTACAACCGAGCGCCATATTTTTGTTATTTAGCCCGGAAATGGTCCTGCCAGATTATGTCAGTGGTAAGTCCAGCCCCAGAAACTTTCTGCCGTTTTAAGAGCAGGATATTAATAAGTTAATACAGAAAATGAAAAGCATTAATTCGGATGCTTTTCATTTCGGATGCTTTTCATTTTCTGATAGAGAACAGATTTCGTTTGCATGTTGTGAATGTATAGGCTTGAGTAAGGCAAAGTTTGAAGGCGTATATCTTCGCAATAATGCAATGAATCAAAAATCGCCGCGAGGAATTTTAGGAGAAATCCTTCTTGAACATCATATCTTGATTTAATGACGAAATATTAAAAAACCATTTTCAACGAAGCTCAAACATGACTGCCTTTATTTGTTTATAAATTTTGCAATTCGCACGTCAACAAATGCGCTGATTGGTCCAGAACAAAATTTACCCTTGTTGTTAAGTGTTTAAATAACATCGTAATGCATGCTGTTATTAAGGTGGCTCCCTACAGTATTGAAAATGTTAGGCTTTTCGGGACACATGAGCTTGCAAGGAAATTTGTACTGACTTCACTTACTAAGGGCCATTTAGTGAAGTCGCTTAACCAAACGATCGTTACTGGCGTGGACAAACTTGAGCACCCCCTCTAGAATTGATTAACTATGCATCCTAATCAATTTGAGAGGGGGTGCCTAAAATTTTCAAGTCAGGGGGGTGTTACCTCACTGAGGTGGTACGTTAACGGTTGGCAATTTTTCTCTGCCAGTCAATGATATTTAATTTGAGAACGTCAAACAGGAAATTATATGTGCCCATTTATCTGTTGTCAAGTCCATGTCTTTGAAAAATATTACATACAATGATTGAGTAAAACATGAACAAACATTCGGAACCGTTATTTCAAAAAAGTAACTTTTCACCCCCTGGGATGATAAATTTTTCGAACATCTTCATTACATCCCCAAAAACATTTAATTTGTCATTAGTAGTCGCGGGGAAAGAAATACTGACTTTGTCCGCTTTGTCACGATCTCGCCAATTTTTGCCGCTAAGCGACCGGACTAATTGTCGCTCAGGAGCGACATTAAATTTTAGCCCCTCCCTAATTGGTCAATATAATTTTTCTCCTTTTGAAGCCAATGTTGCTGCAGAGCAACATTTTTAGCTTGTCCACAGCCCCTCAAAAAGCTGCTTGGCCGATTATCGCGTGATCTTAGCTTTTTCAAAATGGTGGCTTCCTCAACAAGCAACCACAGAAGCACGCGTAAGGTAAGAAATATTTATCTAAATCTCGTGTTTATATAAGTTATATTACATTTTGAAGTAAAACAATGTTTATTACTTAGTTGAAGATATTTGTGATTGACTAAAAGCTTCAAAGTACAGAAAGATACCTTCGAAATAGACAACGAAATAAATGTGCTGCTCCTGAGCAACATTGGTCTTTAAGTGTAATAGATATATGACATGTGTCACAATTGCTATTTGTGGTTATTTTGTTCTCTACGATAAATATCTATATTTATTTTAGCAATATGTTACAAAATTAATCAATTTATAAATTTTAACTTTTTGAGGAAATGCTTTTGGGATAATGGCTTACATTTTGATTTTATTGCAAAATTTTCAACCAATTTATTATTTTATTTATTTACCTTTCACAGATGAAAGAGTTCGTAGCACTTACAGACATTTTGGATAAAGTCACAGCTGCAGATAGTGAATGTGATGTGCAATCATCTGGAGATGAGTTGGATGATGAAGAAGAGGTGTGGAGCTGGACGATGATGAAATTCTTTGAGATGATGGTAATGAAGATGATGATGGCAGTGATGATGACAATGGTGGTGATGGCGGTGATGACAAAAGTGATTATGGCGATGATGATGAACCTCTTGCCAATTGAAAGACAAAACTTCGCACTAACACAGCTACCACTTTTTATACCCGAGCCAGAAACACCAACACCTAATGATAAGATCCCTGTGGAGTATTTCAACATGTTTTTGACAGATTACATGATTGAGAACTTAGTGCTGGAGTCAAACAAGTACAGTACCAGCCGCGAGTAAGGGTACGTACCTCCACTCGAGCGTAGCGAGCACTCGCGAGTCAAAGCGAGTACGCGTTCCGACTCGCTACTCGCGAGTACTCGAATTTCGTCTCACTCGCAAGCACTCGCGACTCGAAACTTCCGAGTGCTTGCGAGTCAAATGGCTCAGATAACTTGTCCATTTTGAAGTTATATGCGAAGTTATATGAAACGCAATAGTCGTATGGAGCGTAGTAAAATTATGGATAGTTTAGCGTGTTTATAAATGAATGTTGTGTTTCCCCATGAGACAGTAAATGGTGTAGCACTACAAACAATTAGAAATGCCTCGATTAGCTGTTAAGCCAAAACTTATACGTCATTCGTCTGCACCGCGAAGGATTTTGCGTACCGGAGGTATGTCTTTTTACAACAAAAAATTCACACCACTAAACTCTGATAGGATTTCAATTCACAGATCAAAATAAACAACTATTTGATAGCCTTACTAGATTGTAAGCACAGTTTTCCTTATAACCAAAGGAATTTGGTCCGGTTAACTGTAATCTTTATACGTACTGTATATTTAATTCCTGATATTGTTGGTAGTTATGACGACGATAAAATGAGTCGTGTGGCACATAGGTAAAGTAAAGTTATAAACAGCGTTGCCAACTGTTATTCTGTACAAATCCCAAGTAAACTCCCCAAAAATCCCGAGATTTCCTTGAAAATCCCGAAATTCTTACTTTCGTTCTCATGTTCCCAGTCTCTGCGCAATTTAGGCCTCAGGCCTCTTATTGTGTGTTCTTTGCCTCTTGCTTAATTTGTTTTTGAGAGCCTTCCAAAATGAATTTTTTTAAATATACTGGTCAATAGGCTTAAAATACGAGTGCATGAACTGTCTATTTTAACAAAATCGTTTGTTAACTACAATCGTGTGCAAAAATGTTTTGCAAAACATGCATATCTTGACCTATCTCCTGTAATATTGCAACCATTTCCCAATTTTTCCACCCATTCCCCCAAATCATTGTTGGTTATTTTGATGACCCTAGTTCATGCAACACAGAAATGACATTTTTCAACACTGATATGGGGGTAGGGGGGAGGGGGGGAATCAGTCCATATATCCCTGAAAAACTGAAAAACATGCATTTTCCGAAAATTTTTGCGCACGATTGTCTTCATTTTAAAAGTGTAACGAGTCAACTATAACATCTGTAATACTTTTAGTTTACCACTTGAACTAGTAATCTTTTCGTGGATAGAAATAGCTCTAGGGGGCGTGTACAATGTGGCTAAAAAAACTTTCGTACCGCCATATTGGATTTTAAGTTGTGCGCATGCGCAAAATTAATATGAACAATAGGCAAGGAGATTAAACTATTTTGGCAAAGAACGAGAGAAATCGAGAAATTAAAGGTACAAGAATTAATTTTTTGTGTTCGATTATGTCCAATTTGCTACATTTATCAGTCAATTTACACACGTAGGTATTATAATATGCGTAGATAATTGTTATATCATATAAAACCATATCGATAATATTAATTACAGAATAACAAAGTTATATAAATAACGGTTTAATATCTTGTTTAGCTTTACAAATGTGAGACAATGAGTGGATCTTATAGCAAAGGTACATCGAAGTTACATACAAATAGAAGGCAATATCTTATAACATACAGCAAAGTTGACCTAGTTAAATTTCTAACACGAGAAAGTTTCTGTGATGCACTTATATCATGTTTCAATGCTACTGCTAAAGTAGTCGCTGAGTACTGGGCATGTTGCCTTGAGGAACACGAACGTACATCGGGCTACCACTATCATGCTTGTGTAAGACTTTCCGGACCAAAGCGCTGGGATTCTGTGAAGAGGCCTCTCCACGAAATGTTTGGCATCCAAGTGAACTTCTCAGAATCACACGAAAACTACTACTCAGCCTACAAGTATGTGTGCAAAAACGACCCTGATGTCTATAAGAGTGCAAACCATCCTGACTTACAAGAGCTTGGGTCTCCTACTAAAAAGAAATGTATGAGTGCCTACCGCCAGAAGTACGGTAAACGAAAACTCGATAAAAATAGAGAAATTACAGTAAGTCAACTAAATGGCCTGAACACAATAAACGGCAGCCAAATGCAAAACGCAAGTCTGAGCAAAGTACGGCGACTTTCAAACTTGGATGTATCAAAGTTTTTGGTGAAAAACAACAATAAGAATGAAAATGATCTGTTTGTCATAGCAACGGAGCAACAAAAAGCTGGAAAAGAAGATCTTTATAACTTTTTGGTTATAATCGCTCACCAAAATCACAGCAGGATTTAATTATGACTACGTGGAAGATGCAAAATGCGAAGGCATCTATAGCTCGTCGCAATACCCCACGAATGAATATAATACGTGAAGCAGCAGGAGTAGCTGAATGTGTGGAAAGCTGTGGTGGTAAATGGTTAGAATGCGCATTGGAAGTGCTTCGAAATAACGGCTTGCATCCAATTGTATTCGCAGAAGCCGTACGCGATCTTTTAGTTAATGGGAGGTGGAAGCACAGAAACATATTCATCGTCGGGCCGGCAGATTGCGCGAAAACCTTCATCCTGGCTCCACTGCAAAATATATTCAATACTTTTTCCAACCCTGCTGACAACAGATATTCTTGGTTGGAAGTTGAGAATGCCGAAGTAATATTCCTAAACGATTTTCGCTGGAGCCCTGAATCAATCGCGTGGAAGGAATTGTTGCTCCTACTTGAAGGACAAACTGTCCACATTCCTACTCCTAAGAATATCTGTGCCCGTGATATTTGTCTGGACAGAGACATCTCAATTTTTGCAACAGGTAAAGCAGAAATCAAGTATATTGGCATATTCAACACCACCGATGAGATTGAAAGCGAAATGATGTCAGTCAGGTGGAGGCTCTTTAAGTTTCAACACCAGATACCGAAGTCTGAGCAAAAGAAAGTGCCCTGTTGTTCGAATATATATATATATATATATATATATATATATATATATATATATATATATATATATATATATATATATATATATATATATATATATATATATATATATATATATATATATATATATATATAAGAGAAGTTTAAAAATGCGAACCACCAACAATTTCTGACAACCTTCAATTCATAACTAAAAACTTTATTGAGACGTTTCGGCTATAGCCTTCATCAATCTAAAGGTAACTACACTGATTTCCACTTATTTATACGCTTAGTAAACAATGGATAACTAATTAAAATACCATAAGATGTGGTCTATTTACCATAATTAATTCTTTTGTTAGAATGAATTTCAAGTCTTTTGTTCAGGCCATTAGGAAAGACGCAAAATAACTGCACCATCCAATAAGCTTCCTTGGTTATTAAAATTTTTTCAATTCTATCCAGATCAGTTTTAGGATCTACTTTATCAATACATTGGAATGTAAAATCTTGCATAACATGCGGAGAACTATTGTAATGAATAGCCACTTCGCATGTTTTTTTATTAGTACGCATAGCTGATTTATGATTGCGAAATCTAACTTTAAATTCTGTCCTAGTAGATCCCACATATTGAAGATGACACTTTTTGCAAGAGATAAGATAGACTACATTGCTTGAAGTACATTGAAAATCAAATTTCATAAAATATGTACGGCCAGTTTTAAAACTTTGAAATGTTTTACCTTTCACAAAATAGTTGTTGCATAAATCACATTTACGATCACAAACAAAACAACCCTTTATGTTGGGTCGATGAAATTTGTCGACATCTGTTTTATATTTAGATGGAGCTAAAATTTCCTTCAGATTTTTGGATCTACGAAATGAAGCAATGATAGAATCTTTGGGAAAGCTTTCTTGCAACTTAGGTGAAGATTCAAAGATATGCCAATGCTTTTTTAAAATAGCATTGATATCAGGAAGATTAGGATTATATCTCAACACAAAAGGAAATATCTTTTTCATTTTATCATTACCAGTTTTAAGCAATTCAGCAATTCAATAAAAAAACATGCGAAGTGGCTATTCATTACAATAGTTCTCCGCATGTTATGCAAGATTTTACATTCCAATGTATTGATAAAGTAGATCCTAAAACTGATCTGGATAGAATTGAAAAAATTTTAATAACCAAGGAAGCTTATTGGATGGCGCATTTATTTTGCGTCTTTCCTAATGGCCTGAACAAAAGATTTGAAATTCATTCTAACAAAAGAATTAATTATGGTAAATAGACCACATCTTATGGTATTTTAATTAGTTATCCATTGTTTACTAAGCGTATAAATACGTGGAAATCAGTGTAGTTACCTTTAGATTGATGAAGGTTATAGCCGAAACGTCTCAATAAAGTTTTTAGTTATGAATTGAAGGTTGTCAGAAATTGTTGGTGGTTCGCATTTTTAAACTTCTCTTATCCATACTTACGAACCTAGACTTGTGAATCTTTTTTGATCTTTCTGGCATGACTGGTCCTATTGATCTGGAAATTATTGTTAAACGACTATATATATATATATATATATATATAATATATATATATATATATATATATATATATATATATATATATATATATATATATATATATATATATATATATATATATATATATATATATATATATATATATATATATATATATATATATACAGTCATTGCCATTAAGGTTGTCCAGACGAACTATACCTATATACATGTATATCGAACACGTGACTACATCATTATGTGCGTCGGCAAGTGTGCGTGCTAGTTGCGGGACTGATTAAGTTCGGCGAATTTTGTACAATGCCACGTCCGTATTCGGACGATTTACGCTGGCGAATGGTATACCAAAAACTTTTTTTGAGAAGAGCTATGAAGAAATTGCATTGCAACTATTTGTTAGTCCAAAGACTGAGTATCGGACGATTAGCACGTTAGTGATACCTTGTTGATATCACTGATATTTTGGCTGTTGTTAACATGCTTGCAAAGACAGCGTGTGTATACATAGTCTACTGAGGTTACAGCAAGAATAAACTCGTGCAACGTTTGTTTCAAAATTTGCTCATGTTTTAAACAATTTGTTCAAATGTAACCAGCATGATGCATATATGCCTGACAGTCAGAAGGATGTTATTTGCACAAATGAATTCCAGATAAGTGGGCTAGGACCTCGTAGAGCTTGTAAAACTGAATCATTCTGTCGCAAGTAGTGCTTAACTTTGGCGAAAACCTCTTCAATCGGGTTCAAATCGGGACTGTATGGTGGCAAAAACGGGTAAGCGCTCCAGAATCATAAACATGTTCCACAACTTCTTGGACATGATGTGCTGGGTGGTTATCTGTTGGGAAAAGCTACGAGCGCCTTTTACCAGCAATGAATAGATTTAATGGGGAAAACCCGCGATCTGCTATTTATTGTAATGGGTAAGAATTAATTGTGCAAATTTAGCAAGCCAGCGTCCCCAGAGGCGTCCGATTGCATGTAGTAATATTCGGGTAAATAATTCGGATAAAGGAGAGCGAGCATAAAATCTTTCCTCTGGATTTTTCAATAACCAATTGGCAATAAGTCCTTCACTTGAAATAGTGGAAATTGCAAAATGATGAGGTGCCCAGCGTGAATAGCTATAATCCCTCACGACTGGGTCCTTCAAGTGAAATAAGTATTTTTAGAAGCTAAGCTTTTTACAACGTGACATTGAAGTATACTGTACATACAATGCCTGTTTCATCGAGAAAGACGAGTTGCTTCGGATTAAATACGCTGATTTCTGCTTTGAATTGTAGCCTTAGATTATCATTTCGCTGAAGAGAAATTCGGTGTATTTAAAAGCAAATGCTTCGTAAATTTAGTACTGAACATAACAATACAAATTTTGAAGATGAGTTAAAAGACTCATTGAAGGTTTAAGATTGAAACAATAGTGTGATGCATTCAGTGTTAACGTTGTTTATATTCCTGCGCATTTTTAGCTGATATATACTGAATAATTATTATTAATGGCAGTGATGTGCCGGCATATGTATATACCTTCTTACGCGTTATTCCAAGTCTATACACAGCTCGATACTGCAGTGTCCTCGGGCCAAACGCAGAACCAGTAGCGTTGGAAATATAATTTGCTATTTCGTGTAGCTGCATCTGAGGCGAACGAAGCAAGCAATCCATGATAATATACTCTTCATGGGGAAATAAAGTTATATTCCCAGTTGGGCGACCGAGACGGAAAGGCTTTACATCACCCGTATTTAAAAACGTGCTAATCGTCCGATACACAGTCTCTGGACTAACAAATAATTGCAATGCAATTTTTTCATAGCCCTTCCCAAAAAAAGTTTTTGGTATACCATTCGCCAGCGTAAATCGTCCGAATACGGACGTGGCATTGTACAAAATTCGCCGAACTTAATCAGTCCCGCAACTAGCACACACTCTTACGCCCCACGCGGGCCGACGCATATAATGATGTAGTCACGTGTTCGATATACATGTATTTAGGTATAGTTCGTCTGGACAACCTTAATGGCAATGACTGTATATATATATATATATATATATATATATATATATATATATATATATATATATATATATATATATATATATATATATATATATATATATATATATATATATATATAATATATATATATATATATATATATATATATATAATTATATACATATATATATATATATATATATATATATATATATATATATATATATATATATATATATATATATATATATATATATATATATATAATTATATCGTAGAAAAAATGTCCCGTGGCAGTCGTTTATAAACACGCTATAACATCCATAATTTTCTACGTTCCATATCACTATTGCGTTTCATATAACTTCGCATATAACTTCGATATGTATAAGTTATCTGAGCCTTTTGACTCGCATGCACTCGATTAAAGTTTCAAGTCGAGAGTGCTTGCGACAGAGACGAAATTCGAGCACTCGCGAGTAGCGAGTTGGAACGCGTACTCGCTTTGACTCGCGCGCACTCGCGAGTATTCGCTACGCGCGATTGGAGGTACCTTTACTCGCGGCTGGTACTGTACGGCACCGAAAAGACTGGGTCATGTCCAAACTTTACCAAAGCAGAGCTTCAAACGTACATTGGAATATACAACTTGATGGGTAATGTTAGGCCTGTTTTATACGTCGAATTTAATCCGTCGCATTTAAGGTTACATTATATGATAGGTGCCTTTGACACAAAAAGCATTCACTATTCAGTCAGTTTTTACGGAACGTCTCTCAAATTTGGCAGAAATATTGCTTGATAGCTGTAGAAATACGTGACTTAAAACCATGTAGGTGAGTTTAAAATCATAGCGATAGTCGCGTGGTTTTTAAGAATCGGCAGTCTTGGACGCGACGAGTTTTCTCCTTCGCTAGATTTACGCAGGAACTTCCAAATTAACATTTTTTGAATCTCTGATAATCAAGTTACAAAAACGTGTTCGCATTTTTTGACAGGTTGCGTTATAGCTGAGATACAAGCCAGGCAACTTTAGTGTTCCTTCTGTTCGGGAGTGCGTTGAGAAAAACTATCATAACTCAAAAAATATCACGTTACAAAAAATTTCCGAACACGTTTTTACTCCTTGACTATCTCCCTATATTGTGACAAAGTTTGGGCAAAATCGGTTAAAACGTAAGAGCTGGAAAGCTCACTTTGTATTGAGAATTGCGCAAAGTTCTCTTTAGAAAATAGAGGCGATCAAAGATTTCGCGGGTGTTTTAGCGACACTTAGCATTTGTACCTCCTACTTCCTTAATCTTTTAATCGCATTTATCATTAACCAATTAGGTTCAACTTTCGTAATTGCTATTTGGCAAGGTGTTCTTTCCACCAATGCTTTTACTAGTGCGGCAAAGTGCTTTTAGCATTCGGTAAAGTCAAAACACTGGAAAAATGCCGGCTAAACGCAAGAGCAAACAAGGCAAGGAAACCTCATAATCGTCTGCGCATAAAGGGAGACGGACTGAAACAACGGACGCAGATAGTGAGGACGGAAATACAAGCAAACAAACCCTTTTGGATAAAATGTTTGTTCTCGGGTAAATTTTATTTTGTTGGCGCATAGGCAATATCACACTTGTAAATATCACGCTGATTTCCTCGCTTGAACCGGAATAGTCCGTTTCACTGTCGCTTGACGCAGTAAAGCTATCATTTAAATAGGCCTGCTTACTCGCTTTTAGCTTCCTTGTGCTAGAAAACGGCGAGCTTAAACTTGAAGCCATGCTAGTTGAGTCATTTGACTGCCACTGTTCTTTCTGATTAAACGAAGAACCACGGTCGCTTTCTGCTAACGCTTTCAAAATGTATTCGTATTTTTTTTATTTTTAGCTTTTCCAGGAGTCATAATCAGTGTTATAGCTACGTATCAGCATGCGAAATAGGATCTGATGTAGAAAGCAAAACAGATGGCCACATACTGTCACCTTGACGGGATAATTTTGATGAACGTGTTAACAGAAAATGCCAATCTCAAATGCAACTTTCGCGGCAAAATATTTGGCGACTTTAATACATTTGCAATTTCAACATTTTTTCATATAATGTAACCTTAATTGTCAAATTTTTTCGACGGAATTTCGACGGAAGTGATATGTTCAGTTGATGCGTCGAATTAAAGTCGTCGAATTTAATTGCCGGCTGTGGCAGCCCAAATTTGAGGAAGTGAAAGAAAATGGAGGCCATAACGAAAGTTATCATATTGAGACAAATTTTGAAATTAAGAAGACAAAGACGGTGAAAGCAGGAGAAGTTTTACTGGACAAAATATTTGCTACTTCGTCATCTTCTTCCTTATGATCACCTTCGAGTCGGTCAAGTTGCATTAGCTAGCTTATTGTAGCCCAAAAAGCAACTGTTGCAATATGCAACACTTATATTTTCTACCCAACCGTCAGTTTCTTCGTCTAGTTTGGCCACAGAGCATGATGGCGATTGCAAACACATACTTTGCAATTAATACTAAGATTTATATTTCGTCGAAGTCTTGCATTCAACATATAGGCCGTAGGATGAGCGTCCAGAAGATGCAATTCCGTTGCACCCCTCGTGGAAATACATGATTTTCACACGAATCGATAGATAAAAACTCACTTTATTAGAATCTGCTGCGCAGTGAGTTTTTATCTATCATTCATATGGAAATTATGTAGTTCCACGAGGGGTGCAACGGAATGCGTTTTCTGAGCATGTTTTGGACGCTCAACCTACGGCCTAACATTGTTGTTGGCCCGCCATGTTGAAAATTTCTAATTCGTGGGATCCACGAATAAGACAGCATTGTTTTGTGGGATTAAAAATGACATTATCATAATTTATGCATTTTGTTCGACGCGACGGACTTTCAACATATAAACTGCTGTCGCAATTCCGTCTGATTACGCGACAGAGTTCAAAGAATGGTGTAATTTGGTGTAATGACTACTTCTATCTGATCCAATTGAAGCATATTTAATAAATAAATCAAATCAGTACTGTGTTATTACAGAAACCTTTACATATGTTTTTCAAATATTTTAATTCCTATTTTGTACCTTAAACGCCATTGTTGCTCCTGAGCAACACCTCGGTAAACTTGGTTTGCTGGGTCGAAAAAAAACTGACCCAATATTCTAATTTCTGGGCTCAAATATGCTAAGAATCCCATTGCTGGGTTTTTATCTCAAGTTCTTGGGGTCTTGGCTCCCAGAGGGTTAAAACATGACAATGTGAGTGCTTTCAGGAAAGATATGAACATCTTTGATGTCTATTTGTAGAAAAACAGAAACAAAATAAGCGTTCTCTGATAGCTATATCATTCTATTTTTTGTAGTTCTAATGCTTAATTTCCCAATGAAGGAAAAATAACTTTCTTTTCCTAGACGCTTATTGATCGATAAAGGAAGAAGATATCAAAATTGGAAGACAGGTTAACAATATAATTAAAATTTTAATAGACAAACACACACACCAACACACGCAAACAAACAAATACACGCAAACAAACAAATACACACAGAAAAACACAAACATGAAACAAACAACCAACAAACAAACAAAGAAGAAAAAAAGAAACTAAGAAATAAAGAAACCTGAGAACCCCATAATTTTATTTGTCCTGGCCTGACTTTTCTATACTTGTCTTGTATTGTAACAATAAATCGAAATTATAATATAAAAACAATTTTGAAATACCAAGGACAAAAGTTGATTATGGTATTTATATATAGATAAAAATTGCAATATTCTCTGAAACAAAGTCAGAAATTTTAAGCATATTGAAAATTTTAAATATCGTACTTGAGTGAGTGCTCATCTGATTTTCAAAAGGTCATAATATTTCGCAGAGCCGTTCGTTGATTCTGCCATTCTGGTTCATAAACGTTCACACTCGAAGGGGACTGTATATTCTGTTTTATTTTTTCACAATTAGATCACATATTATTCGCTATTTACAATGAATTATTAAGACGTATGACCGTCTCACATTACAATTACAAATGAATCATATTAAATCAAACTATTTTACATGAAGTATTGACTTGCGCTACGTAGACTGGCGGTCCGCGCTGGGGACCTACAACACCCCACCCACCTTGATTCATACGCGCTATGAATCAAGCATCGCCTTTGTATTCGCTTGGTCGTTCATGCAGGTTTCCCTCTGACTCAACTGCTGGGGATCCGCTTTCCTCCCTTTTCCCACCCGATCGAGCTTGAACTTCCAATGGGAAAAGTTTCTGAATTTCTGAATGTCTATTTAAGCAACGTAGTTTTCCTTACCTGCAACCCTTACTTTTGCTCCTCTTACTTCCTTATCCTTCCCTACAATCAACTCTTCTACCACTGCTAATTTCCAATTACATCTTTTCTCACCTTCTAGCTCCAAATACCGTAACAACATTTCCCTTCTGTATTTTTCTTGACGCTCCTCCATTTGTGCACTTGTGGAACTCTCTTAGCCCAGTTAAATAGTCACCTTTTCACCTTTTCCAGAAGTGCTGCAACTTTAACGTTACGTACTTAAATCTCTCTCCACAACTAATCTCTCCCTGAACTGTCTGTTTCTGTGGAATAAAGTGAATTGATCTACCATACATCAAGTGTGACGGAGTTAACACTTCGCCCTCGAAATCTTCAAACGCATCTGTTAACAGTCTCGAATTCAGCGTTCCTTCCACTTCAACTAAAACTGTATTTAATTCATCAAAGGTCAACTTTGCATTACCTAACACCTTCCTAAGACATCTTTTCACACTGCGCACCATCCTTTCAAAGAAACCTCCCCACCATGGTGCTCTCTCCAAATTAAATCTCCAAGTTAGTCGTTTGGTTTTAAACTCTGACTTTACTCTTGTCTGATTGTATAGTTTCCTCAAAGCTTTCTCTGCTGCCTTGAAGGTTTTAGCATTATCTGATACTATGAGATTGGGAACCCCTCTCGGAAAATCTTCTCAAGCAGCGTAAAAATGTTTCAGCCTCCTCTTCTTCATTACCCTTCTCCTTGTCTACATTCCTTTCTTCTAAATCAATCTGGTCACTCAATATTTTGCTATTTGTTGGCCATTTCATTAAATTAACCCCCCCCCCCTCTGCCATCCTACATTTTGTCTTCTGATACAACGTTAATGCCTGTTCTTCACTTTTTTCTCCACTAACTAGATCATCTACATAAAAGCTTTCAAGAACCTTTAGGACAAACTCAGGGTCTAATTATGCTTTGAGATATTGTGCATTAAAGTTGCATTTAGTAGAAATGATGAAGAGTTCAATCCGAAAACTACACGACAGAATCTGTAAACGACCTTCTTTGTTTACCTTTACATTCAAAAACGCCTTTTCAATATCTGCAACTAATGCTTCCTTGTTTTCTCTAAACCGTATCAATATGCTATAGGGGTTGAGCGATGGTCCAACATGCAAATAGTCATTGAGTGATGTGTCGGACTTTGATCCTTTACGCATCATATACAATGCGTACCTTGGTTGTCACTGGGTCCTTGCGAATTACTGCCTGGTGTGGTAGATAGTGTACTTTGTCTGTCTTTTCTAGACTTGTAACCTGTTCTATAATCCCCTGTTCTGCTTGTATAATGATTTATGATCACCGAGCTAACGACGCAAAGTGCCGTTCCGGGCGTTAGCCCGGGGCGAGGGTACTAATTCCGCACGGCTATTTACACCCGGGAAAAGGAAAGCATAGCGAAGTCTGAAGTTCATCAAATATCGCGGGCGCGTGTTTCAAGGGTGGCGGTGAGTGGGAGTGGGTGGTCATCACTGATCTCAAAAATATGGCGGACTACAATATTTCGTATTTTTGCAAAAAGATTTGGCAACTTTCACAACCAACAAAGGGCGGTCATTTCTGATCTCAGGAATATTGGCGGACTATCAGGAGTAGCAAGCACAACCTCGTCCCCAGGGTCATCTTTGTGGGTGCGGGGAGAAAATAGATGACCCTGGTAAAGGCTGTAAAAATCTCCAAGATTCTTGAAGATTTTCAAGCATGCGCCGTCAGTGAATAATATGGCGCTGACTCAAGTTACCATTGCCACAGAGCACTGGCGTGCAAATTTTCACAATGTATACAGAAATTTACGCTTACATAAAAACAATATTTAAAAGAATGTTTTTTTTCTAATAAATGTGCTGAAAACAGGAAGTAATATTATGCTGTCATTTCGTTAAACCAATCACACTTATTGTCACAAACCCTGACTGGTCCAATGTGTTAACCAATGAACAAGGAGATTAGGACAGCCTTTACCAGGGTCATCTATTTCCTCACCGCGCCCACAA
Source organism: Muricea muricata (assembly GCA_963855995.1). Classification (NCBI taxonomy): domain Eukaryota; kingdom Metazoa; phylum Cnidaria; class Anthozoa; order Malacalcyonacea; family Plexauridae; genus Muricea; species Muricea muricata. Next base: position 114,049,228 of record OY979716.1, read on the forward strand.
AGATGACCCTGGGACGAGGTTGTAGCAAACACTTAAGGCATCCAAAAAGGCGAGAAGTAAGACGAAAACGACTGCCACAAGACTCTTGAAGAGAGATTAATTCGGGGAAAATACAGAGAAGCGCCAAGAATTGACTATGGCGTGAAACACAAGGCAAGTTTGTTGATAATGCGTATTTATACTTGTGTGTTAATGCTTTATAAAGGCCGGCGTAGCCGTACTCATCCAGTCTACTTGCTGTTTAAATTCCAGAGTAAGTTTATGTTTTGTAAATGCAGGCTGTCTTCTTATTACTAATGTAATTAATAGATCGTATATTTTATACTAAATTTAAGCTTACATTAGGTGTAACAACATACTAATGATAAATGTTGTGCCATTTAAAAAAATTGTCAATAAAACAAGGATTAAAAACTGATATTTTGTCATTACTTCATGTAATTCCGAAAATATAGTTGCATGCTCTTAGTTAGTGGCGAGGGGTTGCTGCATGCAGGTATTTCTAGTTTAATAATGATTTAATAGGGAAGCTTACATCAAATAGCCATCAAATCGACTACAGATGCATATTACAAATGTAGAATAACTACACTAGTGATATAGTTAAATCATAGACAATCTAAGGAATGGACAGGAAACGCAAGCTAAAGTTTACGCGACATCCGTGATACGCTTTACTTTGGAACCCTGTAACTTCACTTTAAATACATTTCAGGACTTCGATCGTATTTACATATTTTAAACAAGAACAGAAATGTGAATGGAACTATTGACTTTTAAAACTTTTCAGAGAGATAAGCGAGGCGGAAAATCACCATTTAACGTTTCCGTAAACCTTTTTCAACAACAACAATGGCGACATTTCTGCAGTCAAAAAGAATGCAAATATTCAGCGTTAGGTTTTAGCTTTTTTATATTCATAAAGAATTTTTAAAGTCGATAGTTCTATGGAGATTGCCGTTCTTGTTTAAAATATGTAAATAGAAAGTCCTGAAGTATATTTAAAGTGAAGATACAGGGTTCCAAAGTATAGCATATCAGGCCGTATCGCGGATGTCGCGTCAGCAACATTGATACTTTAGCTCGCGTTTCCAGTCCATTCTGTTGATTGTCTATGGTTAAACCTATACGTGAAATAGATATATAAAACTTATAAAAGTTTTGTTACACACTAATTAGTTGCTATATATACGATTAAATTATAAAATTGAATTATTATAGAGCTCAATTGATGAAACTATTGGGCTGTTTCTAAACCGTTCTTTTCTACATTGATAATTGTAGAACAGTTGACCATTCTGACGAGTATCCTTTTCTCGCATCTGACACAGTCTGTTTGAAAGGAGATGATGCAGTTTATGTTGCAGGTCAGTAGTAATCAAATCTATAAACAAAGCAACACGACGTTTTTCAAGGGATTGTAATCCAGCTTGGAGTAACAACAACAACAACAATAACAACAACAACAATAATAATGTATTTCGCTCATTCTGTTACATGAATATGAGATAAAATTAATTATAAAAACGGTATGAGCACTGACTGTCTACAACAACCATATGGGCTAAAATTTAGACAGCCAGTATATTTTAGGTCAGAAGTAACAGCATAATTATAAAAGATACGACAGAAAGACACAAAACAGATATACTAACATAAGTATGCCTAATAGATATAAATATAAAGAAAATTAATTATAAAATTAATACTTTTCAATCATTTTCTCCTGATTCTTTTTCTTGAACTTACTTAACGGAAGAGATTTAGTACTTTCAGCAATTGAATTCAGATGAGTAACAGCTCATCATAATCTTTTCCAGAGTAGATTATCCTCAATGCCCTTCTTTGTACCTTCTCAATACTACCACTCTACGCTTTAGTAAGTCCACCATTCCAGACTTGTGCACCATATTCAAGTATTGGTCTGATAGCAGAGATAAAAAACCGTTTCATATCATCCCTAGATGCACCGTATTTTTTTAAAACCTTTAGTAAAAATAATCGCTTTACAGCTGCTTTCCGTATTATGTAATCAGTATTTGTTTGCCACTTTAGATTATTATCAATCCATAAGCCAAGTAGTTTAAATGAAGGCACTCTTTCCAACGTTGTGTCATTGAATTTAAGTGATGGAATACATGTGCTATACTTGCGGAAATTTAACAGCATTTCTTTACACTTTTTCAGATTTAGCTTCATTTTTTGTAACGTAGCAAAATCCATAACTTTCATGATATCACAAGGCATACTCCCAACTTGCATTCTCGAGACATGGTCCCTGACATTCATATTAACCTCCGACAGAGTTGAATCATCCACAAATAAGGTAAGATCCTTATCGTTGTCATTAGCCCTGTAATGCTGGAATTTGTCTGACTACTCTAGGAGCATGTACTTACAGCACCCTGCTATCCATTAATATATACGACAAACGCTAATGGACCTATACGACTGCCTGGAGGGACTCCTCCATTGATCATATAGCGTGTGGAAAGCTCATTACCAAACCTTGTTACCTAAATATGAGCCCAACCAACTAATAAGCCCCGGTCGAACTCCCCTTTTGCAACAGTTGTCCAATAGTACATTATTGTCGATGAAATCGAAGGCCTTACTAGTAAGAGCTTCGGTCTTATTTCGTCCAGTCCATGCACGGTTCAACTTTAGGTACTGGTACAAGATAGAACTCCTTTCACAATTCTGGAAAGAATTTCTGCTCGAAGGATGCATTAAAAATGTTTGCCAGCGGAATGGCAAAGAATTGGGCAAAAATTTTGATTACCTTCAGGAACGGGTCATTTGGACCTGGGGCTTTGTTAGACTGGATGGCCGAGAGCTTTCTAGCGATGCTATCAACTGTAACAGTAGGTAGAACATCGAACTGACCATACGATGACCATTTAGATTGAATTTCTGGGAAATCATTCGTTAAATCTGCAAAAAATAAATTTATCATATTCGCGGCATCTTTATCTTCTAGTTTCAAAACAGAGCCCTGGTCAATGAGATTTATAGACTGAAGTATTCTTCTTTCCAGTTAATTTCCAGATCTTTTTCCACCATGTTCGAGCATCACCATTATTGTTCACACCCCTAATATTCTTAGCATAGTAAGTCCTTTTTTCTCTACGAATTTCCGATGCTACTCTATTCCGTAGTTCCTTGAACTTAGACATTCTTTTATGCATGTATGCTTTGTCCCGCTCCTTTAATAGTCTTTTTATTCTAGTTGTTATAAAGAATTTATCATCAGAATGTATTCTGGCTGTTTGCCCAGGGAAGTAATGGTTAATCATATCCTTAGTAGCTCTAATGAAATCTTCAACTTTTTCATCCACATTTACTGCATTCAATACAGGTGACCAATCATACTGTGACAGGCAGGACCCAAACTCTTGCAGGCTATGGCTAGGTGTAGGACGAAATTTAAATTTCTTCACGGTATTTATGCAGCCTTGTTTCACTTTCGCCTTCCAAAGGACCATATTGTGATCTGAGGTGGACAATGGTACAATCACTTCAGGGGGGTTATAGTGTGAGCTGATGTTGGTAAAAATGAGGTCTAAGATATTAGTGTTCCTCGTTGGATCCTTCACCACTTGCTTGAAATTAGTATCACAGTAGTTTAAAAGATACTTTACATCAAAACCATTGCTGCAAGGATTAAAATCACTAGCTACAATAAAACCTGTTTCGGGGCTTTCAGATGACACAATATCATAACAGCTAGGAGTAGAAGTAGTCATAAAAATTTTCTAAACTTCCCTGATCACTTAAGGGAAGAAGGTATACACAAGCAACAGCAATCCTTGAAACTGTTCGTGGGAGCCACTTAGGGCGCAGAATTACCCACTGACATTCAAAATTAGGATCGCAAAGATCATTACGAGTTTTCGTTGAGATTACTTCACGAACATAAATCGCACAGCCTCCTCCAAGGCCATTTACCCTGTCCTTTCGTATCAATGTATATCCTGAAGTATTCACGGCTTCACTTGGTATATTGTTGGATAGCCATGTCTCTGTAACAAAATAATTTCAATTTTGTACTCATTTGAGTAATATTCCAATTCATCAATTTTCTGCACTATAGATTTTGAATTCACAATGAGCACATTAGGTAAAGTCCAGACAATTGGAGAAGATACTGGTCTATGTCTTTTAATATAAATCAAGTTACTACTCCCAGTAATTTTTCTTACTATTAATAGTTCTTTCCATAACTCCTTTCGGTTATTCTTACCGATATACGGTCTAGTTTATTACGATTCCATTTAGAGACTTCCATGTTCCTAAGACCTCCATACTCCTTCAACATTTCTGGCTCCTTTTTAAGTCGTCGTAACTGATCTTTCATTCTAGCCTGACTATTCATGTAGTTGTCTGGAAGACTATCATGGTCCTCCTTCCAGGGTAATTTAACTGAATATCGACTACCCGTAAATCAGTGGCAGATCTAGCGTAAGTCAAAATAAATTACCACTGACAGCTCATTCTAGGATATATTTACATTTTAAAATACCTTCAAAGCAACTTCATTGGTTAGATTTTATTCTTTTGAAATTCATAACCTATAACATTGTTACAAAGTTATTTTGAATTTAAAATTGAGCTGCTATAATTTATTTTGACTTACCTTGGATCCGACACTGCGTAAATGATATTCTATCTAGAAAATGTTCCTGTACTCTGTCCTTTTCGACCATACCTAATCCTTCAACACTCCAAAGCCTTTCGATATTGCTTTCCAAGCTGTCACTGTCCCATCTCATTGCCTGCCCCACAAAATTTGCTTGTGTCACTCCTGAATTTTCTTCTTCTCTTCCTTTAAGAGGTCCTGATAACACCCATTTTATTTCTGTCTGTATGGCTAGTGGTTCTCCTGCATTCCCTTTTCTTGTATCACCTGTCTGGAAGCTCCATAGGTAGTCTGCCCCTATCAACACGTCTACTTCTAACTCTTCCTGCAATTTCACAACATAAGAAAACCATATGCCCTCCAGATGTGAATAATGCTTCCAAGCTAGTTCTACATGACTATTCTGCACAGTGCAAATTTTAGGGACCATATCAGCTTCTGTATTCATAACATTATTCCCATTAACCTGTTGAAGCTCAAGCTCGACAACTTCCCTTTGTTCAGCCTTGGTGCACGTTTGACCGAACGTATTAATTCCTAAAATTTCCCTTCTTAAACCCTTGGGGGCAACAAGATTTGCGGCAGTTGAAGTTACAAAGGAGCGATGACTTCCCGCATCTAAAAGTACTCGGACCTTAGCCTCCGCCTTTCCCCTTAAAACCCCGCGCGCAGTTTGCAAGGCAACCAGACCACCTGTCTTTGCAAGCAAGTTATTACAAGGGCTAGCAACAGCACTAGTAACACTCTTAATTGTATGAGTTTCTTGCTCATTCTTGTCAGTTCATCCCTTAGGCTAGCGACACACAGGGCAACATGATGAGCTTGATTGCAAATACGACACTTAATTTTAGAACTACAATTACTGGCCCTATGACCTTTGACTAAACATAGAAAACATCTACCATACTTCAAAACTAATGTCTTACGTGTTTTTGGATCCTGGACTCCATCACATTCTTGGTGAGGATGGTTCTTTAAACGGAATGCACAACTCTTCTTGTCTTGGTCGGCCACCAATATTGCGGCTGTCATGTTGTCTTGACCGCCTGTCGTTTTCCTGCTCACATATCCAGCGTGGTCTCGCTCATTTCTCGTAGCCACAGCGTCATGTCCTTGTCGAAGCTCCAATTCTTTCTCGAAAGCTTGTGATATTTCTTGCATTGTCCACTCGATAAAATTAGTTCCTCGGGTGATCGTAAGTCGGAATTGTTCAGGCATCTTTTCCAGTATGGCCGGAACAACAATTGTTGAATACGATTCCTCGTTTAATTTAAACCCAAAGATTTCAAAGCGCGGTTGTAAGCTTTGCAGCTGTCATACAATTTCTGCAGTCTTTGTGTATCTCTTTCTTTGAAGACCACCGGTAATTGAGGCAGGACGTTCACATGCGTACGTTGGATTGCACTTTTCTTCTCAAACCGCTTCTTTAGCAAGTCTATAGCGCACTGGTAATTCGTTGCTGTAAGTGAAAGACCGGCGATTTCGCTTGTCCTTCCAAATACCCGCGGAAATATGCAAATTTATCAACATCCGACAAATCCCCCCCCCCCAAAGTTTTTCATCCGTAACTTTGGCAGTTTTGCTCTTACGATTTTACCCGTACTGTCCGACGATACTTGGCTGTTGTTAAGTGCGCCATTCATTTCAGCAAGAAGCGTTGGTGTTGTGTTGAATACACGCTTTGTTTTGGAATTTGATCAGCGCATCGTCCGTTTGAATTAAAGTGCGCTCTAATTCTGCAATTACTTCGTCTGTCTCTTCGATTTCCTTGGCCATTGAATCGTCGGCATTTTCTTCTTTCGACTCATTCAGAGCGTAAATAATTTTCTCTTCAAACTCTTTTAGAATCTTTATCTTTTATTTCAAAGTGCTTGGCTCTGTTTTAACTACACTATATCTTTCTCAGGGCTCTCATCACTTAACTGAGGAATCGCCTCGACGATCTTGGCCACATGCAAGCTTCTTCGCGGATGACCTTTGACCTCCTCTTATTCGCCGCTTCTTTATCATATCCTCCATGTTTTAAATCGAAATTTTATCAACTGTATTCCAATGTTTCACAATCTTTCGACCACTGCGCACCCATAAACCTAACGTTTCCCTATTCCCATACAAATCTAGATCGATTGTACCACTATTTCGCAGAACCCTTCGTTGATTCTGCCATTCTGGCTCATAAACGTTCACACGCAAGTGGACTGTATATTCTGTTTTATTTTTTCCCAATTAAATCACATATTATTCGCTATTTACAATGAATTATTATGACGTTTGACCGTCTCACGTTACAATTACATGAAACTAATTACATGAAGTATAGACTTGCGCTACGTGGACTGGCGGTCTGCGCTGGGGAACTACAACATAATATGGAAAGCGATTTTTCTGGAGAATGTAAAGAAGATTTAACGTAGTCTCAAAAGTGTAACCCCATTAACCCATATATAATCTCATATAGCTACCCAAAACGGGTGAATAAAAGAATAACTATATAATAGAGCTTTTTAGGGTTTAATTAGTAATCAACTGTGAGATAAAAAATCCCGAGGTTTATTAGACTGTGGTTTATGTATAACCTGCAAAATAATGACCACATAACCTAACCTCCGATTATGACCCTCCCCCCCCCCTAAACCACCCTCCGTGTATAAGCCCATCAAATTACTAACGTTCAAACCGCTCCAAATGTAACCCCCCCCCCAGAATAAAAGCCCATCCGTCTATAAGCACATCACACTATAATGTGCTTATGTATTAAATTGTGTATATTAACATGTTAATGAATTCAATTGTGTATATTGTTGCGGTAACATAAGCCCCCCCCCCCCCCCGTGTATAAGCCCGTCAAAAAATGTTTACGAATTCATAAAAGCCCAGAGTTTATAATGGGAGATTTACGGTGTTTTATTAAACACAATAGCAATTAATATGTGTATGTCAAAAGGACGTCAAAGGGGGACAAATCCCCAAGATCATGAGTCAAAACTAACGGCTCAGAACACAGCATCATGCACTTGACTGAAACATTTCAAACACGCACAAATAAGTCCAATTCACACACAAATACATCGAATTTCCGCTCAAATACATCGAATTCAGTGACAAATACATCCTCATGAAGTCGAAGTAGCACACAAAAAGAAATCAATCTGTCATCACAACTGGGCGGAGCAAGTTAGCATGATAATTTATGAAATATGACGTAGTCCATTTGTATACGGGGGAGGAGGGAGATCAAGTCTATTAATATTCGCGAGCTTTTAATAGCTCGTACCTCACCCTACATTATAATTCATGACCAGTCCTTAATTAGGGAATTTTTACCTCCAATGTTCAAAGTACCCAACGTCAGCAAAGTCGACAGTTTTCGTGCTTGACGACGTGCATCAATTCGGTTGAAGCATCTAATGGTGGCATACTAGAAGATACAAAGTTTCAGGTAATGTCATTAAAAACATATGGTTAAACTTTTGGCGGACAGGCAACATAGTACACAGTACTCACAACTTATTGTAGTTAAAGTAAAATAATTGTGTAGTACATTTTATACTAGGCGTTACTACATTACTCATGCATTATAGCGCATTTTACTTGCGCGTTTATACATGTATGTCAATGCAAAGTTCCTGCACTAGTCATGGCTACTTGATGTTATAGCTAAGGTTATGATGCGAACATTACTTTATTTTTGTAATTATGTTAATTCTGTTCATTAAAGCGCTTTTGCAATGCTTAAAGAGTGAGTATCATGCCAGTGATCCTTTGCACGCTTGTGTTTACATTTATATTTAGCTACATTCGGCTGTGTCTAATTACGCACTGATTCTCATATGCCATGGATGATAAGTCATCTTATCCACTCCTTTTTGGCAGAGAAACCTGACATTATACACGTAGGCTATAGATTATGAGGCTATTAAGGCAAGGAGGGGGCAAGAAACACATTTTGTGATCCCTGTCTAGGAAATACATTCTCTGTGACTTAATGCATATATCTTAAGTCACTGAGATATCCGAGAATATATAATATATAAATGAGAAGATATAAATTACGCACGAACAGAATATACAATAAAGGAAAAATTTTCTATACTGTACAAGGCCACCGGGAACGAGTGCAGCATACAATACGAACTATAAACAGTCTCTATGCCATTTAATTTATGATCTGAGTTAACTGCTCGCACTAAATTAAATACCGCGCCCATAAATCTTTGCTTAGTTTATTTACCCAAAAAATTTCAATGCTCGACTTTTTTTCTCTTTTCGTACTTTTAGGAACTGCTTCATGTTCAATCTGGTTATTAGAAAATTTATAACCATTTTAAAAAAATAATGCACGTTTTCCGTGCGTTATTTTCAATACTGTACTCAAAAGATTCCTTATTTGCAGGTAACAAAAACACACGTGATTGATTTTTGACAAAACGCATGCGTGGATTTTGTTCAGTGAACGAAGCTCATATGGTAAAATTTAGTAGAAGATGATCACAAATCATTTTTATTCTCAGTATTGGGCAAGTATTTTCCTTGTGAACTTTTTTTGGAGATCAAATACAAATCTACTTATAAAGTGACGTAGAACGTATTTACCAAATGGAGGTCACGGAACCAATAATCACTAACAATGGACATCACTCATAAGTATTCAGCCATTTACTGGGAAGAAAGCCTAATTAGAATTATAGTATTATAACGTCATGAATGTTGATGGTGGGTGTCATATAGACAATGTCGGAAACGACGAGATGTAATCATGAAATCAAAATGTATGTAACGTACCACATCTCCTTTCCCTACCCACTCCTTATGTCACTTTTAGCCATACATAAATCTTACTATTTCACGCTAAAAAGGTAAAATGAGTTTAAGCCCTGTACTATCCCACAAACGGATAATTTGTACTAATGTTAAATTACATGTCTATTGTTGACATAATTCCAATGATTTGTTGCATCGTTGGCCGTGTTGCTGGATCAGTCGACGTACAAACTAGTGCCAATTCTTTGAGATTAGCATTTGAAATTCCATTTACTTGACTGGCCCTTTCTTCAGGAATTGGTAGCTCACAGGTAGACATCTCACATAGTAGTACACCATAACTGTAGACATCAATCTGTGAAAAAGAAGTAATTATGATGTCAAGAGAGCAACCCTGATTACCTGCTTTCATGCACAGTGAAAACCATGTCGCGACAAAGCGACATACCTGCATGTTTGTTTTAGTTGAGTAGCTATGTTACAAAACAAACTAGTATGTATATATTGTATAATTTGCTATAAGCTGCATGTGAAACTCTATTCGACGTCCTTGCATTTCCCACAGGTGGCCGAAGCTTACAAGTGGTTTTAACTAATTTTATGTTTTTTGCACTTAATTTTGGAAATAAAATTTCTTTTGATCATACTTCAATTCTTTTATCCATTCTATACGTTTTTGGGTATTTTTGAAACAATATCATAACGTTAATTGCTAGCATTTGCTATCACTGGCATGTTGTAAAGTCAGAAAATGTTTAAATACTCATTAAATCACAATGCTGACGAGTGCACTTGTTTATCATGCTATTTAGTGCACACCTACCGATTTTCAAGCCATTTTATTGAGTCTACCCCGAACAATATCACTTTGTATATATTGTATATATGTAAAACGCAAAAGTTGTAAGCTCGGCGCCGGGCGAACTTGGGCGAGGGCAAAATTGCAACGAAACTTGACACTAAAAAATTATGGAACGCGTCGATCGCCCTCAAACGCGGTGACCATACGTATTCACGTCCATTTCACCTTTCCAACTTGTAAAATTGCCGCCATCGCTTTTCTATGAAAAAATAAATTGATTAAAGTAGTTTCGCACATGCTTGAGTCGATCTGCCTTGATACCAACAGTTCGGAAATTTAAATTTCCTTACTTTGTTACCGCGCTGCACCCGAAAATATTCATCCACAACCCTCCTGATCAAAAACCCATGTATTTCTGATTGAAGTATGATCAAAAGAAATTTTATTTCCAAAATTAAGTGTAAAAAACAGAAAATTAGTTAAAACCACTTGTAAGTTTGGGCGACCTGTGCATTTCCATGCTGCAAATATTAACATCCATCACTAAGAATTAAACGTCATAAAACATTTAAGGATTCGATATCAGTCTGAAGGCATTTCTGTTTATGAACAAATAGAAATGTAAAATTCTTGTAAATACCATGCAACCTCTACAGTATTCTACAATTTCCGTTGTTTGAAAATATTAATAGAATTATCATGGGAAATAAAAGTGTATTATATTTCCAACAAATTAGACATAGCTACCTTTGGGCCATATTTCGCTTCAGTAGCTTCAGGTGCGGCGTAAAGGATCGCGCCCGGATTACTTGTGTTGCACATTCCCATAAAGTTAGCGGCACCATAATCAGATATTTTAGCTCTTTTTACGGAATTATTTTCAAGCCACAACAACACGTTCGCACTGCTGATATCACGGTGGATTATAGGGTTTGGCTTTTGTGAATGAAGGTAGTTTAGGCCACGTGCTACATCCAAAGAAATTGATTTAATTCCCTGGAGCTCCAACACTGACCTCTCGCTTGCGCGTTGCTCTAGTAAGGTACGCAATGTTGTGTCCATCAATTCTGTTACGATTAAAAGACGGTTTTTGTCATTTTTCGTAGCACAAATAAACTGTAGTAAATTAGGGTGCCGACATTGTGATGCAATATTAATTTCACGTCTGAGAGTTTTCATGTAATATGGCGATAAAATAATTTCGTGGTATTCTTTTACTGCAACTTCTGTTCCATAGAACTCTCCCTTGGAAACAGTGCCATACGCTCCTCTTCCCAGTTCTTCTCCTAAAATGAGGACCGACCCGCTATCAGTAATCAACTTTTGTTCAATATCGTTTTGTAGTCGTTGAATTTGGCTTCTCATGTCGGTGTTATTTTGTCGTACCCTCTGCAATTCGTTTTGCATTTCTGTTTGTTCCTGTTGTGATCGCTGAATTTCTTTGGATTTTTCTTCTAACTGACCGACTTTGATATTCATGTCGCTTTGCATATTGGTATTTTGTTGTTGTAGCTGCTGAATTTCTTCAGCGCAGTCGTTAACTTCTTTTTTCACTCGTACAATTTCACCATTTAGTTTGTTGTTTTCCTCTCGTAACCCTTGCAATTCGTTTTGCAAATTGATGCTTTGCTGTTGCAACTTGTGAACTTCGTTGGATTTTTCTTCTAATTGACCGACTTTGATATTCATGTCGCTTTCCATGTTGTTGTTTTGTTGTTCTAGCCGCTGAATTTCTTCAGCGCAGTCGTTGATTTCTTGTTTCACTCTTAGAATTTCACCTTTCAGGTTGTTATTTTCCTCTCGTAATCCTTGCATTTCGTTTTGGATATTGATATTTTGCTCTTGTAACTTGTGAAGTTCGTTGGATTTTTCTTTCAACTGATTAACTTTGACATCTATGTCAGTTTTCATGCTGTAATTTTTCTGTTGTAGCAGATGCATTTCATTAGTGCAGTTGATGATTTCCTGTGTCACTCGTAGAATTTCGCTTTTCAGGTGGCCATTTTCCAGTTGTAAATTGCAAATTTCGATGGATTTTTCTTCTAACAGCTGGACTTTGATATCTACGTCGCTTTTCATGTTAATATTTTTCTGTTGTAACTGATGAATGTCTCTAGTCGCGCAGTTGTTGTTTTCTCGCTTTATTCGCTCAATTTCGCTTCTCAGGCATTCATTTTCGTGTAGTAACTGGTTAATTAGGTACTCACTTTCATTTTTTATGTCCTCAATTTCTATTCTTTGGTTATTAATTTCTTTCATCAGATGTTCACGTTCTTTGTTTAGGTCGATACTTTTTGATTGTTGCATTGCAGGAATTCCTTCATTCATGCCTGTGTCAGTATTTGCTTGCCCAAGCTCTTGTCTGGTACAATTTTTGGTGGTGTCTTGTTGCTGATTGTCTGTGACTACATTTTTTTGTTGTGATTGCTGTGTCACGTTAACATCATTTCTAAGTTGATAAGCTTCATTGTCTGTCAGTTTTACTGGCGACTCAACATTGCCTTCCAATTGAATTCCGTCTCCCATATCTCCTTTTATTATCTTTTTGTCACTATTTGGTTCATATTTTTCGTTCTGACTATCGGTCAAGCAAGATGTTATTTGATCTTCAGCTACAGAAAATAGACGATGTAAATCAATGTAATTCATGTTGGGCCTTACGATGGTTCACATCTTTTAGGTAATCCGCGCGGAATGTTAAAAACTTGGAAACTCTTGGAAACCTTGAACTTACCAATCGACTGGTGTTGTTCAGTTGTTGCAATATTTGACACTTTTTCATTTTCCTTTGAACTTGTGTTCTGCGGTTTGGGTTTAGGCCGAGTTTGAGCTTTACCTAAAAGATAGAAACAAACATGTTAAGATAGTATTTCACCATAACGGCAATCATGTTTGTTGGCCATGGACTTTATAGCCTTCATATACTCAAAATACGAAATTGAAAAAAATGGTTATGTACGCAAAAACATTTTAAAATTGATTTAATTCATTTCCAGATGAATGTTCCACATTGTCTATTTGGGCTTTCCATGTTACAATACTCAGTGAGTATAGACGATAAAAAGAGAATATTTTCACTACCCAGCTTTCCTTGATTTTATACACACAATATGAAATAGACAGAAAGGACATAATTTTAAACAGGAATTCTGTATGTGCTGGACGATTTAACCTCCACCCTCCCAGAATTTTACCTGTTTAGGGCTGGCTACGTCCCTCGTTTCGTCAAGGTGTTTGTGCACGTCGTATTACCTGATATAAAAATGAATGTACACAAAGCCGACGTCGCGCAAATTGGGTGCTGAATTTAACATATTTCCACCAGTTAATATATCGATACGTTTTTCCCATGTTGTGTGATGTTGATCTAAGATACAGAGTGCGTCTTGTTGCACTTACTATCATGTTGATTTTGATCAGATGTTGCAGTATCTAAAGCTTCTTCATTTTTCTGGAAAGTCATTCTTTTGGGCTTGGGCTTCACTTTAGGCACAGGACGTTGAACACCTATGATTGAATGATGACGAAACAATAAATGCAAAAAAAATGAAAATGTGGGACATCAAACCTAACCTTCATGTTTGTTTTTGCTTAGACTTCTACTGCTTTCATTTTAATCTTTGGGCACAGGCCCGTACGCCCTGTGACAAAAACTGGGACCTAGGCTAATCGCAGCCCCCCATGAGGGTGGTGGGGAAAATAAATGGCTGCAGTATGACTAATTCGGATAAATTTCTTGCTGTGACAAATGACAGTGTAAAGTGATGCTATACTAGATAAATGTAGATGATTTTGGAATGCCTACAGACATATTTTTTAAATACGAAAACACAAAACTTTGACATCCTCATTACGACGTAAAAACTACTGGACTCACGTCCTGTTCAGAACATTGACATAAATACATCTGGACTGCCTGCTCGCAATATTTTCGCTTGAATTTTGCGTTATCAGTTGAAAATCACGAAGGCTGACGAATACTGACGAAAAATGACGAATATGAGAGTGAATGAACATCGCATAAAACAAAAAATACTGGTCAGCAGTCAACTTCATGAGCAAACATTCTCATATTTCGGCCATCTTTGATAACGCTTTTCAAAGCCGAGCTGGCAGTCCAGATGTATATATGTCAATGGTTCAGAACGTGGACGACGTCCTAAACGGAACCAGAAGTGTAATTTCGCGTGTCCACGCCATTTTTACGTCGTCTTCACGTCGACGTCCTCGATCTAAATCTGTCTACTGTTTTTACTGAACAACGAGATGTTGGCAAAGCTCGTGTGAGTCGAAATGTTAATTTTAATTTTTTAGTTCTTTATAAATTATAGTAAGAATCATGGCACGATATTAATCTATACAATTTATACAAAACGTGCAGATATTAAATTACTAATAGTGTTCTGTTCCAAATTTCGGGCCATGATTGCATACAATGTTTAAATTTTTTAGGGAATTGGAAGAAGAAACCTTCCAATATCGAGAAGTAATTGTAGCTTAACCTTCCGTTGTTGGTGTATCCTTTGTCTCGTCATCGTCTTTCTTTTTTGTAGTTTTCTAAATGAATAAGGAAACTATAAACTATAAAAGAGCATGTAACACTGCTAGCGTTGAATAGTGTTTAGGTGTTTGCAAGTTTAAATTTCCGGCTTCCTACATTTAATATTCGTCAGTTTTTAACATGGCTCTAATAAGGGAAAAAGGCGATTCCATGCACTGGGACTGAGATTAATGGGCAAAAAATATTAGAAAACGGAAATGGGATTACGATTTGAGCAAGACGGCCACTATAGAACTAAAAAATTTGTGCACTTGAGTAATTGGATCCCCCCCCCCCCTTCAGGATCCTGTAATCACACAGTTACTCCGCACAGATCATATATGGTATGCTCGATAATTGTTTGAAAAAATGAGAATTACACAATGGAATAACTATTTCTTTTTATTTTGGTTCACATATTTCTTTCCTTGCTATATGAACATAAACTACATCCTCAAAATACAAATACTCTTTTAATTTCTTAAACTAGCCAAGTAAATTCACTCAAGTTCTTCAAGGTTCTGATTTCTGAACAATGCAGGCATGGTACGCATTATTGTCGCATGTGAATATATATATATATATATATATATATATATATATATATATATATATATATATATATATATATATATATATATATATATATATATATATATATATATATATATATATATTTATATATATAATACCCTCTGCCAGATGGCGGAATTAACTGCCTTTTATGTTCAATTCTGGCGTTAGATCAACGAATAAAAACAAATGCAAAAGCGAGAGCCGAGAAAAAAGTATTTTTTTATGTTGCTGATTCTCCAGTAGGAAGAAAACGAAAACTTTTATCCGCGAGCACAAAAAAATTTGAGAACGTTGGGCAGCCAGAATGCGGGGTCATGCGCGTCAATGGAGCAAGTGATGCTATTAGTGATGCTGTGTTGTCTTTGAGAAAGGTGTGCAGCTGTTCGTGTGGGTGGCATCTCCGTAGAAGACGTGCAAGTTTTGAAATGAGACGTGGTAGCCCTTGAAGCGCTCTTAAATTCGTTAAATTCGCTTAATACGATAAATTCGCAGTTGATTTCTTTAAAAAAGAAACAATTTGATATCGAAGCTATTATACGTAAACACGCGCAAAGCAAACGGCCTTTGTAGAACAAACCCCTATTGTCATCGATACAAACCAGCTTCTGTGTCAGAATTCAGATTGTAATTCTGCTGATTGTGACTCTGCCGCCATCTTTTGTTTTGAAAGTTTTCCAAAAATATTTGCGAAGAAAAACAGAATTTTACTGGATTTGTGGTTATGTCATTAGGCAAAATATTGCTAAATATAAAGAAGGATAACGTGGTAAGTGTAATATCGTATTTAATGGACGTTATTTGAATTATTATGTTAATATGCACACGTATCTGACTCAGGAGTGAGCATATTTTAGCTGCAAAATTACCTGCTATTTTAAATTATTAATAAAACTGATTGAAAGCCACTGCTTTCGTCCTCTGGATGATGATCAGCTTGTTCACAACTCGTTAATAACATAAGTACATGGAAAACGTTAAAGGATTTTGCATTTTTAAGGAAAATTTGAGTATTTGTAATTTTAAATCCCTTTACTTCAATTTACTGATTTTACAGGCATTTTGTTTTTTACTCATTTACAGGCATTCAGTACAACTTCATGCCATACACTATATAATCTGAAACGCCCTTTTTAGGAATGAAAATAAAATTTTCAGTCATATGTTTACTGTAAAGTTTTGAATTACACCAGCATCATGGATGCAACAATCTGGTAGGAAGGTTGCTGAACCAGGACTGGTCATAAAGCAGGGCCTGACAGTCAACTGAGGCAGCATGCATTATGAGCAAAGACACCAGACTGGCTCAAGGAGCCAAGCATGTTGACATCAAAACAAAATTGCCTATATGGTCATAAGGGCCAAATATTTTTTTTTTCTTTGATAATTGCCTGGGGATTAACTCAGACCCCCCCCCCCCCCAATAACCTGAAGTAAATCAATTCCTCTACTAGTTAACCATGAAAGTATTTTTTTATAGATCTCTGTGATATTACTATTACAATCTTGAAGATATGATTACAGTATCTGAAAACATCAACCTCATTCTGTCAATGCTGGGTGACAATTAAACCTGCACATTGTGGAATATTTTGTCTTCTGTATAAAGTTATAAACATTTTCATTATATTCACACAAGAATAGATTGTATCATAAATAATAATCTGTGATTTAATAAATATTCATTTTCATCTTTCATTTTTTGTTTTCTTTAATAGCCTGCAAGAAAAGATCTTCTTAGAAATTCTGATACTTTTGCACATATATTATCATACACTGTATATGCATGATTTAAATTATGCCTGGCCTGGCAGAATTCTAATAATTAGGTCCCACCCACCCATGTGTTTATTTTCATGTGTTTAAAATGTGTTTTTATCATTTAAAATACAATGACCAAATTGATTTGAAAGGAACATGAGTCATGATTGTTGATGTGGACAGTACCTGTTAATGGTAGCACTCAGACATAATTTGGTTGGTTTTAAAAATCATAAAAAACGGCCTTCGACCGCGCACTCAGATTTTGACCAAAACATATTTTTTGTACACTTGCATACCCCTGCCTTAATGTGAAAAACAATTTAGCTTGTTCAGGTTTAGTTCTGGGGTTTATTTTAACCTGTGAAATTTAGGTAAAGCAGTATAAGGACAACCCCAATTTGAGCAGATATACTAACATGATATAAACACCCAGGATTGCACTAAAAATCTTTCAAAATCAAATATGAGTTTGAACTTGAGAAAAATAGTTGAAAATGTTTATATTTTTAAAATACAATGACTGAAATAATTTGAAAGGAACATGAACCATGAATGTTGGTGTGGACAGTACCTGTAATGGTAGCACCTGGCATAATTTGGTTGGTTTTAAAAATCATAAAAAATGGCCTTCGACCGCGCACTCAGATTTTGACCAAAACATATTTTTTGTAGACTTAAATACCTGTGGCTTAATGTGAAAAACAATTTAGCTTGTTCAGGTTTAGTTTTAGGGCTCATTTTAACCTGTGAAGTTCAGGTTGAGCATTACAGAAATAACCCCAATTTGACCAGATATACCAACATCATATAAACACCCAGGATTGCATTAAACATCTTTCAAAATCAAATATTCATGAGTTTGAACTTGAAAAAAATAGTTGAAAATATGTTTATATTGTTTAAAATACAAGGACTGAATTAATTTGAAAGGAACATGAATCATGAATGTTGGTGTGGACAGTACCTGTTAATGGTAACAGATATTGGACAGTTTTGAAAATCAGCCTTCGACCGCGCACTCAGATTTTGACCAAAACATTTTTTTTATAGACTTACATATCCCTGGCTTAATGTGAAAGACAATTTAGCTTGTTCAGACAGAGTTATGGGGTAATTTTGACGTTCAACTTTATTTTAGGACAACTTACTATTGTTGTGTATTTGATGATTATGCAAATTTCACAAAAGCAGCAAAAAGTAATTTAAAGGCCATATGATGCGCAAATCTCAATTTTTGAACAATCAGGACATTTCCAAAGTGTTTAGAGATGAAATACTTTTACAGTATTAGCATATGAGCAAAAATCAGATTTTCTGAGATACAAATATTATGATGAACAATTCTACAACGAAATTTATTAACATGCAAATATTGTCAATCACTTGGCCAATGACGTCCTCCGAACAGTGAATTTATCAGTTTTAATCTTTCAATAATTGTTCTGTATCGTGAAAAAGCATTTTATGAACTAGATATCCAAATGAAATAGGGATATAAATGTAATATCTTACCTTCCACGTTCCATACTACCATAACTCCATAAGTAAATCAAACTCGTATCCTTATGACGGCAACATTCACACCAGTAAGACTTGATTTTCATCCATTCATATCAACGAAAAGCCTAATACTTTTTACCATGGATTGTTAGTCATTTGTTCAAAACATTTCTCATTTTTTCCATCATTTGCCCATGTAAAAAGCACTCAAAAAACCTTCGAAAGGAACACGCCGCCATCTTGTAAATGCGAATATCAATCCGTGCGATCTGATTGGTTTTGAGCAAACAATACGCGATTCTGTAAAAAATCTCCTCTTAAAAATTTCTGCCAGACTAAAATTAACAACTCTCTGAGAGAAAATGAAAATAGATGTAGTTGGTTATGATATCTTTGTGCTATGCTGGTGATTTATAGGGCTAAACATTTTGCACTAATCCACTTGACAGTCAAGCTATAAGTACTACATGGCCCAACCCAGAGTAATGAATTTATTATAAATTGATAGATGATTATTAGCAAAGAGAAATTGATGGTTGATAATTAATTGCCGGGAGAGATTTTGTTAATAGTGAACAATATGGGCTATATATTTATTGAGAGTTATTGTTAATAGTACACCTGTTTTAGACATCTGCATTTGAAAGGACTGTCTAATAGTCAGCAATTAAAGATGATTTTGTATAAAGCTTGACATAGTACAGTATATATTTGAATTCAACTATGCCTGCACCATTGTAAATATTAATATTTTTCTGCTATTTATACAATTTTTTATATCACTGTGCTATGTGAGCCAAATTAGTAATTCAAGAATTATAACAAAAAATGTGCACAGCAAATTTCTTTTCAAAATATATGATTAAAGTTCTGATTTCTAATCATCTTGTCTTTGCCAAATTTTAGTGGGTTGAACAAAACACCTGAAACATGATATATTTGATAGGTTGGTGACATATATGCTATAACATTTATGATCTGACCAAACTAACATTCTGCTTGTGTTATTTAGATTGTTTCCAACTGCCTGTATCAGCTGACATGACAAGTCATAAATCATTTTATGATTATCATAATTAGGGCAGACATTGTGTGGTCTCCCCCAAGCAGATATTTGGTAGATTTTAACTATATTATTACCTACCTATATAAGGTTATTATACAAACAAGTTATAAGTTTTCACAGGAAGGTCAGGGTTTTGCACATCAGACAATTAATGAACCTATATGTGTCACATTGTATTAGGGTGTAATTGCCTAATTGGTCAAATTAGTTGACTTTTTTATAGTTTGCCTAAGCCATTGAGCAACAGATTCCCCTTGACAAGTAAAATTGGTTTCATAGTGGGTAATACTGAACATGTCCCCACTACTTCATTACACATAACATATACATACCGGTAATAGACTGTTACTTTTACTTGTCAAGGGAAGCCTATGGATACTAACTGTTTGAACCATTGAGTCCGAAGCAAACTATGACAATAAATGAATTTAAGACAATTTATTCAGTATTTAATTTTAAATTTACAAAGCCTGTAACTATTGTGTAAATTACAGTAATTAACCATATAAAATAAAAAACAGTTTTGCTTTTTATCTTTTGTTGGTCTAATTCACACCAATGATATAGAGAATAACACATGGGTGCTCGGAAATACCACATTTATTTCGAGTGTTGAACATGATATCTCACGAGTAAGCGCAGAGAAATAAATCTGGTATTTCCAAGCACCCATGTATTTTTCTGTTTATTATTATAAACTACAGGTTTTCCACCAATATAAAATGTCCAGAAGCTATGATTGGTAATTGTTTGAAAAGCGATAATTTTCACATGTGAAATCATCATAAATAATCTCACATGTGAGATTATCAGTTTTATCAGTGCCCAAAATCCTTATAAAGCACTGTACTTTATATAATAAATTAAAATAATGTACACCCTACCCTAACTAACAAAGCATCAGTTGTTGTACAACGAAACTGTTGAGACTTACACGATGAGAATGTCTTTCATAAAATCTTTCTGCTTTTATATTGTTTATTGCTGTGACCATATTAATACTGTTTGATACAAATTCATTCTTGTACTAGTTTAGTAGCTAATGTATTACAAGATAGCATATTGTTTTCATATTTCTTGTGATCACTTCCTGACGGGTAAAAACTTCTAAACAAAGTTTCCAATTGTGTACTGTGACAAGACAAGAAGATTTTGACAAAATTTGCTCGCACTCAGCTATTCACTGCAATAATGCAATTGTGACTGTCCAATGTCCACTCTATCCAATATATAATCGAAGCCTTTACAGAGAAGAAAACGTGGCATGGAAAATTGTCCTGCTGTAACATTTGTACAATCCTTTCTTAAAAACTTAAATCCCTTCATTTTCCTTGCCATAGTATTGTGCATCTCTTGTCTTATTGTAATTTGCGATTTCGTGCAAATAAAATTTGTTCGCCATTTTGAATCAATAACGAGGAATACTTGGTGTAAGCTGAAGTTATTGGATTTTTTTTGCGAAGCAACCGCTGGATTTGCGTACAGGCGAACTAGCGATTTCGCATTCAAAAATGCCAGGCGTGTTTGGCTATAAAACCTCGTCTTCGTGTTTGTTGACGTATGCTTTCCGGAAAGGTGTATTGCAGTAGCAAGCTTTGTGATAGTGACTTCCAGTGCTACACAGTCCTTCCCTCGGATTTGCACTAGTATCCGTTCATTATTCTTTCTCTCGGCAGCTGTACGTAAAAGACCAGCATAAAATGTTTCTGCCAACATTAGTGGTGTTCTTCTTCTCTTCCTTGTTACCTGGTGTTAAAACAAAGTTATTAAACAAATTACCTAGTAATGACAAGGCAGGATATTCATAGCAATGTTATCCACATGTCCATATAACGCTAGAATTACTGTATATATACCTATCAAAGTGCCTCTGCCTTGTCTAATAAAAACCAAGAAGCGTCTCTCCCACAAATGATACATATCTGCGGAGTCACATCTCCTTTCTCTGTTGTCTGTGGAACTCTCTTCATCACAAAATGTCTTCGAGCATTTCATATGATGGTATTATTCTAAATTAATCCTGTCAGGATTTTTCTCCATGTATGAAGTGACAGATCTGTCATCGATGTTTTGATACGATATTTTAGCTATTTCAGCTTTTTGACAATTAAGTTTGGTCCATTTGGACCTACACTCAAGACATTTTTTAAGCCTTTGGCGTATAACGTTGCAAAGTTGCTCCGTAACGCCATCAAAATGCATAAAACATGAGATATCCGAATATTATAAATATCTTTGGCAATGATTTATTTTGCACAACACAATTCGCACCTCGTGTGCGCTTGTGCGCGTGCGCAGCGGGAGTTTGGCTGATGTGCGCATGCGTATTTGTCACCAAAACAATGGCGGTTGGAATGTTTTGAAGCGCGAAATTAACAAACTTTGGAGGGAATTTTTTTCCCAATTGTGCACCTATTTCTCTTGGGGAGCAGCGGATTCTAATAAAGTGAGTTTTTATCCATCCATTCGTGTGAAAGTTATGTAGTTCGACTAGGGGTGCAACGGAATGCGTTTTCAGAGCATCTTTTGGACGCTCATCCTACGGCCTAGGTGGGGTGCAATTTTCGAACGTGTTACCAGAATTTGGTTTTTCACCAGTATAATTATTATGCTATTATTCGTACATATGGAAAGGGTAGCTAATTGAACAATAGGGCGATAAATGATACTAAGAGTTGCATTGCACATGTATGTAAACAGTGTTGTCAAACACCTGCGGAATCTCTATGTCAACTTAGCACATGCATATTTCGTAAGGCAAATAAGTAAGTAAGGCCGCTTACAGTCTTTGAGGTCTGTACGCGAGGATCGCAAGCACGAGTAACATTTTTATGACTAAAAATTTTTGATTATTAGTAAACACCATTATTGATTAAAAGTAAAGACAACCACGAATTTTGAATTTTTGGTTGTCCTTGACTGGCGACTTTCCAGCAAGAAATTCAGCTTTCTTTTTGAAATTTTTGTAAACCTTTCTTCGCTACCATCAGCCTTTTGGTTTTCAGAACTAGACTCTTGCATTTTAACGTTTTATGTTCAAGTTTTTAACTCTTTTTGAGAAATTTTGGATCTTAAATTTTTGAATTTGTTTACTTTTCAACAAGAGGAGTAGTATTACCCCCCCCCCCGTTTGGCGGTGGAAGTATTTAGTATGCGCCGCCATATAGGAAAATGACGTCAATGCGAGGATGTGCGTACGCTAGGATGTGCGCTACTAAGAGGCGGGAAATTTCAAAAGCTGAAAGCGTGCATTATGGCCTTACAATGCACGCGCGTTAGCCAATCAAATTGCTCGTTATATCGCACTTATATTATAAAGCTAATTATTATATGGCTTTGAAGAATCCTGCATTCTGATTGGGCAACGTGTGGTCCTTATCGGACCAGGCGTTTTGCCCGTGTTTTTAAATGCAATTTTAATGCTTGCAAAATATACTTATTAATGAAATTATAGTTGAAATAAAAGTATGTTAAATAATGAGATTATGACAAGAAAAGTTCGCCTTAACGTGGGAGCGCGAATTGAAGACATCGGAGACCACGAATTTAATTGTAAACACTGCAACTTTAAATACAGGGTGTCTTGAAAACGGAATCGAATTTCTAAGATTGATTGCTGAATGAAAACTTGATAATAGAGAGGTTAAGATTGATGTTTACGGCAGACCGGTAACCGCAAACACCAAACTTCAAGTCGGATTTGAAGGTAAGTTCTACAAGTTTTCGAAGGTTTCGACAAGTTTTTAGTCAATCCATTCTTTAATAATAATGCACAAATTATCCTAATTTCGAACAGCCAACACTTCAGCTAAAAATCCGACTTGAAGTTTGGCGTTTGCGGTTACCGGTCTGCCGTAAACATCAATATTAACCTCTCTAATATAAATTTATACACCAAATAAGACACAAAGACTTAGCAAGTTGCGTAAGGCATATTCATTACTATTTAGTTTCGTACTACACTTAGTATAGCACTCTTCAGACAAATAGCCTATGTTATATGATCTATAGAGTAACGAACTTTTAAATTATGTACAAATGGTTAAACGATTATTCTCATTACATATCAATTTAGACCTCAAGTGGGATATTCGTAATAGTAGATTACCCCCCCCCCCCCATATAGCTATGAAAGGGATGCCGACAATGACGTCATAGCGCATGAACAGCACGTGAACAGCACATGTACATAGGATTGACGTCATAGCACGTGAACAGCGCATGCACATAGAATTGACGTCATAGCATGTGAACAGCACATGCACATTGGTTTGGGGTCATAGCGCGTGATCAGCACGTGAACAGTACAAATCTGGTTTCTAGGGCGATCCCAAGCACGGCATGTGTATCAGAAAAGAGAGAAATGCAATGTAGGTTTAAAAAATATTTATTTCAACTTTTAAGTTTTACAAACTAGTGATTATATTTCAGTTGGTATAAACATATGAGATAATCTATGAGACTCTTAAAAGTAAAAGTTTTTTCGATACTAGTGGATAGAGTATGTAAAGTTAGGTATGATAGTTTAAAAGTTTGTTCAAAAATGTTCCGACATTTTGTTGGTGGTTCTTCGTTCTTGAGGATTTTAAATGCTTCCACGATTAGGATCCAGATATGTTCTTTCCCGATATGTGATTTTGCTTTGTCGCAACAGTTCCACCAACTACATAATTCCCCAGTGTTTGTGTCTTTTCGTTCAATTTCTTTAATTTTTCTTGCGATCAATTCTACAGTTATCGCAGCAGTCAGTTCTTTTGGAGTAAATTGTTCTTCGAGGTTAAAAATGTTATCAGAATACACCTGCTTAAAGGAATGTGCCATTGTAGCTAGTGTCCGTACGGCTTGGAGAGCAAGTGTATTATGATAGAGTATCTTGCAATACATGTATTGAATCAATAGAGCGTTGCGCGTAGGAGTGAAAGTTAGGTATTTTTAGAGCGTACGTTCGCTATGCTGCTGTTTAGACATTGTTCTGCAGGGTGCCGGATATTGTAAGAGCGAACGTACGGTAGTGTTTAAACGCTGTACGTTCGCTATGCTGCTGTTTAGACATTGTTTTAAGCGCACGTACGCGTGGCAAGGTCAATTCATGCAATGATATACAGTATGCTAATGCTTAGGCATTGTCAAAATGCCTCAAGGCATATTCTAATTGCGTCATACAGCGCGATTGCACTGAGCTTACTTGCTTTTCCCCAGTGTTCAACGGTCTTGACATCTAACACTTTCACAAACACATCGCTTCCCTTTTTGCTGGCACTTAGAGTCATGTTTTGTAGTCCAATATGTCATTTAATATTTTATCCATTTATTTTTGCCCTTCCCAGAGACATAATGTTCTCCTTTGCTACTGTGGTCCTTCTTTACTTCGGCGGCTTGTAAGTAAGCATTAAATTTTCTTTCCATTTCTTGTTGTCGCTTTAATAGTTTTTCCAAACTTTTCTCCATGTTGAATTCCTCTGGTTGTTCCCTCTGTTGAGATACACAAATACCGAGTTTGCCCCACTTTAACCACTTAGCCCGTTCTTTCGTATCCATTCCATGTACTTGGTCAAGATGATTAGCTAGTCTAGCAAGATTTGTACTTCCACAGCCAAAAACAGGACAGTTTCTACGTGTACGTCCCATGTTTATTCCACGAGTTCCTAGTATTACTGACTCGCGTTTACGTGTGATAGATATTTTATATGGCCCATTCTAGCCCGTTTTGGCCCTATAAGGCACTTTACGGCCCGGTGGCCCGATTCATGGGCTAACGTATTCTCACCCTTCAGGCTTACCCTTTAAAATTTATACATGAGGTCTGTTGTTCGTGCTAGGCCGGAAAGTTGATTTACCTGACTCAGTCGGCTTATAAACTGTTATTACATGTATTAGACTGATTCGTTTAGAATAGCTGAATGAAGTTATTAAGTCGAATAATCGTTGCTACATTTTTATTAATAACGGTTTATAGCTATGTTGCGTTTTGACTTCCTTGCTTATACATAATAGTGTTAATTTTGTTTGTAATTTTTTCTTGTATTTACGTGGAATCTTTTCACTATACAGCACGAGATATTATAAAAGGAGTATTGAAACACTGGTCAATGCTAACAAAGTGTTTTTAAGTAAAAAAGAAAACATCAAACATTCGATCTGTTTATATTCTTTTAACATTTGGGGTTCTTAAAAGAACCGTTTTTTTTTTTGTTGCTCTCTCTTAGTTGGCTATTGTGAGAGAACGCTTCTTTGTTGTTCGCGTAGCCACTTTCCAAACGCCTCAACTTCGACCTTCGGACAGTGTTGGTACGCGTGCGTTCCAAGATGGTGACCACACGTCTTTAGCCAAACCAATCCATCAAACAAAAACTCGGCTTTCGGGCACCCGAAATCTTCCAAATTAACTGAGGGGATCTGTAGGTGTTGCAGCAAATCTCGCTCAAAATGTCCGCCTTTGTACGCGATGCTACTGAGGTTATTTAACTTAACACTATCGTAAAAACATTTCACAATAGTGTTTAAGTTGCTAAGTGGAATGGCATTTGTTCCCCGAGAAACGCCGAAGGGTAGCTTATGTATGTTTCTTGTGAGAAACATACAATGTTTTTGTTGTTTACTTGTTAAATCTTGCCAGCGGATACCAATGTCACAGAGATACGAATCTCCCTCATCTTTACCAACTTTTAGGACACCAAGTTCTTTACAATAAAAAGTTTTATTTATTACGAACCCGTCCATATCTATAACTCCAACTATCTGTTCCATCTTGCAGTGAGTGCTCGCTCGCCTAAAAGTTACCACTTTTATACCCTCGAGCGAGTTCGATCGGGTTTCCTTCGGAAAGTTCCTCACACCAGGGCAAGTTGTTGGTGAGCCAATATTATGTTCTGCCTCATTAATTTCTCTTGAAACAGACCAGTACTGCTCGGCCTCCCACTTAAACGAGACTTCTGCTAGTGACATTTATTTTTAATTAAAAATAACTTGATAGCTTTTCCACCCCAATAACTATACATACCCATGCAATGTCAAACAAGGTTCATTAGCCGATAGAAGCTGTAGTGAAATGGGTCAGTTTAATAGTAAACGACATAACCCCAAGATTAATAAAAATCATAACCGACAGAAAATGTTTCGATTTGGCATAAGTTTTGGCCGGAATGATCTTAATCTCGAGGGACATTTGCAGATAGGCTATAATAGCAAAACTGTTAAGAATTATAAACCTGTTGAAAACGAAATGAACGCTTTAATATCCGATGACAGTGAGCCAATTAGCACCTTGCAAAATGAGAACGATAACATTGAGAACGTGGAGGAATAAGACAGCAAAAACTAACCGATATTTTTCATTTCGCACGCGGTTATGGATAGTTATCTATCTAGTGTTTATTACAATACCAAACGTTCCGGAGGCTATGGTGGAGTAAACCGCCTGTATGATGACGTAAAAAAGGAGGGAAAATTTAAAATAAGTCGTAAACAAATTAAAGAATGGTTAATGAAACAAGATGCATACACATTACATAAACCTGTTCGCCGCAACTTTAAAAGAAACCGTGTTATCGTGGGAGGTATTGACAAAAAGTGGCAGATGGACTTAGCGGACATGCAATCCATGCAAAAGTTTAACGATGGTTATAGATATTTACTAGTATGCATCGATGTCTTTTCAAAGTATGCTTGGGTAGTCCCATTGAAAAATAAAACAGGACCAAGTTTGGTCAATGCTTTCAAGGTCACTTTGTCTTCTGGACGCAAACCTGAAAAAATCATGACAGATCAAGGAACGGAGTTCCTAAACCACCATTTCCGAGCGCTAATGCAAAACGAAGACATCGAATTGTACAACACGTATAATGAAACCAAAGCTTCTATTGTGGAACGTTTAATACGTACGCTAAAAACAAAAATGTGGCGATATTTTACAGCTAACAAAACGATGAGATACATTGACATACTGCCTGATTTAGTGTATTCTTATAATTTTAGCGTTCACCGTACACTCTAAAAACAGGTGTGTTTGATAACACACCAAGGTGTGTTTTAGTACACACCAAGGTGTGCACAATAGCACACAAAGGTGTGTAATTTTAACACACCTTTTTACTTATAATCAGAAAACACACCATGGTGTGTTGGAAAACACAACAAGGTGTGCTGGAAAACACACCAATATGTGTAAGAAAACGCACCAAGATGTGTACAAAAACACACCCTATTTTTACACACCTTTTATTACACACCTTTGAAAAATACAAGCTGTGTTAGGAAACACACCTTTTTGATGAAAACACACCATGGTGTGTTTTGGAACACACCATGCACAAGTTTGAGAAACACAGCTAGGTGTGTTAGAAAGCACACCTTGTTTTTGGTATGTTACGAAGCAAAAGTATGAAGAATTTCATATGGTAAATATAAATGATATATAATTTGTCATCATCATATTAACATGGTGTTAACTTCAGTTTATCCGTCCTAACATGGCGACTCAGAATATCGAGCTTAGTCATAGATATTCAAATCTTGATGTGTTAAAAATATTAGCCAAAATATGATTAAAACTCTCACAACACATCAGATCTATGCCGCCCGGTTGTCCAGTAGCAGTTAGATAAGAATGTTATGTATTTATTTTTTTCTTACCCGATAAAAATGTAAACTATTTCATTTTTCGTTCCGCGGGCAAGTAGGTTTTTATCCAGTTGTTTCTAGAGATCAGTGGTAGTACTACGCGCGCAAAGCTCACCGGGAATCTTCACACTTGGACTCCGTATATTTGCACGTTGTATTGTAAATGTGATGTTTATAGCAAAAGAAACAGTATTTTAGCCAATATTGTCAAAGAAATAACTCCCAATACATCACAAAGGAAGGTGTAAAAGTCAGGTAAGCACATTGTTTTGATTTTTGTATGGATAAAGCAAATTTAACGTGTAATATTTACTTCCTTGAATTCCTTCCATCGTTTATAATTTTAATAGAATCGTGTTGCATTTAAAATTTGAATTTCGCGCGATAGTATTTGGAAATAAATAGATTTAAATTCATTTACTTTATTTTCCTTGATGCATAGCATTTAGTTCGATTCCGTTAACCTGTTTTTTTTTGGACTGGCAAGGTTTTAATAGTGTCTCTTGCCTTGATTGCCTGATGGGGTCATGTTATGATGTGGTCATAAAGGCTTGAAGCCAGACTCAATGGCTGACTGATCATCTAAGCAGGGAAATTTAATGGCCTTTAACTACTTTCTACATTGCTGAGTTTTTAACATTTATTTACTTACAAAAATATAAGTACTTAAAACTTTCATAGTTCAAACAATTTCATTAGTGCTCAAACTGTTTCATTGTAAGATTTGTTATGCTGCATTAATATGCTCCAGTAAAAAAGTTTTTGGCTATCCAGTTGAAACTACATTAATTGTCATGTAAAAGTCTACTCAGGGTTTATAGTTTTGAATGGCAGTAAAATATTTTGGTTGCAATGACTTGGCTTTAATGTGGCCAACTATTGGAATGCTTCTCAACAAAATATTAGAATTACATCCTTAACCTTATATCACCTATTATTACAAGCATAAATGCTTGTAAGCACTGTGA
Source organism: Muricea muricata (assembly GCA_963855995.1). Classification (NCBI taxonomy): domain Eukaryota; kingdom Metazoa; phylum Cnidaria; class Anthozoa; order Malacalcyonacea; family Plexauridae; genus Muricea; species Muricea muricata. Next base: position 114,078,460 of record OY979716.1, read on the forward strand.
TGTGTAAAGTCAAAGATACTAATTGGCCTACTGTCAACATTCTATTACCAATACTGAAGAATCCTTAACACTGAACATGTTTGACACCATAATGCTTAGATTTGTGTCGTTCGAATAAAGACTTCCTGCCCCTCTAATCAAACTTGCTGTATAACTGGCAGGAAAGAAATAGTGTTTAATTCATGATAATGATAAAATATTGTGTGACATTGAAATGCTGGTAAAGGAAATTAAATCAGTTTTAGGGGGGAAGGTGCAAATGTCTAAAATTACATATCAAATTGCCCTAATTAACCATGAATTAGCCTCACTGCTCTTTCAGAGGCAGAGCATCTTGTGTTGAACAATAAACCTTTATGCCATAATGTTTTTTCCATACTTAGTGTCTTACATTATACAGTACTTGATTTTATAATGTCAATTTGCTTGACACCAAACAATTCCATTCATCAATGAAAAAGTGCTACTAGTAAATCTGTTGAATTAAATGTAAAATTATAAACTTTGCTATTTTATTATTCATTTCTGATAAATGTACTAGGAAGAGTGCTGATACTTCTTTCATGCATTGTTTTTTTGTCAAATCAAATAATAGAATATTTTGCATAGAAGGGTGATTTATGATAACCTCATGTATAGTATTAATGCCTAAGTTATACCTTGTTATGTAAGATATAATACTTATCTTAATATATGACGTATCTTATTATAGACTTACAAAATTTGGATTGCATGCATATAACTGCCTGGAAACAGCTTTGGGTAAACTTGCATGCGAAGTCAAAGCAAATGATGCAAGGCTTCGTTTAAAAGAGTTGAATCAAGTGCTGCAAGGCTTCAACAATTAGATGCAAGATATTTTGATTCATGATTCAGCCTTGGAAAATATGGGATTCCAGACCAGTAACTCCAGTAAGCAGTTTAACAGCATTTGAAAATGTTATTTGAAAATGTGTGACAATGAGAATTTTGAACTCTGCGCTAATTAGTAATTATGTAGTGATTACCTATTGATATATGTAATAAACATACTAACTGTACCCAAGACCATTAAATTGTTGATATACATGTCTGTGACACAACCAGGAAACTAATTGGTTGAATTATTCATAAATTTGTTGGTTAAAACAGCCAAAAACAACTATTTAGAGCAACAACAACAAAAAATTTACTTTGTGGACCATTTATTCCTTGGCTGTTTTAACCAATTAACTCAAATGCATCTAACTGTATGAAAACTGGTCTTGTCAGTACTCTGATAGATATGATCTCAGTATTATATGTCTTTGCCAAGTCCTACCCTCACAGTATGATTGTGGTGCTGTTTATCTTTTATGAAATTGTTTTGAACTGCAGTGAGAATGCTTATTGAGGTTGATGACTGAGTGATTATTATATATTTCCTAACTGCATGTGCTGTGTATATTCTGTAACTTGTGTTATTAGTCTGATACAATAAAAATAAAAAGTGTCATTTATGAATTTACCAGCTAAAGGATAATACATTCTCAACAAGTTCATGTATCTGTACTCACATAACTATATATAGTGTGTTTTCTTCAGGTAAAACTGAATCGTGTGGTTTTCAAAAGGTGTGTAAAAAGCATGTTTATTGGTGTGTTATATTACACACTTTCTGTGAAGGTGTAATATAAAGCACATTCTAGGTGTGTAGCAAAACCCACCAAGGTGTGTTTGAAAACGCACCATGGTGTGCTAGAAAACACACCGAGGTGTGTTAGAAAACGCACCAAGGTGTGCTAGAAAACACACCTTTATACAAAACCCACCTTAAGGTGTGTTAAAATTTGGACAGGCAGAAAACACACCTTAAGGTGCGTTTTGTAACACACCTAAAGGTGTGTTTAACACACCTTAACGTGTGTTAAACACACCTTAAGGTGTGTTGTAAAACCCAACTTAGGGTGTGTTAAACACACCTTAAGGCGTGTTTTAAAACCCACCTTAAGGTGTGTTAAAATTTGGACAAAAAGGTGTGTTAAATTAACACACCTTTTTTTAGAGTGTAGTATTAGAATTAAGCCAGCTGATGTTACTACAAAAAACGAAAAGAAAATTTGGCATACTCTGTATGATCATAGTTCTCCCAAAAATGTAAAGTATAAGTTTAAGATCGGTGATCAAGTAAGAATTAGTAAGATAAAACGCAAGTTTGAAAAAGGGTACTTGCCAAATTTCTCTAAAGAAATTTTTACCATTAGTAAGCAAGTGCCTCGCGATCCTCCAGTGTATAAACTTAAAGATTACGACAACGAAGAGTTAAAGGGGACGTTTTACGACAAGGAATTGCAAAAAGTAATCAAGCAGGATGACGTTTACGAAGTAGAAAAGATCCTGAAAAAGCGTGGCAGGGGAGGAAATGTACAATATTTAGTAAAATGGTCAGGCTATCCAAACAAATTTAATTCCTGGGTATCTGCTTCTGAAATAAATAAGGTTTAAAAACTAATGTGTACTGTGTGTGTTTTTCAATTTTACTATTACATTCAACATGAGCGGAACACATTAATTTTTACCTTACGCTCCCTAGTAATTCATCTCTGGGAGTTTTCCCCGATAACAAAACGACTAGTTATCGTGTAAAATTACCACAAACTATTGATTTGGAGGGAAACTGGGAAGTTGGCCTGTACTCTGTGTCCTATCCAAATACATGGTACACGTTACAGGACGGGTCCGACACGCATATTTTTTACATGGACACAAGTGGCGTGTTTCAACAGGCCATTATCGATTATGGTCACTACCAATCAATGCAAGATCTTGTTAAAGCTGTTAATAAAGCATTAGCCAGGAATGTTAATGATAACATTAAGCTAACGTATAACACTCTCAACGGAAAAGTGACAGTTCAGTTAAAAAACGGGTACAAACTGGGGTTAATTGGTCGAATGTCTATTATCTTAGGGTTTGGGGATACTGATTTAAAAATCATCAAAAAAACGACTGTTAGTCCTTACGTAACTGACTTAACGGTTGTATCGACGATTTATGTGTATTGCGATATTGTTGAGCCGCAGGTCGTCGGAGATACAAGTGCGCAATTACTGAAAAGCATTCCTGCTGAGGGAAAGTTTGGTGACGTCATTGCTAAAACGTTTACTAACATCCAGTATGTACCTGTCCAAACCAAATCATTCGAGAACGTGGAGGTTCTTTTAAGGAATGACACGGGAGATCCAGTGCCATTTGAGCGCGGGAAGGTGATCATTACACTACACTTTAAGCAAAAAAGTTCACCTTACTTTCTGTAAAAATGACTCAGAACAATCCGTACGTAAACTACTATCTCAATCAACAACAACAAGGTCATGGGATGTCTGTGTTCAGAGGCAGTCCATGGCAAATTGGACATGGGCAGGTGGGATTTGGTCTTGGTGGCCTATTTCGTAGCGTTGCAAGAGCGGTTATGCCGATGATCAAAAGGGGAGCAAACGCCCTTGGCAACATAGCATTGAATAGTGGAGCAAATTTTGTGGGCGATGTATTAGCCGGTAAAAATGCGAAGGAAGCCGCAAAAGCACGCATCTGGGAGGCGGCTGACGTGGCGAAAGAGAAAGCTATACAACGAGCAAACACTTATGCCCAAACAGGAAATGGAAAACGTGGAGCGAAAAAGGTTGGGAACACAGGTAAAAAGAGAAAGGCATCACAGCCTGCTGGCAGAAACAAGCAGACCAAGAAACGGAAAACATCTCCTCAAGACATATTTGGTTAAACATGAATTTTGTACACTCCAAATCGCAGGAATGCAGCAAAAGCGAACTAGATCTATTTTCTGTGCCCCCAACACAAGTCAGTTTGGAGAAAGGGTACTGGATGGATCATCAGCCTGTGTCCAGTGTATCGGACGGTGGTCCAATCACATTCTTGTCTCCGGGCACTGAAGACTATATCGATTTGTCTAAAACGATTCTTGTGGTGAGAGCAAAGGTAACAAAAGCGAATGGAACAGATCTAGACGCAGACGAAAAGGTTGGTATTGTGAACAATTTCCTGCACAGTCTGTTCAAACAAGTCGACGTGTTTCTAAAAGAAAAGCAAGTAACTCAAGCTATGGGAACTTACGCATATCGTGCTTACCTCGAGACTCTTCTAAATTACGGTCCAGCGGCAAAGCAATCTCAACTAACAGCTTCGATGTTCAACAAAGACACGGCTGGAAAAATGGATGTTGCCGATCCCACGTTGACAGTGAACAATGCTAACTTGGGTCTTAAAACAAGATACGAATTTAGTAAAGAAAGTGGAGTTATTGAAATGGCTGGGCCAGTATTTTGTGACATATTTATGACCGAACGCCTTTTACTAAGTTTTGTCGATTTAAAAGTTATTTTGAATCGTAATGGCAACGAATTTTGTTTGATGAGCTCTGTGGACGACGCCGATCACAAAGTAAAGCTGGTTGATGCTTATCTCAAATTACGAAAAGTAAAAGTAAGCCCTAGCATTTCGCTGGCTCACGAAGTTGCTTTGAAAAAGGGTCCTGCAATTTATCCCATTCGTCGAGTCGAGTGCAAAAGTTTTATAATTCCAGCAGGAAATCCCTCTCTCAGAAAAGATAACATTTTTAACGGACTTGTACCGAAATCGTTTGTCATCTGCCTGGTAGAAAGTACAGCGTTTAACGGTGCATACAAGAAAAACCCGTACAACTTTCAACATTTTGACGTGTCATCGGTTGGGATATCTGTAAATGGGGAAGATATGCCATTTAAGCCGTTGCAGCTATCCTTCGGTGCCAACCCTAGGTTTATCGAAGCTTTTTGTACACTGTTTTCTGGCACGGGAAAAATGTATTTTAACACCGGAAATGATATAAGTCGAGACGAGTTCCCTAACGGTTATTCCATCTACGCCTTCGACCTGACAGCTGATATGTGCGGGTCGTCACCCCATTTTAACGTCGTGCAGAAAGGAAGTCTAACAGTTGACATTAAGTTCTCTGCTGCCCCAGGATCTGCCGTGAGTCTTGTATGCTACGGGGAATTTGAGAACCTAATTCAAATCGACTCCGAAAGAAACGTTGTTTACGACTACTCTGGCTAGATGAACACTATTCAGATCACTCGTGCATTGAAACAGGATCCCATGACAAGCAAAACGTTTTGTGGTGTCTTTCCTAGTGATAAGCTGCCTCAAACAATCGAAAAATACCCGTGTGGGATCGTTGCGAATACAGACCCGAGCGATAAACCAGGTGAACACTGGATCGCGATGTTTATCTCAATTGAACAGAAAGGGTCCTTAAAGAAGGGGTCCTTTTTTGACTCGCTGGGAAAACCGCCAGAATTTTACGGGACTTCGTTTACTAACTTTTTAAATAAACACTGTAACGAATGGGGATTTAATAGCCGTAAGCTGCAAAGCGATTGGTCAGCTGTTTGTGGGGAATATTGTTTGTTTTATTTATATCAAAGGTCACGGGGACATAGCCTGAACAAAATTGTGCATGTTTTTAATAATAATACGTTAATAAATGACGCCATGGTGTCTCAATTTGTCAAAAATCATTTTAAAGTAATTGATAATCGCTTGCATGTAAACCATAACCAGATTAGTAAAAAACGCATTTTGTAATATTTAGCATATCGTGAATAAATATTTTTTTTTACTATATATCAATTTATTATTATTGCGTATTAGCGGGTACCCCTCCCACATAAAAATGACGACGGAAAATTACAATTTCAATTTGATTTATTGCCGTTAAGAAGTACTATACATATTTAGAATGTTAATAATTAAGCCAGCGTTTTGAAGTTTTTTCTTGCTTTTCCGTATCTTTATGTCTTTTTACCAAGGTTTGAAAATATTTTAATGGACTGCCAATTCGAGGGCTGCTACTGCTGCTATCAGGCACATCCTCCCCAGATCCACTGTCAATTTGAGCCTCTTTCCACTTGTCTTCATTCCGTACTATGTCCCGAGGCATATTGATTTTTCTTAGTGCTCGAAAAAATTGCCTTGACCCAACAGGATTAAAATTTTTTCTCCCTCTGACAGCGTCGCTGATCAAATCTGAAATATTAGAGTGGGGGATGTCCACACCATCAAGGCTGACCCTACCCGTTTCATCCCAAGAAATAACATCGGGCCTTGCTTTCAAACGGTTTAAAAGTGCAACGGCTCTTGTACGCATTGTTTTAGGAATATTTTCCACAATAACCGAATCTGAAAGTTGTGCTTTTTCTTCGGGCAAAGCCAGCTCTTTATTTCCTATCTCACTATTGGGTAATATCCGAACTGTAGGGATCGTATTGTCTTTCTGATGCTTCAAATCTAGATAACGTTCCAAATTTGCGTGATACAGTTTCTTTTTTTCATCATCATTTAGATCTTCACGATAAAGAAGTTTTGACATGTCGGCATCTTTTTGCATCATGTTAGTAACAATCGGGGAGGTCTCCATTTTTTGCTTTTGTTCAAATTTGTTGAACACGTCCTCGGGTACAAGAATCATTTTTTTAACACTTTTCATTCTGTTAACAAGCTAGTTAACACAGTTAAAACAGGTGGTAAAAGCGCTGCTAACAAATTTCCCCCACCTTTCTGCTGAGTCAACAAGCGTTGTTTCTTTACGCGTGAAACCTTTTTGTTTGCCAAGTCTCTAAGGTGTTTCTTGTATCGTGACAAATGTTGTTTCTGCCTCTTCGTCAGGGGAACTGTCCCTTTTAAGACGTTGTGACAGCATTCACAAATGCTCAATACAAGGTTGCTTGGCCCATGTTCTATAAGAACTTTTCGTACTTTAGGTTTACACTTTGCAAGTATTTGCAAGTAAGGCAAACTACCTCTCATCCTCTTTGACATCATGTGACAAATAAACTGAATTGCGTGAAAAGCATGATTTTATAACTCGCTAATGGATAAAAGTAAACAAACGCCTTATCTGACACCTCACCCCCTTTATGCAATTTGAAAACATTTAGGAATAGTTCTCTGTATGTGCAGACGTAATTTACACAAAAGCAGGTGAATAGTCATTGATAAATCCTTGAAACAGTTCACATGAGCCCTACGGTTACGTCTATGAGCTCCTCAGGCTCAAGCACAGATATTTACCTGACAACAGTGTATAATAACACACATAACAATGGGGTTTTTTATATTTTTATATTCTGGATGTTATAACTTTTACATTTTGTTGGGTTGCGTTCGTAAAGGATTTAAATAATAATAATTACATTACATAGAAAGTCACTTATGCGTTTCGCATAACGTAAACAATATGCCTCTGGTTGGGCAAAATGTTTGTTTGCAATCTCATATCCGCGGGCGTTAATTGATGGAGATCCAGTAAAAGATAGCCGTATGGTCTTTTCGTAGCATCGTTATATGATTCAAGCAAATAGTCAACATTCTTTGGGTACATTTGACGAGCCAATGTTGTAATTCCAAGTGAATCACGCGGATTTCGAAATATCAACATGTAATGCGCATTTAAACTGAGCGTTCGCGAAAGTTTACCAGGCGGAAATAGGTTTTGAGTAAGAAATACAACCGTTATCCCACGATGATGAGAGCCACGGGTAAAAAGGTCAACCACGCGTTGATCGTTTGAGCACTGGGACATTAAATCGTCCAAAATTATCATTGAGCTATCGTGAGCATCTGTCATATCATATAAATCGTTTGGAAATCCCTCCACAAACTGTATGTTTGGTACAGTTTCTGATAGCTCGGCAAATTCTTTCTGATACACGCCATACGAATATATTATCTTAGAGGGTATCGATGAAAATAAATATTCAAGGTTACGTAACATGGAACGAAGAAAGAAAGACTTTCCGCTTTGACTTGCACCGCAGATATAAAAATTAGCAGGCGTCCTAAATCTCACATCCATCGGGCTCACAAGGAAGACATGTACTGAATTTTATTTCGCAAACCTCTAAGTTTTATGACGAAAACAAGCGTTGAAAAATAGACATTATTTTGTCAAAAAAACTTTCTTCGATCTTGAACTTATCAAAATCAAAGCTCCTCAAACGTTTAGCAACTAACTGTACAGCTACACGTGCCTCATCTCCAGAAACTTTCGTTAAATAAACCAGTGTTAAATAAGCCATGGCACGACCAAAATTGACTACGTCGATTTCGTAAAAAATAGTCACAAGATCAGGACAGCGTGAAACTATTGACTGATATATGTCTCCATGCTTGCCAAGTAGATAGTTCACATGATGCGATAACGTTCGCATATCAATATCTACGTTATTTTTTTGAAGCTCGTCCAAAATTACTTCCATTTCCCCCTCAAAGACAGACCAAAACGAGAATGAATACAAAAAGGTAAAACATATTTATTTAAAGTATAGTAATTAATACAAGCATCAAACAAGCTAGTTAATATTCATGTCATGAAAACTATGCACCAAATTGTCAAAGCAGTTCTTAAAATAGTTCTCTTGCTCTTTGGTTTTGTATTGCCACGGCTCGGGTACGAATGTGTTGACCGGCTGTATTGAACCCTCCTCTTCCTCCGGAGCCCATTCGAAATAACCGCACAAGTTTTCCTTTCCGTTTGGGCAGCTGAAAAACACACGACCCTTGTTGACGCCGTCTTTTTTTACTTTGAGAACTGCACACGAAAACCCATGTCGACACATCGGACGCGTTAATGGCTGTACATCACCCCACTGCCAGAAGGTACATGGACTGTTTCTTTCAGAACACACAAAAAACGGTCTTCCGTAACTCTCTTTCATCATGTCTTTGACGACGCGCATCTTCGCAAGTTTATTATGACCACCACATACTGGATGCGGTTGATTCGTGCATTTCCAGGCAGCTATGGCTTTTCCATACAAATACCCATCCAAATGTTAAAAGAATATAAACAGATCGAATGTTTGATGTTTTCTTTTTTACTTAAAAACACTTTGTTAGCATTGACCAGTGTTTCAATACCCCTTTTATAATATCTCGTGCTGTATAGTGAAAAGATTCCACGTAAATACAAGAAAAAATTACAAACAAAATTAACACTATTATGTATAAGCAAGGAAGTCAAAACGCAACATAGCTATAAACCGTTATTAATAAAAATGTAGCAACGATTATTCGACTTAATAACTTCATTCAGCTATTCTAAACGAATCAGTCTAATACATGTAATAACAGTTTATAAGCCGACTGAGTCAGGTAAATCAACTTTCCGGCCTAGCACGAACAACAGACCTCATGTATAATTTTTAAAGGGTAAGCCTGAAGGGTGAGAATACGTTAGCCCATGAATCGGGCCACCGGGCCGTAAAGTGCCTTATAGGGCCAAAACGGGCTAGAATGGGCCATATAAAATATCTATCACACGTAAACGCGAGTCAGTAATACTAGGAACTCGTGGAATAAACATGGGACGTACACGTAGAAACTGTCCTGTTTTTGGCTGTGGAAGTACAAATCTTGCTAGACTAGCTAATCATCTTGACCAAGTACATGGAATGGATACGAAAGAACGGGCTAAGTGGTTAAAGTGGAGCAAACTCGGTATTTGTGTACCTCAACAGAGGGAACAACCAGAGGAATTCAACATGGAGAAAAGTTTGGAAAAACTATTAATAAAGCGACAACAAGAAATGGAAAGAAAATTTGATGCTTACTTACAAGCCGCAGAAGTAAAGAAGAATCACAGTAGCAAAGGAGAACATTATGTCTCTGGGAAGGACAAAAATAAATGGATAAAATATTAAATGACATATTGGACTACAAAACATGACTCTAAGTGCCAGCAAAAAGGGAAGCGATGTGTTTGTGAAAGTTTTAGATGTCAAGACCGTTGAACACTGGGGAAAAGCAAGTAAGCTCAGTGCAATCGCGCCGTATAACGCAATAAGAATATGCCTTGAGGCATTTTGACAATGCCTAAGCATTAGCATACTGTATATCATTGCATGAATTGACCTTGCCACGCGTACGTGCGCTTAAAAAAATGTCTAAACAGCAGCATAGCGAACGTACAGCGTTTAAACACTACCGTACGTTCGCTCTTACAATATCCGGCACCCTGCAAGACAATGCCTAAACAGCAGCGTAGCGAACGTACGCTCTAAAAATACCTAACCTTCACTCCTACGCGCAACGCTCTACTGACTCAATACATGTATTGCAATCACTCTATCATAATACACTTGCTCTTCAAGCCGTACGGACACTAGCTACAATGGCACATTCCTTTAAGCAGATGTATTCTGATAACATTTTTAACCTCGAAGAACAATTTACTCCAAAGGAACTGACTGCTGCGATAACTGTAGAATTGATCGCAAGAAAAATTAAAGAAATAGAACGAAAAGACACAAACACTGGGGAATTATGTAGTTGGTGGAACTGTTGCGAAGAAGCAAAATCACATATCGGGAAAGAACATATCTGGATCCTAATCGTGGAAGCATTTAAAATCCTCAAGTACGAAGAACCACCAACAAAATGTCGGAACATTTTTGAACAAACTTTTAAACTATCATACTTAACTCTACATACTCTATCCACTAGTATCGAAAAAACTTTTACTTTTAAAAATCTCATAGATTATCTCATATGTTTATACCAACTGAAATATAATCACTAGTTTGTAAAACTTGAAATAAATATTTTTTAAACCTATACTGCATTTCTCTCTTTTCTGATACACATGGGATCACCCTCGGAACCAAATTTGTACTGTTCACGTGCTGATCACGCGCTATGACCCCAAACCAATGTGCATGTGCTGTTCACGTGCTATGACGTCAATTCTATGTACATGTGCTGTTCACGTGCTATGACGTCAATCCTATGTGCATGTGCTGTTCACGTGCTGTTCATGCGCTATGACGTCATTGTCGGCATCCCTTTCATAGCTATATGGGGGGGGGGGGGGGTAATCTACTCGTAATTAAGACCTAAAGTTCTTTAAAAGGAATTTACTAGCATGTCTGCATGTAGAGACAAGTTCATTTCGTCGGTTAAGTGTAGCCATGTCCGGTTTACAGATAATGAAAAATTTCTCCCATAGACATAAGTTGCATGTTTTAGATATATTACTGTACGATTTCGCTCGCTTAAGGATTCTCCATCTGATTGAATACTCAATACCCCTTTGCTTCAGATCCCAGATGTGTTTACTTAGTTCTGTGCAGTTCTGCTTTAGAATGCTGCGAAATGATGTTTTATGATTGGCGTATCGTAATTTGAATTTGTTTCCTGTTAGTCCTACATATGTTTCGGGAGGTCGCTTATCAGATGTGGTCACTGTGGCTTGGTACACAATATATTCGGTCAGGCAATTCTTGGGGATCGGGCATTCAGTAGGTTTCCGGCAGTTGCAATTGTTTACTTTAGTTTCTTTTACTGGTTTAGGTGCTGGTATAGATTTGTTGTGGCCGTCTATGTTTTGTTTGATGTTGCTCATACAACTGTAGCTCATTTTTACAGTGTTCCGGTTAAATATTTTATGTAAAATATGTCCTACCGGGAATTCTTCGTCTAGGATCTTTAGGAAGGTCATGCCGATGTTTATAGCGACGTTTCGACTAAATGGCGGGCTATACCAAGTGATGTTGCGTTTACGACTGCGCGAATTGGTTTTGTTTTGGCTAGTCGGAGGTTGGAATTTTAATTGGTGTTGGTATCCACTCTTTGATAGGGCTTCTTGGTACAATGGCGCAGCACTTTGGAACCAGTCCTCGTCGGACGATATTTCGCAAAGTCGTTTATTTATAGTTAGCGGTATGTTTTTTAATATTTTAGGTGGATGGTTTGACTTGTTGTGGACATAAAGGGGAACGTTGTTAGGTTTATTGTAAGGTTGGTATTTAGCAGTAGAGAGATTCAGAGTGACGTCTAGAAAATCTACAGCTTTCTTATTGGCTTCGATGGTGATTTTCAAACCGTGATGGTTGAAGATCGAGCAGAATCTCTCTACTGCTAAATACCAACCTTACAATAAACCTAACAACGTTCCCCTTTATGTCCACAACAAGTCAAACCATCCACCTAAAATATTACAAAACATACCGCTAACTATAAATAAACTACTTTGCGAAATATCGTCCGACGAAGACTCGTTCCAAAATGCTGCGCCATTGTACCAAGAAGCCCTATCAAAGAGTGGATACCAACACCAATTAAAATTCCAACCTCCGACTAACCAAAACAAAACCAATTCGCGCAGTCGTAAACGCAACATCACTTGGTATAACCCGCCATTTAGTCGAAACGTCGCTACAAACATCGGCATGACCTTCCTAAAGATCCTAGACGAAGAATTCCCGGTAGGACACATTTTACACAAAATATTCAACCGGAACACTGTAAAAATCAGCTACAGTTGTATGAGCAACATCAAACAAAACATAGACGGCCACAAGAAATCTATACTAGCACCTAAACCAGTAAAAGAAACTAAAGTAAACAATTGCAACTGCCGGAAACCTACTGAATGCCCGATCCCCAAGAATTGCCTGACTGAATCTATTTTGTACCAAGCCACAGTGACCACATCTGATAAGCGACCTCCCGAAACATATGTAGGACTAACAGGAAACAAATTCAAATTACGATACGCCAATCATAAATTATCATTTCGCAGCATTCTAAAGCAGAACTGCACAGAACTAAGTAAACACATCTGGGATCTGAAGCAAAGGGGTATTGAGTATTCAATCAGATGGAGAATCCTTAAGCGAGCGAATTGTACAGTAATGTATCTAAAAGATGCAACTTATGTCTATGGGAGAAATTTTTCATTATCTGTAAACCGGACATGGCTACAATTAACCGACGAAATGAACTTGTCTCTACATGCAGACATGCTAGTAAACTCCTACTAAAGAACTTTAGGTCTTAATTACGAATATCCCACTTGAGGTGTAAATTGATATGTAATGATAATAATCGTTTAACCGTTTGTACAATCATAATCTAAAAGTTCGTTACTCTATAGATCATATAACATAGGCTATTTGTCTGAAGAGTGCTATACTAAGTGTAGTACGAAACTAAATAGTAATGAATATGCCTTACACAACTTGCTAAGTCTTTGTGTCTGTATAAATTTATATATATATATATGTATATGTATATATATATATATATATATATATATATATATATATATATATATATATATATATATATATATATATATATATATATATATATATATATATATATATATATATATATATATATATATATATTTATATGCTTTAATACGTTTGAAGCTGATCTGACTTTATTAAAAAACATACTAAAATTAAAACATAAAACTATTAAAAAACGTTCAACTAAAATGCTGAATTTTCGGCTGCTAGCTGCTAGCCTTCCTCAGAGCAAATATGGCGAGGGTTCAGTCCGAGTTGCCTTTATACTGTCCGTTTTTTATATCTATTGTCTTTAACAAAGGTAAATAGCAGCTAGGGAATTCTACGTGCACATTAACAGACTCCTTATCCGATACTGAGTGCCACGCCTCCAGGAAAAGTCTCTTTTGTTGGTCCATTACACCTTTTTCAAGGATTTTAACATCCGTTTTTGCTACATCATGTCCCGTGCTTTCTGCATGGTCTTTTATTGCAGAAGTAATCTTTCTCCTTACTCCAGGTTTGTGTTCTAACCAGCGCGAACACCAGCATCTCTTCGTCTGGCCGATATAAGTGAATGCACAAGACTTGCATTTGAATTTATAAACAATTGCTTTTTTACGTGTTTCTTCAAGCATGTCTTTAGGTTTTTGAAATACATTAGCCAGAGTTCGCACTGGTTTGAAAGCCGTACGGATACCATACCTAGTCAAAATATGTTTTACTTTTTCAGCCAGACCTTTTATGTACGGAATGCAAGTGAAGCCCCGTTGCTTATCAGCCTCACCGTCACAATGCAGTGCATTTGTATTTCGTGCGCAAACTTTATCAACAAAAGCCGTCTTGTAACCATTTAAGCTTAAAACTTTCTTGACCCTGTTTATTTCGTCCTTTTTAAATCGTTGTCCGATGGAATACTTTTTGCTCTATCCATTAAGTTGATTTCGTCACGACTCAAAGAGTTGAAAAGGACGAGCAAATCGTTTCCTTCGATGTCACCCTCGTTATTTACATCTATTCCGGTAGATTTGGCACTAGAAATCGTAAAATTTGAATTAGAAAGCACGGATGCTTGGTCCGAACACACAAAACTGACAGCTAAACAAATTTATGACCTGGTAAAATTTGTTCTAAAAAACAGTTTTTTCGTATTCGAGGGAAAGTATTATCATCAAATTTCAGGATGTGCCATGGGGTCACCCGTGAGTGCGGTCATAGCAGAGTTAGTTATGCAAAGAGTGCAAAAAATCGCCTTGGAAACGTCACCTGTTCCAGTTCGTTGGTGGAAACGATATGTTGACGATTCAAACGCATGTTTAAAACAAGCAGATATACAAGCGTTCCATAATCATATCAATACCATTAATAAAAATATTCAATTTACTATCGAAATACCTGAAGTTCGAAATGGGGAACAGTCCATAGCGTTTTTAGATACAGAGGTCATTACAGATTCAGCTGGTTTGGTTAAGGTAAAAGTGTTTCGAAAGAATGCCCATACGGACAAGTATTTAGCACTTGATTTGCACTGTTCAAAGAACGATAAAAAGACAGTAGTTAAAACTTTAATGGATAGAGCAAAAAGTATTCCATCGGACAACGATTTAAAAAAGGACGAAATAAACAGGGTCAAGAATGTTTTATTAGCTTAAATGGTTACAAGACGACTTTTGTTGATAAAGTTTGCGCACGAAATACAAATGCACTGAATTGTGACGGTGAGGCTGATAAGCAACGGGGCTTCACTTGCATTCCGTATATAAAAGGTCTGGCTGAAAAAGTAAAACATATTTTGACTAGGTATGGTATCCGTACGGCTTTCAAACCAGTGCGAACTCTGGCTAATGTATTTCAAAAACCTAAAGACATGCTTGAAGAAACACGTAAAAAAGCAATTGTTTATAAATTCAAATGCAAGTCTTGTGCATTCACTTATATCGGCCAGACGAAGAGATGCTGGTGTTCGCGCTGGTTAGAACACAAACCTGGAGTAAGGAGAAAGATTACTTCTGCAATAAAAGACCATGCAGAAAGCACGGGACATGATGTAGCAAAAACGGATGTTAAAATCCTTGAAAAAGGTGTAATGGACCAACAAAAGAGACTTTTCCTGGAGGCGTGGCACTCAGTATCGGATAAGGAGTCTGTTAATGTGCACGTAGAATTCCCTAGCTGCTATTTACCTTTGTTAAAGACAATAGATATAGAAAACGGACAGTATAAAGGCAACTCGGACTGAACCCTCGCCATATTTGCTCTGAGGAAGGCTAGCAGCTAGCAGCCGAAAATTCAGCATTTTAGTTGAACGTTTTTTAATAGATTTATGTTTTAATTTTAGTATGTTTTTTAATAAAGTCAGATCAGCTTCAAACGTATTAAAGCATATGAAATATATATATATATATATATATATATATATATATATATATATATATATATATATATATATATATATATATATATATATATATATATATATATATATATATTTATACATACATATATATATATATATATATATATATATATATATATATATATATATATATATATATATATATATATATATATATATATATATATATATATATATATATATATATATATATATATATATATATATTAACCCGGCAAAATATTAACCCGAAGTGATGATATTTCCCGAGGGCTTTAGCCCGAGGGAAATATCATCACTGAGATATATCATCACTTTATGAAATATGAAATATCATCACTTTACGTGTTTCTTCAAGCATGTCTTACGCATTTCTTCAAGCATGTCTTCAAGATGAAATATCATCACTTTACGTGTTTCTTCAAGCATGTCTTTAGGTTTTTGAAATACATTAGCCAGAGTTCGCACTGGTTTGAAAGCCGTACGGATACCATACCTAGTCAAAATATGTTTTACTTTTTCAGCCAGACCTTTTATATACGGAATGCAAGTGAAGCCCCGTTGCTTATCAGCCTCACCGTCACAATGCAGTGCATTTGTATTTCGTGCGCAAACTTTATCAACAAAAGCCGTCTTGTAACCATTTAAGCTTAAAACTTTCTTGACCCTGTTTATTTCGTCCTTTTTTAAATCGAAGTGATGATATTTCCCGAGGGCTTTAGCCCGAGGGAAATATCATCACTGAGGGTTAATATTTTGCCGAATCACCCAAGCGAAGGGTCTATAAATGATATATTATACCGAAAATATAACTGTTCAAGTCCAGGACAACTTGTCAACATACCTTCGAGAATACGAGATTTCGTTTTTCACTCAAATAAACAATTTTTCCAAAGTTCTTTGCCAAATGGCATCAAGTAAATAGTGCTGAGTAATTTTGCCGTCTTTTGAACATCCTGTTTTGTAAAATTTCCAGTGAAACCACTTAAAAAACACCGTAGAATATCCATACACTCTTGTGTGCTCCCGCCATTTTTCATTGTTTTAATCGGCGCGTGTATGTAGCTCTCGCAAGATGTCGCGTGAGATTCAAAAGTCGAATCTCCCGGGATATTCGGCCGAATCTCCCGGGATATTCGGCCGAATCTCCCGGGAGATTCGGCCGAATACCATGCCTCGGGGAAAAAACCTAGGTCAGAATTTCCTATAGCATGGTATTCGCTGAAAAATACTATGGGCACGTCCTACTAATAGAACATTCTGATTGGACGAGCTAAGTATGAGGTATAATATATATATATATATATATATATATATATATACGCTACAACAAAACAAACAAGACTCGTTTGTGGCATTGAATTTTGGGCAAGGAAGTACTCAGGCAAAAAATGTTTTGGTGTAGAGGCTTTCTCTAAACTATGTTTTTTTAGAGGAACAGGCAGGCCTCTGGACTCAGTGGAAATGGCGCATGTCTGTGCATGTTGTCAGCAAATTGAGTCCGGATGGTCCTTACACCACCATTATTATATTGAGATGATAAGGCGCTCAAAACCCGGGAGAGCATGCAAAAACTGTAAGTTTTTTCTAAAGGAACAGGTGGAGATCTAGATAACGGGGGAACAGGCGAGCCTCTTAAGGCTAGCCATCTCGTCAATGTTGAGTACTGGTTGGACAGGTGACCAAATATTGATTGTATGCACTCAAATGAAAAGACTAACCCATCGAGTCTCGGTCTGGCCATTTTCCTTGTGTTTCAGGAGACTTTCTCTTTTCCATTTTTTTAAATTTTGACTAGCGATGCTAATACGATGACTCTGGTTTCACGAGTGACCCTAGTCTGTGTTACATGTTGACAAAAGCCTTTGGATATAGCCTGAGGGCTATTGTATATTTTCATGTGAAGTAAATACCCAGGAAAAGACTTGAGCAATCTTGTGATTGGTCAGAATGAAACTAGCATTAGTTTTTCACATGCTAAGTTGCCAAAATTCAATTCTGAAAGCCGTTGTAAAACATTAATCGTGCGAAAAAAGGAGTAGCAACATTGTTATAATGAGAGTTAGGTGACCCTCTTTGTGTTAAATTTAACGCTAATAATAAAGGCTAGGTGAGCTAATGCTGGATTAATGATGATTTTCTTTGATATAATATTTTATTAACCACAATTTATTGTTTTGCATAAATATGGTATATTTTACATATCATGAAAAAAATTCCCACCGGGAATGCATGAACACAGTTTAACATAAAATTTGAACGAAAAGTCAAGAAGTAAAAGACGCTAATTTGGCAGGGAAATTTCGAGACACACAAAAAATGTATACAAAAATTCACAATTAAACATGAAACACAAGGACGATTCCGAAAACTTACCTTTGCAAGTCTTCAGACCTTTTCGTGAAGCATATTCTACGAAACACTTGTAAAACACATTTTCAACTCCACATTTGTAATAGTCGATGACTGATCATGAGTGTATACTATTGTAGGGTATTAACAATTATCACATAATCTTATCTTACCAAAATGGCTGTTTAGGTAATTGTTATGACATAGTAAATCATAATAGTAATCAAGGAGAAATGTACCTTCAAAGTAACTGAATTAGCCCGGGATACAGCTCGGTAAATTTTCGGGGAAGCGTTCGCCTTATACTTCTCAAATATTGCTGCCAAGTCCGAAACTGTACGCTTTTCATTGCCATCATCATGATCACTTTCTGAAGAAGCCATAAATATCTGCCAATCATAAAATTTTCCATACAATAATTTAAGACTATCACAAATTTTATTTGCAGGAGCACAACTGTTATTGTTTTGTTTGTATAGCGTTTGATCTCTTAACTCTTAACAGCTCTCACGATGTGTAAAAATAGGGGGGGGGGGGGGAACCACGCATCACACATACATATACTTCAGGGTTACAGCCATCTTGTCTCGCTGCGTATCACGCAACCACTTGTTCGAGAAAGAATTCTAAGGCTTCAATAATTTTGTTACGTCCAATATTAAGAAGTAGATTTCTCTAAAACCGTAAAACTTGTTTACAGATTTTGCTATTTTATAGAACCTACAGATTCATTACAACCCACATGAAGCAAGATTTCGACTTCGAAGCCGAAAAAATCGATCCGATCTTGTTAAGGTCAATGCATGAGTTCATGATATATATGTATTTTATGTATAATTTTATTATGTCTATAACTGTGTGCTTGCATGTTCTGTCGTCAATTTAATTTTGCTTGTGTTTGTAGTTATGTTGAAGCAAGCGCTTCCTCGTTTTGTAATTTTTGCCCGCAATAACTATAATGACCCTTTTCTAGGTCTAGTTAAGTATTACTCATGGCAATATAAATAAGAAAAATTATAGAACGTTCCTAATTTAGATATTAATTAACAAATCTTTGAACAATAATAATTATGTAGTAACAACGGCAATGAAAGCTTCAGTGCACATGCATGAAATACTTGGAAATGCATTCTACGTATGATTTCAATTGTGTTGCAATCCTGCTGTGTTTATTTTTTATGTTTAGTAAAAGGTAGACAAACGTAGTTTACTGTTTATACTTATATTACTTTACATAAGAGATGAAATCTCATCGTATACAAAATTTTCTATAATGCCTTGATTGCAGGCAACATAAAATCTAAATCTAAACGTCACTCAGTTCGAGACAACAACAAACTATATATAAATGAATAGTCCGGCCATTATATATGCTTGACCAGACGCATTTAATATAAAGCCAGCTGGATGGTGTTATATTGATCGAGTATCACTCCGATTTCTGTCGGTTTTGTGCACTCATAACTGTTGAATATAATGTCGCAATTAATGGAAACAGTAATAAGTAATAATACCAATTTTCAAAAACTTTCTTCAACCACAGCCTCGCTTCGTTCGTTCTTAATTGACAGACCTACAAAAATGCGAAAAATTTTGCAGTCAGCTTGAAGCTAAACCTTTCAATGCCCATAGGTTTGACATTCTCGAGATACTAGCTGCGACTATCTCGTGCATGCGACCGACCAGTGGTTTGTGCGAACAGTTCTAGATAATAAGGTACGAAAGAGATATGTATGTAAACAAAAGCTAGTCTTCTGTTTCCCAAATATGGATACATTATACTTACCTTGTTTATAGTTTGTACCATTTAAATATCTCAGATGAAAATCGTACACTTGTCAAAATTGTTGGAACAGTTGAGAAAACTTTATGAGGTACTCCGAATGAAGCTCCACAAAATATCATGATTAATTGGTGAGGTGTGGCAAAATAATAGGCTATACGTGGCAACAAGGGTAAATTTCGTTCAGGACCAATCAGCGCATTTGTTGACATTTTGGCTCTAAGCCAATCAGAACGCGCGAATTGGCAAAATTTATGAACAAATAAAGGCAGTCATGTTCGAGCTTCGTTGCAAGTAGTTTTTTAATATTTCTTCATTAAATCAAGATATGATGTTCAAGAAGGATTTCTCCTGAAATTCCTCGCGGCGATTTTTGATTCATTGCGTTGTTGCGAAGATATACGCCTTCAAACTTTGCCTTACGCAAGCCTATATAATGCACTTCACATTCACAACTTACGAACGAAATTGTTTCTCAAATAACATGCGGATTGTCTTTTGGGGGTTTTTATGACAATAAATAAATGTAGACACAATTTATTGTAAGATAACTATTTAAAATAGCTCACCAGTGACGTTCGATCATCGAACATTTAATTTCCCGCCCGCGGAAACCCTTTCATTCTAAAAAAAAATTTCGAAGTCTATATCTTGTTTCTGCTCTGAAATGCCTAAGTTTAAGAAAAATTGCAATAATTGTTTCACGACGAATGTTCAAATGGCGTTGATGGCTCTAGACGGACAGTGAATTTGAGAGCATTCGGTTTAGATGAACTGGCACAAGCACTTGCCAAGTTAATAGCTCGTGAAAAAACACACAACCTCGAAAAACGTTACCCATATTTGCAAAAGTTGTGTTCAGCAGTGCCTAAAAAAGAGGAATTTTACTCGATATTTGTCAAAACTATCCTCTAATGTAATTGAAAAGAAGGTAAGCTAAAATTTTATAGGTATAGAAATATGTACATATGCTCTTTTACATTATGTTATTCATAAGTATTTCAGAATGAGAAGATGGGGCGAAATGACGACTTGAAATGTTGACTAAGATATTACAATTGCTTCTAGTTGCAGAGAAATATGCACCATTTTATTCATTTAAAACAGTTAAGTCTAGTACTAAGTACTAAAAATTAGTCACTTGAAAAATGAAAATAGTGTTACCTGACAGGGCAATTGAAACCCATTGCCAGAAGTCATGTAAGTTAGTCAATGATACTGTAGGGGGAAGGGAGTTGTAAGATTAGAGACCTTTAGCATAATTGGTTTTTTGTGGGGTACCGCAAACTTCAAACTACAGTTTCGCGTTTGACGTTTTTCGTCAAAGTAGCGACATAGCAAAGCGTTTTTTTTTCAAAACGTATTTTCAAATAACAGTTTCAAGTTTTATCTCAAAGTATCATGGTAAAAAATGCTAACGCAAATTACGAGATCATTGTAGCGTTGAATTTTGAGAGCAGCCGCCATATTGAATTACATTCATGGTAAGTGATGCTCGATGTTTGTGATAGTTTTAAACCAAACAACAATATTTACAACACCAAATTATATTGCAAGTCAAAAGCACTTTCTTCTGTATACCAACAGCAGATATACGCGAGCAAAAACAATATTCAGGCAAGCAAAAGCTGAGGTAAACGACTAACCTGAAATCCTATACTTTGCCGTCGAAAACGCCAGAAATTTACGTCAAACGCGACGCCAAAGACTGGTCACGTGATTTCTTGAGGTTCACGGTTCAAAAAAACGCAAGGCTATAGGTCTCTATTACAATATTCAAACCACAAATTTTTAAATATAGGTGGAAGGTTTATCCACTTATTCACCAAGTGAATTAGGCAAAAGAGATGATGCTTCTGTGTCGGCAAACACTACCATCACACAACCAACCAGCAGTCAAGGCACCGAGTCAACTGATACTTTAAGCTGTCCAAGTCAAAACTCGGAGACAACAAATGAAGTATTGCAAAACAAGTGCAAGTGTTGAATGCCAGACTGATGAGGTTATTGTCATGTCTAAAGAAGAGTATGAAGAAATTGTTGACAAAGCAGCCTGAAACATCGACAAGAAAGGTGATGTTGAAAAATTGAAAACATTTTACCTGAAATATGATCCACAACCTCCCATTATGGAGCCTGATAAATTCCAAGTATTTGTAGGCAAGTTAGAGTGGCAAGTCTTTTTCAACCCTACACGATGCTATGAACTCAAATCCGATGTCAGATGAGCGACAAGAACTAACAAAGATGAGAGTTGTTGTTGTAATCTACATATATATATATATATATATATATATATATATATATATATATATATATATATATATATATATATATATATATATATATATATATATATATATATATATATATATATATATATATATTTATCACATACTTGTGCCTTTATCCGGGCGATAACACGGTGACATAAAAACGATATGTCCCGTGATATCGTTTTTTGTCCCGCGATATCGTTTTTTGTCCCGCTCAAAACAAAGATGGCGTCCGACTGAAGGATCGATAGAGAGATAAGAATAAAGATATTAAATAATACAAGGAAAATAACACAAAGAAATTTGCAGCTATTAAAAGATAAGTTATTTTTGGTTTGTTTTTGTAATTTCTACCTGTTTAGCGTATTTTAAACAATCATTTTGAATTCATTTTGAAATGTACTCGAAGTGTAAATAATTTGAAAATATAATCTGGTTTTTGCTCTAGATAAAGGCACAAGTATGTGATAAATAGGTAATCATATTCGAGACTCGGTAATATCAGTTTTATCGCTCTCGTTACGATATCATATTTTGTCCCTCGTTCGCTGCGCTCACTTGTGACAAAATATGATATCGTCTCTCGAGCGATAAAACTGATATCACCTCGCCTCTCATATGATAACCTATACATATATATATATATATATATATATATATATATATATATATATATATATATATATATATATATATGATATATATATATATATATATATATATATATATATATATATATATATATATATATATATATATATATATATATATATATATATATATATATATATATATATATATATACAAGGAACAGACAAGTTTTTGCTGCTGTCGCTACCCTGGGTTTCACGCACTAGGCGATCATCAGGCGACTGACAGATAAGTTTAATTTATTCATTGTATAGGACACTGGAAATGTATCAGGTATTATGTTACGTTACATGACTATTGGTTATATGTTTACATAAAGTGAAAAGTTCTGAACGTTTATTCAGGAGGTTGTTCGCTTTGTTTCCTTTCATGATCAAAAGCTTTTCTTCAAGACAGAGATTGCATTTTCGGGAACCAGCTTTGCATGAGGGTACGCGTTTGACGATCGACCATTTTATGTCATATGAGCGTTTCGCGCGTTTGAGCTTCCAAATGTACTTTGACAATTCTGTTTCGTTGCCATGGCGTTCGTTCTTAATGGACTTCGTGTGATTTCTGAATCTTTCTTTAAACGAGTTAGCCGTCACCCCGATATACACTTTAGCATTATCTTTGTCAGTGGAGACTTCAGCTTTGTACACTAAGCTCTTTGCCAGGCATGTGTTGCTCACAGGACATTCGTCGGGTTTTCTGCAGTTGCATGTCTTTGTGTCATTGTTCGTCTTAGTATTTTTGGCCTTGTCGTTGTGCTTCTTTAGCACGTATTTGTTGTGCTTAGATAGGAAAGATTTCATGTTATCGCTACAACTATAGCTAACGCGGACGGTATGTCTGTTGAATATAGAGTGTAGTCTGTGGTGCGGTGGAAAATGTTTGTCGAGGAGCAGTAGGAAATTTCGTGCAATGTTTGTCGTAACGTTCTTACTAAATGGTGGGTTATACCAAATAGTGTTTCGTTGCCGTGTGCGTCGTTTGTTAATAGAGTTAGTGTTAGCACTGGGTTCGTAATTAATTTCAGCGTGAAAGTTGCTGCGTTTAAGAGCGTCATTGTAGATAGGCGCAGCAGTATCAAAGGCCTGTTGATTGTGCGAGAGGGAGTTGATGCGTTGTTGTATGGAGGAAGGAATCTGTTTTAAGATAGAAGGAGGATGGTTAGAGAAGCGGTTAATATAAAGAGGAGTATCGTTTGGCTTGCGGTATGGCTTGTATGTGTTGTTGGTTAAGTCAAGTGTCAGGTCCAGGAAGTTAGTTTGCAGTTGGTTAGTCAGTACAGTTATGTTCAAGCCAAAGTCGTTGAAAATGTGATCTAGGTCCTTGCGTGCTTTGTCGTTTAGTCGTCCTGATCTTGTGTTTAATGTAGCAAGTCCATCGTCACGATATAGACCAATGTCGTACCCGAACCGATCTTTCAGTGTGTCTAAAACGAATAGGCCAATCAGCTCGCAAACTTCTGCGCCATCATAGCTGCCCATGGTGACATCAAACGTGCTGTCAGAATTTCGTTTCCTCCAAGCTGTGCCGTCGTGGTGTAGAAGTGATTTTCTTGCATGCTTGATCACCTGTATGTCTTGGTCGCTGATCTCCGAATGTTGTTTGGCCCATTCGATAGCTTGGTCAAGTAGCGACTCTGAGATAGACGGATAAAAATCCACTATGTCAAAGGAGATGAACGACTTTCTGCTTTTATCCTTGATGTTGATAAACCACGAAATCACGTCGGTTGAATTTCGCCATTGGTTTACATGGACTTGGTCGCGGATGTCGTTGTTAATTCTGTCTAGGATTACTTTGCTACCTTTTCCGAGGGAGCTTTTCGAAGGGTTAATAAGTCGACACTTCGGGTGGTTTTCAAAATTAGGTTTGTGGTCCTGTCCAAGTCCATGTAAACCAATGGCGAAATTCAACCGACGTGATTTCGTGGTTTATCAACATCAAGGATAAAAGCAGAAAGTCGTTCATCTCCTTTGACATAGTGGATTTTTATCCGTCTATCTCAGAGTCGCTACTTGACCAAGCTATCGAATGGGCCAAACGACATTCGGAGATCAGCGACCAAGACATACAGGTGATCAAGCATGCAAGAAAAT